>OY804524.1:29934874-30332374 GCA_963680855.1 Lepeophtheirus nordmannii | reverse complement strand
GTAGAGTGCAGCCACAGCAGCATAGTGGTACTCCACAGCATGTTGAATTTCGTATGTAGGGTACTCGTAGTCCATGAGGCACCAGGTATTGGAGGAGTTCTTAGAACAGCTTGGTGGTCCATAGGTCTCTCGTATGGGATTTCCTCCTCCGTGGTGACCATAGAGGGGAGCAGGGGTGTATCCGTAGGGAGTGCTGTAGCCATGAGGGCTGTATGCAGGGCTGGGAGTGGGGGAGTAGTGTGGTACGGGAGTGGGTCCATATCTTGGAGTAGGGGTGTACATGTTTGTTCCGAGGACAGGGCTCTGACTCCAACTCAGAAGAAGAAGAAGAAGGACGAGTGACAAAAGGGAAGGCTGAAAGGAGAGAACAAAAATTTTAATACAAAAGCCAATATACATATAGTTATCATAGAGACTCATTCCATGTAAATAAAAGCATTGCAGTATGAGCAAAGAAGTAGAACGATCTCGAATGACTTATGTCTTTAATTCATTCTACATACCTTTCAAATAAGGCATGTATGTATATGAATGCTCTTGCTATTACTTTTCATACATGAATATAATAATAATTATTATTATTATTATTTATGTTTGTGGGCATTAACATACATACAACTAACTGGCAGTCAAGTTATTATTTTAATTAATTGAAAAAAAAAACCAAGATTAATTCTTATTTATATTTGTGAATATATATATATTATGTGAAACAAAGGCAGCACAATTTGGTAGTTTTTTTTTACAAAAAATGCTCTCATTTTGAAAAGTGTTTAAATGAGATTTGCACACTTTTGATAGGAACAAGACTCTTTAATTACATATTTGGAAGCACGTTCCTCATTCCCCATGGTCATCTCAAAATGTGTTGATTCGTCTTGGCTTTTGTTTGTCTCAAATTAATCTGGTCAAAGTAGTCAAAAATCCTACTTTTTTATTTTTTGTGTCCCATTTCAACTTCAACTTCATTTAAGGATTTCAGCTGATTTTGTAATCCTTTTGCACGCTAATACTTAAGTAGTGGCTCTACCGTGAGTCACTGATTTCTAGTGGATTTTTGATCGCAATTGAATGAAAATTTACACATTTTGATGAACAATTTCTTCTTGTTTAAGGATTCCTATCTGGGGGCTTGACATTTCGTTTGAATGCTGTAGATCTCTGCTTCTAAATGCATTCCTTATGCATCCATTAATCATGTAATATTCAATGAATTATTTAAATACAAACGTTTTGGTTGATTTTTGGGCTTACTCCCGCCGTCTGTGTCCTCTGGAGTCCCTTTAGGTTAAAAAAGAAGACTGGAAATGCACAAAATGAGTAGTATCCTTCTAGGCTTAAATTGAAGTTGAAGTTGGAAAATGGGTCAAAAAAGCTAGAAAAGTAGGATATAAAAAAAACGTTGGACTCTCGAAAAAAAAAATTACAGATTTGAAATCAGTCTGCATAACTAAATAACTTTTATCATACTAATATCCCTTAGGATTTTTAATGTTTCAAATTTGTTTTACTTTAAAAATTAGGAGCCCTCCCATAGCTGGGAAAAATGGACAAACTACCAGTTAATTTCGAGTCATTTGTCTTTTTCTATTTAGAGGAGGAAGAGAGGTTTAGTTAGTCAATGTGAAAATTCCTTTGTGATCCATCATTTGACAAAGGATAATTTTCTTTAAATTTTTATTATATACATAGTTACTATATTGAGTACAACTCCATCTCGACACCTTTTAAAAAGGTCCCTCACTTTGACACCCTTGCGGCACATATGTACAATAAACACCCACTTATGGCTATTAAGAATAAAGTCAGGCTCTAAGCTATCAGATAGCACAATAGTAACTACTTTTTTTTACAGCTCTTGATCTCTTATCTCTCTCATTGATTTGTTTCGTTGAACTTATTTTTCTGTAGACTCTAAACATCATGTCCCTTCTGTAGTGTGCTATCAAATAGTGGAATAAACCAACTGTTGATTAACTTCAAATTACACGACAAGCTTTATGGAAATAACAAAAACACACTATATTCTCCCTTCAGCTGACTCTTTTAATTTAAAGCAGCTGAGTCAACGTGATATGAGCTCAAAAAGATTATTATTATTATTTATGATTTTGATAATGTATAAAAAATATATATAATCAAGGATTGCGCGCCCTTTTTTTGAATTTTGAATATATTACAAGTAGTAACGATTGGTTTGTATATTGGTAGAATTTATAAATGCTCAGTATATCTAAATAATAAATTCTGCATAATATTAACAAGTTGGCAACAAGGAAAATACAGAAGGGTAGCAGCCACCAGTTGTTGTTTTTTCAAATTAGTCCTGTCCCTTTTGTCAGTCGAGGTCGCGAGTGAACAAAAAAGCTTGACGTGTTAATTTCAGGACTTCTTTTCTTCTTTTTCTTTCCAGAAGAAAGGTTTAGAGATACAATAATGATAATAATACTCTCCTTATGACGTCATAGGTATTGTTAAAATACATAAAAAAACTACTACCACTCAACCTATCAGATTTCATGCAATTAACAACATGGTATATTCCTTTTCATTCACTTTATGTCTATACATAAGAATAAAAAATTTCATTCAAATAAATTTTCTTTAAATCACAGATGTTATAAAGATAACTTGTGTTTGCGTTTTACTTTAAAGAAACCTTCCATTGTTCTGAAGGCTTTTTTGAAGGTTAACATTTCGTGAATATACAAATAAGCAATTAATAATTAATGTTGGAACAAAAGTGATTAAAAAAAAATAGCCACATTCAAACAATTAAGTCATTAAAGTAATGATATATATATATATATATATATATAATACTTTAAACAGTGTGAATTATATACACACACATAAACGTCGAATAATGAACAAAAGAGAGCTACAAAATCTTTGAAGCAGGAACCTTGTAAACATCTGACGATAATAATAATTATTATATTATTACTATATTATTAGATAGATAGATATACCATGAAATGTTAAAAATTGAAGTATTATACATAAACACAAATAATGTATTGAGTTTTGAATCAAAGGAATGACGTCAATGGACACAGAATCACAATGAACTTCAAATCAACACAATTGAATGACTCCACTCCAAGTTATGAAGGTACGTATGTACCTAATTTTTTTTTTTTTTTGTCTATAAAGGGCCCAAGTTGATCCTAAGTCTGTCCCCTTATTCAACTCTAACTTTATCTGGCAACCAATTCGTAAAAATACTCTGACTACTTCAAGTTCCAGGGCTCAGTCATAAAATAAGATACCTTAAGAGCCTTGAGATTGGAGTAAAACTCCTTATTATTGCTATTTAAACCTTTATATTTTATTACGATTGAATTTGAATCAACGACTCCAGGAGTCTCACTCACAAATCATATAACTGCCACTTTAAACTTGACATTAACTCGAGTACAGATTCTTGACTCGAAACTTGACTCGGACTCAAAGAATAGTGAACAGCTTCTACTCGGATTTTCAGGAGTTTACACGTTCCTTCAATAATATACATACTTAATTAATTAATTATATTAATATTAAGTTACACGCATAGATTAAAGAAGTATGTATAAGGGGGAAAAAAATAATCTTAATTTGTTATTAAACCTTATCCCTCCTTCCATCAGACTGCTATTTATTTGAGGGTAACAAATAAATAACAGATCAGATAATGAAAGTGATATAATTATTTTATTTTAATTGTATTACCAGTATACAATATACAGTATATACAATAGAGTGTGAATTGTTTACCTCTAAGAACAACAATTGAACAAACAAATGAAACAAAAGTCAAGCTTGATATGAATCAATTCTTCCTCATGTCTTCAAAATTATATACATATTATGTAATAATGAATTCATTAATTAAAAGTTACCCTTTTTGTAAAGGATTTAATTCTCAGTTTTGAATTCAATGTACTAGTACCTATATCTTGAAAAGGTGATCTTTAATTAACTACATATTTATATGATATATGGATGAGGGATTTTTGTAGAGGAGTTTCCTGTCGTCAAAGGTGTGTGAGAATCAAATTTATTAAAAAGCTGGCTGCAACATTCTATAGAAAGAATTTTTGTAATAATCCTTTGACCATTGAGGAGAGTTGTTGAACTTTCTAAATAGGCAGAGGCCTTAAATAATGCTTCCTCTATTTAGTAATTGAGGCACTCCAAAAAGATGACGGATCTTTCAATCCACATTCATCAAAGGATATAGGAAAATAAATGAGGTTTATGAGTACATCTGACTCCTCTGGTTTTTCATTAAAGTTTTAGCCAATTAATTAATTGATGATTACTCATTTATAGTTCAACCCATGGATAAATACACTCTAACAAAATTTGAATCATCTTTTGTGTGCTATGGTTTGTATAATTATAATTTGACTTGTAGACGTCGAATCAAAAAGTTTAATTTGAAAATTTTCCTTCTTCCAATGACAAACTGATTTGTTTAGTTTTTATATAAGAATTGAGTATTAGTACAAAGTGTAAGGACCAACAACATTTATATATCTTATCTTAAAATAATGTTATTAGAGAGCTTAGGATTTCTTTTTTTTTTTTTTAAATAAAATCTAACATTGAATTAAAGAAGAAATAGTTATTTAGTAATGGTTTTAAGTCCCTTTTTATCAAAAAAAAGAAAAGAAAAAAAACCCTACATTGAGAGTGTCACATTCTTCATAGACACTCTCAACTTTTCTCCAGGTTGTGTCTTTTTAAAATATATATAGTATAATCATATCTATACTATATATATTTTAGAAAGACACGTGTTTTTTTGGATTTTTTTTGTCTTTTTTTGGGATGGAAGGGATTTCAACCAATTTCATTTCCATTACTGAGAATTCATTCTTGTCACTTTGACTTTTAATTCCTATTCATCATCAACTTCATAGTACACAACTTGTAGAACAAATTTAAAACTTTTAACTAATTGATTAATTACTATTATTATTATTAGCTAAGACCAGATGTTCAGAAATATCTTCTTTTTAAAAAAAAAAAAAAAATCATTATTGCTTTTTAAGAAGTCTCATTTATATATATATATTTTTTTTTAATATTGACGAAGTTACTGAGAAACTCATTTCAACTCATTGAGCTTGAGTTGCACTCAAGCTCAATTAAACTGCCACTCACTCAAACCCATTTCAAAGTAGTGTAAGGGGGACAAAACTTGAGCTCAAAGACACTCTGAGTACAAAGTAAATAATTAATTTGTAAGTTGCTTTATGTAAAGAAAAAAAATTGAAATACAAATTTATAATGATTTTTTTTTGTAAATAAAGAGGAAAGGACTCATCAATTAGAGAAAAGGATTTTCTAATAGTTAATTATTCTTATATCTCATTTCATCAATTATATTTTATTATTTATTTTTGTGGTTCGACAAGATTGCACGAATCAAAAATTTGTATGAATTTCTCTACTTCACTCTCTACTAAAAAGTAACAAAAAATACACTTTTCGAATTTATATATAAATAATTTTTGTCAAAATATATTATTATTTCAAATATGCTACAGAGATAAAAATATGATTAAAAAAGGGTTTTTGTTCCTCTTACCGTGAGGTCATTTGAAGGAAGCATTCCACAGAATTTGATGTCTACACTGAATAGTCTTTTTTTTTTACTAATATTATTATTATTATTTTAAATATAATGAAGTATTTAAAATGTATTTATATCAAGTCAAGTCTATGAGTTCAACTGAAAGTATTCGTTATAAATATACAATATTTTTATACATTACAACTCGTCAATTTTTTTATTATTATTATTTTCTACGCTAATTATATGAGAGTGCGTCAATTATGAAGGAAAAGCGTACGATCCGACTGTCATATGGTTCCGAAAAACCTTTTATCTATATATATATATATATATATATATTTAATATACAATTTCATTTTTTACGAAATCCATTCAAAATGGCTGAATATATAATAATATTATTAAACACCACTAGTATATGTAATTGATGGTCAGTTACATTTCGGAACTTTTATATTCTAGAGAATCGCATCAACCTCTTACTGTGTAGTTAAATTTGTATACAAATTTAATTTAATTTATATATAGGGTAAATTGAAGAGGGATCACGGAAGTTATTACGGGAGATGAGAAGGAATGCTCTGAGAAGGAACATGGAGTGTACGTCTTCAAGTATATTATTCATATCTTAGATCTTAGAACACGGAATGGAATTCCAGTTGGGCTCCGTTCAACTTCAAGTTCAGGTTACATTCGGATTTGTTGAAAGTGAAAGACTCGCAAGTCCACTTGGACTCGAAGTAATAGATTCAGGACTTGGTAAAGTTTTGTAATAAAAGACTCGCGAACAGCTCTGTTACTATGTTCTTCAATTACACTGGTTACCCCTATTAAAAATCCTAATGGATATAAGTATAATAAAAGTTAGTCAGTTTTACTAATTTACGCCCATTTATCAACTTCAATTTAAGCCCCAAAGGAACCTCATTTTGTGCATTACAAAATAATGATTTGCTAGTTTATTTAATGCAAATTCCAATATCAGTCTTTGTTTTGACCTAAAGGGACTCCTGGGGGGCATAGGCAGTGAGAGGGGGCCATAAAGTCGGCCAAATCCTTGAATATTAATTACATGAAATGGATTTATAAGAAATGCATTAAAGAGATGAGTCCCACAGCTTTCAGATGAGATGTCAAGCTGGAAGTTGGAAAATGGGCCAAATTAGCTCAAAAGTAGGGTCCAATTTCTGGAAAACCGTAGAGCTCTTGAAAAAAAAAAAAACAGATACAGATTTGAAATCAGCGTGCAAAATTGAAGACCCCTTAGGTTTTTTGAAAGTTTTAATTTGTTGACCAGTGTTATTTGGGTTTAATTAATAATTAATTATTATTTTAATTAAAGAGTTTAAATACCTAGACTTTATCACCCCATTTCATCAACCCCTTTCCTATACAGATAATAGATATAAATATCACTTCAAAGACAGCGTACTCTTCAATGGATTTCATCCGGGAGATCTCGTGACACATGGCATTGTGAGTTTAATCACAAGGTTATAAATTTTTTGTTTTTTAGTTTAAATTGTGTGAAATAATGAGTTGTATAAACACATGTTTTTTTCTTGCGAAGGTTTCATTTAACAAAAAGTAATTGGGAGGGAAAAATCATTTAAACACCATTCTTCAAATGACAAAATATGTGTTTATTATATGTACACAACTGATAATGAAGATGAGCTTGCATATTGAGAGTGGATAATGATGGTGGTGGTGGTGGTGGTGAAGGAGCAAATAGGATGATGACATCTGCTCTATGAGAGCATCCATGATTTAAAAGGCATTATTATAAAAGATGACTTATGGAAATGTGTAAGACCCAGTTTATGTGTCTATATTCACTCCGTGATGCATTTATCTTTGCGGAAATATTAAATAAAGTAATAATGTGCTCTATATTTTCGCAAAAATAGAGAATAAAAGGATGGAATAAAATACTATTTATTTATTTTTTGACTTGATTTATAGTTTTACTATGCTCTAAAATAATCGAGTACAAAATTTCATGGGATTTGCATCGGTGGTTTTAAAATTATAGAGCTAAATGCAGCAAGGGTTCAACATTCGTACAACTACAAGTTTTTGAAGAGTAGACATTGCAGCCAGAGAGGGGCTTTAATAAAAGGATCACATCTTGAGACTTGAGCGAGATACATACGATATGTTCTTATAGAATGATCTTTTGTACTAAAAGTCATTCTATTTTTTTTTTTTTGGATGATTTGATGACGTTTTGTTCCTCTTTTCGTCGATTTGACGTGGAGGAACCTATTTCCTATGAAAATGGAATGGGTAAAGAGTAATATTTTAATATTTCAATTGGCTCAAGAACAATACTGTGTATCAAATGGGATCGCTAAACTGGGAGGGATGACATATAAAGGGCCTCTTGCCATAAATGTTGTGAATCTTGGGGAGATATATTAGAGCTACAAAAAGTCCGAGGATACAAGTCCAGCTTCAACTGCGAAATTTGGCTTCACTGAGTCTTTCGAAAGGATTTCTACAATACATGCAAATAAGTGTTTCCCAAACTCTACCCCCTGGATAATAACTAAGTGACACATCGTTTTCAACTAAATAAAAGAAAAATATCCAAAAAAAAAGGTTCAATTCTCCATCTATTGGCTGGCTTCACAAACTAACTCATAGATCCACCTTTGTATCAAAAAGTTTGAGAAACATTGATCTAAAGTATATTAATACAATTGGAATATGGATTTTTGCGGGACATATAACGGTTATTTGGTTATCTTTACATCCTCGTTAACCAATGCTTCAATGCTTATAGTTACACTGGTCAACCTGTCAAAAATCCTAAGGGGTAAAAGTATAATAAAAGTTACTCTGCTTTTGTTTTGACTCATTTCAAATCTGTAATTTTTTTTTTCAAGAGTTTTTTCGCGAAATCGAACCTTACATTTGGAGCTAATTCTTCCTAGTTATTAAATAACTTCTTGAATATTACATGAAATGAATGGATAAGGAATGCATTCAAGAGCTGAGATCCACAGCTTTCAAAGAAGATGTCAAGCCTCCGATAAGAATCCTAAACTAAGAAAGAAATCGTACATCTAAATGTGTAAATTTTCATTCAATTGCGATCAAAAATCCACTAGAAATCAGTAACTCACGGTAGAGCTACTACTTAAATAGTAGCGCGCAGAAGGATTACGAAACCAGCTGAAATCCTTCTGCACACAACTCTTCTACTTAAGTAACTCTACTCTGATTTACCAAGAATGTCATGAGAGTAACCTGGGATTGAGAGCCTATTCACAATTAGTTAATGTCAGACCTTTTTGTTAAAATTGTGAATATTTAATTTTGAATGATTTGCCATTTAGTGTTTATTATTATTATAGCTCCAGTGGCATTGGTAAATGATTATGCATATACTTTGACTTTATAATAGGCATTTTCAGGGGTAGTCTTTGACGTCATAGCCAAAGATTTTTTTTTTTTAATTTTCAAGCATTATTTGTTTATAGAATCAATGTACATACACATTAGACTCGACAAATAAATTTAGATGAGTACATTGAATGAGCTGATTTTAGAATTTTAGAGATGTTAAACTGAGAAAATTATTCTTTTTTTATTAACAGTTTCTTTATAAAAGATCAAAATGTCTAAAAAATTAACTATCTTCAATTTTGATTCATTTTTAAAGAAATGTATCAAAAAATTACGCCAATTACAAAAAAAAACCCCGAAAATTTTGACCAATGGAGTAAGTCATTAAGAAAGGATACAACTCCTTTTCTTCTACTACGCCTTCATTTTTTAATTGTCAAGATATTAGAATCATGCTTATGGATATACCATTTGATTATAAAAGTCATGCCTACGACAGTATCAAGAGGGGGTCCTGAAGAAGCCAATCGATTTGAACGTGGAAATGTTCATAAGAGATGCTGTCATTGATAAAAAAAGTAGAAATTGATTCTTACCCCAAGAGATCCGTTAAAACTTATAAGTGGTAATCTCAAGTAAATAGATCTCACTTGTTTAAGCTTCTTAAAGAATGAGCACATGACATCATTGGAAGAAACATAATGAAGGTGAAAATATAACTTCATCAAAACCATCAAAATTGAAATTTAAAAAGGCCGAATTTTCTAAGCAATGACTTAATTTTATCAACTCATATACACATATTCACACTTAGGGGATCAATAGCAACTATCAATTAAGACAAATCTGTCTAAAAATGTTGGGCTTCTTTTAAAATTTGAAAAAAATAAGGATATTTTTTTTTTAATCATAAAAATTGTTAGGGACTTTTTAACTTATTAAAATTTGGTTTAGATCTAAATTTGGTCACATTGATCATATAATTTCGGGGGTTTTCATTTTAAAAAAAGTTTGAGAAATACAATAAAGATCGTTATGTCATCAAAAGACTATATAGTATTACTTTTAAGTAACTCAAATTGCAATAACATCTAAAGGAATAATTATTTAATGTCATCAAATTTAGATATGGTATTGATGTTATTTTGCACACCGTACATTTTGATCCAACTGTTCAAAAAATATTCACTTATATTGAGTAATACTTTATTTATCCAGATGTATATGACAATTAGTCAATTTATTATAAAATTCTAATAATATCATAAATTTTCTAAATCTCCTCATACATAAATAAACAATCAAACCTGTATTAAACGGGCAGGCAAGGGAAAACTGGAAAGGTGACTGCTTAGTACAGGTAACCACTTAAACTAGGTTTGCTTTTTTAAACTATGATCCGGAAAATTGGACATCAAAGAATTCATGAACTGCAAAATAAACTATAACAAATAATATACTTGTATTTAAAAGTTTTATTACAAAATATAACCAAAATTAGAAAAAAATTAACATAAATTATAATATGTATCACAATAAAAATAAAAAAAGTATTGCTCATCGAATATATTTTCTCAAAAAAGTTACACGTTGAGAGGCCTATTTGCAAATTATACGCTTTATATATATATATATCAATTCATTATTTATAAAGATACTCACGTGGCATCTGACAAGTGTGATGTAAAATCAAATAGCAGATTTATACTTCTTATTCATATAACAAAATGAATAGTAACACAGGTCAAGAAATTTGAACTTGCCAAAATTCTAAGGAGTAATAAGTCTAATAAAAGTTATTTAGTTTTGCACAGAGATTTCAAATCTTTATTTATTTTTTGTAGATTTTTATATTGACCTCCAAAACAAGATCCAATTATTAAAAAATGAAAATCAAAATGAGAATATTTTTTTTTTAAATTATTTAACTGTTCAGAAACCAAGTTCATTTGTGGCTTAATTAATACTTTTAAGCCAGTAGTTTTAAGTATGAGATGGTGTTTTGATCAAAATAATTACAATGGAAGAGACTTTGAGGGCTCACGTGAAAAGTCCTTTTTCTGCTCAATATATGAAATGTGATTGAGTCCCTTTTTGATGTAAAATTCTTGGAAGAATATAACTTTTTTTAAATCTTGTCATGTGATGATGAGCTCTGTGTTTGTGAATGAGAAAAAATATACATACATACTGTAATTATTCTTCGGGGCGTATAAATATTGTCCAAAAAAAATCATAATTCTCGAGATCCAATAAATATTCATATTTCTGTATAATTATTAAATTGGCAGTTGGCATGCTTAATCTTTTCCTTTTTTTTGGTATTTATGGGTTCAAATCAACTCGAATCTATCGTTTCAACTCAAGGCAGTAGAACAATACTTGAAGTAGGAATGTAAATAATATACAAAATGCATTTTTAAAAGTACTTTTTCTTTTCCAAAGCTGTTATCATTTTTTCTTTATTTCTGAGGAGAGAACATCTACAATAGCAAATACAATGTTAACGAAAAAGGGCTCATACTCTCGTAATAATTGTTAGTTTACGACTTGTAAGCTAAAGATATATAATTTCCTGACATCCATTTTTGTTAATTTTCTGCCTTTCATCTATGGTTTACATACATAATATTATAATTTATTATTGATGTCTTCATTTGTATATATCTATATAAAGGATAATAGCAGCTTGAGGCTTAGTAATACGTCATAACGACAGCTCAAGCTGCTTTCCTCTCAACATTCGTCAAATTGTCAGAGTTACAACCAGGTTGATGATTTTCTCTTTCTTTTTATTTTACACACCCCATTTGCATATTATTTACATTCCTAACTTGAAGCTTGACTCATTTGCCAAAATAGTTACATTATTTTCTCGATAAAAAAACGACAGTATGAGCTTTTTGGAATAAACAAAAAGCTACATTTTATTCTCCCTTCTCTCTGTTTTTTTTATCAGTTGAGTCTTTTCGATTTAAAGCAGCTGACTCTACGATCTATGTATTTTCAAAAAGGGTATTATTATTATTCATGATTTGGGTAATATATAAAAAAAAATATATTAAGTCAAGGATTACGCGCTCTTTTTTTGAATTATTATTGAATAATAAACAAGTATTAAGGATTGATTGTATACTATTGGTGGAATTTATCAATATATAGTATATCTAAATAATAACTCTGCCACATATTAAAGAGTTGGCAAGGAGGAAAATACAGACGAGTAGCATCTACCAGTTGTTGTTTTTTTAAATTTTCCCTTTTTCCATTTGTTAATCGAGGTTGCGTATGCACAAAAACCCTCGTCTTGACGAATTTTTGTACTAAATTATTTCAATTGACAAATTAATTTACTAATTCTAGATATGAAAGGATCTCACTTCTCATACCTATATATATATATTAAAGTAGAAACACGTTTTGTGCTCCATTTTATTAATATATTTATTTATTTATTTATTCATTGTAAAAGAAGGGTTTCAAACAGGGATGAGCCTCTTTTAAAAGACACACACACAATATAATATAATATCATACCCAAAAACCTACATCTATGTACATTAAAACCATATTTTTAAACTTGATACAACTCTGTTTTGTCTTCCTCTTTGTCTTCTTCTTTGTATCCTTCCCTTTTTGTCGTTGTTTTTAGGTAAGTAAGTAGTAAGTAGATTGAATTACAATAAAGTTTTAATTCCTTACTTACTAATTTACTTACTTATGTACATTCCTTGTAAATATTCAACTTTTTTTTTTAAATATAACACTATAATATAATATGTTTGCTACTTTTGATCAAAAATGATTAAAGTTTTGATTAAGACGTCTCATTTAACAAACAAAAAACTTTATAACATTTATAACATTTCTGAAAATGATATTTCTAGCTTTGAATAATAAATAATTATGTACCATAAATGTTTAATTTTTGTGTACAACTATGTACATATAAGGATGTCAATTCATACACGGTGAACATTTAACTGTAATTGTCTTTGAATGTCTTTCCTAATTATTATTATTCAAATTTTGTCACTTTTGAGACAAATTAATTTAAAGAGGAATTACAACCATATATTTCAAAAAAATTAATCATCTAACATATACATTAAATTCAAGGGACTAAGAATTGAGGAAAGTACACATGATTTGACCAATTTATCAAATAACTACCCAAAAATAAACGCCCACCTCACTTTGAACATGAAAAAATATATCAATTAGAGTATATAGATTATTTAAATAGGGCTTAAAATATGGATGAGGGCTCTTTGAGGATCGATACTTCATGAATCACGACTCTTTGCTGTATAAGTGATTTCTTTAAACTCTTGAATGTTAGGGGAGCAATTCATTTATGTATTTAGAGGAGATCTAAGATCGTCATGTTTCATATTTGAAAATAATTGCATTAAGCTTGTACAATCTACAGCCAAATGACACTTTAAGAGGTAATGAGGGTCGTGAAATTGAATTCTGAGATCCATTTCATAAGCACTCTCTTCCCTTATTTTGAATTCCGAGGGCTTAGAGGAGGGATTTTGAAGACCTCGTAAATTAATTAAATTAAATCGATGATATCCTCTTATTCTCAAGAATTATCTTGAGATCTCACTCTAGCGGAATTTTAGCGGAATTAATATCCCTATCCCTAGTTATCACTTTTTTATAGCTGACTCTACTTTGTTTTCAGACCTTTTCAAGTTCAATATGGGAATAAATGTACAGATTTTGTTGAAAGACTACTTTCCTATGAGTCTCAAAATGTACCAATCTTATTTAAAGACGAGACACACTTTAATCTCCATATTTCAAGATCAATGGGTCGTTCAGCACGTGGAAGCAGATACATATGCAGGAGCAGCCTTTAAAGGGGCCAATGTTGCTGTTATTGGATATATTGGTCAAGCCTTGGGGCTTGTTCATCAATAGGTGAAAAGAGGAAGTTTCAAAAAGGAACCAGCAATGGAGTGAGTGGTTGAATGCTTAAGAAAAGCAAAAGATGTAACTATATGGAGGGGCCAGTAGATCTTGGTATTGATAATGCTCTGACCCATTCCTGGATTACAGATGTTTTTCAATTCACAAAATTTTAAGACTTGGGCATTACAGTCCCATGCTCAATCCAATTTTTGTATTTTCATTAATTATACAATGTATTATTATGTTAAATTTCCTGAATATTGTTTTGTTAATTTATTCCCATATTGAACTTGCTTATTCCCATATTGAACTTGAAAAGTTATAGTTACGGTCCTTGTACAGGCATCTAAATACGAGGTTGCGTTAAGAATCATTAATATTAAGTTTCAATAAAATAAATTATTATTGTTATAATTATTATTATTTGTAAACTGAATCATATTTATTTAAAAAAAAAATTAATAATGCTTTTCAAGGACATTTGATGACGTATTTCTATATGTTATACATAAATACCACTTTGTTATCGATCCGAATGGTTCTTAATACACACACTATGTTTATGCGTTTGAATATTGGTTCAACAAATACAAACAAATAAATAAATAAATACAAAAACAGTCACCTCAAGGCAAATGAATTCATTTCCGTGGATCTGTTTGACATATTATTAAAGTATTTAGATATATGTATTTGTGAAGAAAGAACATCCCGATTAACTAGGAGTTCATCATATCCTCCTTTAATTCTCAAAATAAAGTGGCGTCTCACAGATCCAGACTCTGACAAATAATTAATTATTTTTATGAGAGGCATCCACTCTTCAATGAGTATATTCTGAACTTCCCTCAAAGTTGTTATATACATATGTAAATAGAAAAATGATCAAGGAATGATGAAATAAGGAGTAGCACAATGTTATTCACATTTATGTATTTCAAGCCAAATAAAAATGGCGGATATTAAAGGACTAGAACATCGTTTCGTATCGTATACTATCAGCAGATGGTTACAAATGATAGTATACAATTTGACGTATATGTATTTTGTTCAAGGAGCAACATATTTTCAATTAATTAGTATAGCATTAGTAACTCTATACATATGTACATAAATGGTTGTACAATAATAATTAATTAACAACAGAGAGACAACACGTTTTTCCGCATTTTTAAACGTATTATTCGACATACTTAAAACTATGCTTGTGAGATTCATTTCATTTCTGGATATGATATAATATAAATATAAGTATGTATAAACCTTCTTTTTTTTTCTTTACCAGCATCTGCTACAATGAAAAGAAGAAAAAAAATCACCTCCCTCAATCTTTTACCTTAAATATCTTCATATTAATACATTGTTTTTAAGAAAAAAAAAAAAAAAGAATTTCTCTCTACATATATATATATATATAAGTAGTTAAATATAATATTAACTCCTCTTATTGGAAATCGATATCCAACGTTTATGAAAGATCAAACTAAATAAGAACTGCATTCACAATTCTATTGGTTAATATATTATATATCTGTATATGTAATTGTGTACTGTTTTTATGGTTGTTTTATCTTTCTTTCTTTCTTCTTCTTTTTCTTTTTGGAGAAGAGGTTGTGTGTCCCTTTTGGTGAGAGGGTGTGCCCATTGGGATACATAATGCCCAAGTTTCCCCATCTCTTTCAAAAATACTCTCTGAATAGACTAGGGTGTTGATCTTACAGTTATAATCTTTCAAGTTTAATATGGGAATAAGTAAGTTTAATATGGAATTGAATATATTGAATAATTGATAATACTTAGGAATGTAAATAATATGCAAATCGGGCTTGTAAGAATCAAAGAAAGAGAAAATCAACCTGGTTGTAACTCTGACAATTTGATGAATGTTGAGAGGGAAATAGATTGAGCTGTCATGACAATTTACTGAGCCTCAAGCTGCTATTCTCCTTTATACATATATATAAATGAAGACATCAGTAATGAATAATAACATTATGTATGTTATACCATAGATGAGAGGCAGAAAATTAACTCAAATTAATGTCAGGAAATTATATATTTTTAACTAATAATTATTATTATACGAGGACTTGAGCCCTTTTTGTTTACATTTTATTTGCTTTACTAACCTTAATGCATGTATTCTTCCTTCATGCGACATCTTTACTATCAGGTAGATATTGTTCTCCCCTCAGTAGTAATAAAGGAAAAATGAACACAGCTTTGGAAAACAAAAAGTACACTTGTTAAAAGTGCCAACTCCACAAAATATCGCACACGGCATTTTGCATATGATTTACATTCCTAATAATGCTCCGGCCCACTCCAGGGTTGAAGATGTTTTCAATTATCAAAATTTTAAGACTTGGACCTTACAGTAATCCTATGCTCAATCGCATTGAGCATATTTGGTCAATTTTGAATGCCTTTGTGAAAAGAGAATTAGCTATATATAAAAGTTGAGAATATTTTAAATACTGAAAGAAATGATGTCAGCATTTTGGAGCAATTAATTGAAGAGATACTCAATGAAACTACCTCAATTATTTGTAGTCATTGTAAATATACCTAGCATCCAGAGTCATTTTGTATATAGATGTATATATTAATTTTGTTGACATGAGATTCTAATAAATGAAATCAAATATGACCTTTTAATAACTATATATATATATTTAATTTTGCATTTTTATTTATTATAAAATTTATTATTACGGCCCTTGGGGTCACTGGAGACTTATATTGAGATCAAAAAGACAATTTGAAGCCTTAGGAAGAAGCTGAATTTGAGATTGCTTATCAAGTCAAAAGTTTCAGGAAATTTTCAATGTAGGGTTTTTGGCTTGTTAGGTCAATTGACCTTATGGGCGCTAAAATGATGTTTTGACGTTCCTACTAAGTTTACTTTACTACAAAGTATTCTTAGAGTGTTGTTGACCCGAAGGGACAAGCATTAAAACGGCTCCAGCAAGCTGACATTTTAAGGGCTAATTAATT
Organism: Lepeophtheirus nordmannii; assembly: GCA_963680855.1. Lineage (NCBI taxonomy): Eukaryota > Metazoa > Arthropoda > Copepoda > Siphonostomatoida > Caligidae > Lepeophtheirus > Lepeophtheirus nordmannii. The sequence goes on along the minus strand of OY804524.1, from coordinate 30,315,531 downwards.
ATTTATAATGTGAATTATGAAAGTTTATAATTTTAGAACGCTCAAGGAGCGTCGAAAGTAGACAAGGGATCAAGAGTTATAGAATGTTCTTTAGTATATGTAAATGTTTAAATGTTTAAAACAACTCATCATATTTCAACTTTTATGATAATATGTTGTATACAAGACGTGTCAACTACAGTTTGTACAACTTCCGAGGAGGAGTCTCTGTTTGATCCATTCCCAAGGGGAACTGGTTATAACAAAGTTGGAATATTTAAAAGATTCACTTATTTTAAATGTACATGGATTTCTTAACACTTCTCACACTCAAATGTTGCTCAAGGTATGGATATTGTTGTTCACTTTTAAACACAAAAGTTAATTATTATTATTAATTAAGCTATGAGAGAGATTGCATCTCTATTTGCCATGGGATGTGAGGATGGATCTAATGAGAAAAAGGAACTCTGAGAAAAGACCCAAGGTTTTCATGGTCAAGGTCGAGATATATAATTAAAACACAAAGACAGAGCATCATTCTCTTCCCGGAGGGAGAGAGAGAGTTAATTCCGTGTGACAATGTATTTGTTTGCAAATATACATATGTGTGTATCTTATATCAATGTAGTATAAATGTGGTTGTAAGCCAGACCAAGGTTAGAAAATGTTTTTTTTTTTTAATATTATTATTTTAAGTTGTATGTTGTCTTTTGCGAAAATCTTGCAAATCAATTGTATTGTATACATATACACATGTATGTATGCTCTGTTCCTCTATTGTCTTTTTTTTATGATCCTGTAAGTTCATATATATATATATGTATAAATATACAAACTGTCTCTTCCTTGAAATCACTCTTTAATTGTGTAATTTAATTCATTAATTAAATATTCATTATCCTTTCAGGGTTTGAGTTCCTTGTTCTTTCAATGACTCAAAAAAAAAAAGAACTTTTGCCTCTGCTTTCTACATAAAACACACTAGACACTCTAGACACAAATGTCTTGTCATTGAAGATGGTTTTGTTAGTCAGAGGAAATGGACATCAATTTATATCTCTCACACAACCTTTCCTTTCAAAAGCATACTAAAAAACTAACCCAGAAATTAACATATAGTTGGCCAAATGAAACAATGTTCAATAACTCTATGGTCATTCTTTAATATGCTGAACTTAGAACAACTTATAATTTGAGTAGATTGGATAATGGGATTTTTATTGATTCTCTCTCTCAATACGCTGTAGTTTGCTGATTATTTCCAATATAATTATTTGGGGAATTATTCATTTACATATAAGTAAGGAATATTTTACTGCTTAGCAAAAGGTATTTGAGTTCAACCAATCTACCACGTGCAAAGCACTAAAAAGGATCGGGAGTGATGAAATAATCAAGAGTTCGGGCTGGATACAATATAAATTTTCTTGTTAAATGGGAGTGGGAGGGGTGTTAAACCACCGAAATCAACGGTCAAAACACTAATAATACACAAGGATAAAGAGTCAGCAAATCGACAGCTGACAAATATACTTAGAAACTGTTGTGGTTGTGGAGATACCGTCGATGAATATAATCAATTAGATTATCTCAATAAAAGGAGTATAGACATAGTAACTTTAGTTCCGCAGATCAAGGCTCTAGGTGCCCATCAAGATGGGTCTCACATATCTTACTCAGTGTTAATTCGTTGATAATTATCGAAGGACAAAAATCATCACTTTTTGAGACAGTTTTCTATAGTAAGACAAACATTATGATACTCACAAAACCTTTTGTTTTGTAAAATAATGAGGAGATGGCGAAGGATCATCAGTATAGTCATCAAAATGTATAAAAAGTCCTTCAAAATATTTATTTATTTCCCTAGATTCTGATGAGAAGGTTGCATGAGGTGGAAATGCAGCTTTAGACGTATCGAGTGCTCAAAATAGTGCATAAGAGTTTTTGATATTTGTAGGATGCCATAGTTGGGTTTAAGCTCAAGTGTAGGCCGTAGGAAAAGGGAGTATGCAGAGAGGGGTTTTGTCACTACAAATCAATTTGCCCACTTTTTAAGGTCAAAAGATACAACATTTGAAAACTCTATTGTAATTGATCAGCTGATTTTTTTTATTGGAGAGGTTGAGAGAGTCAGTAAAAATAACTTTGGTTAGATACTGATTCTGAGTGTATTCACGTGGCTGATATCTTACATAAATTTATTGATTCTGGATATTTTTACATTTATGTACATATACCGGGTCCCAGACATATAAATATATATATATATATATATGTTATGTGTCAACACAAAAGGAAATTTAAGCAAAAATATATTATTAAGATCCTCAAATCAAAGTATGAACTTTAGATTTAAATTTCTTAGACAGTTAAAAAAGACCTTCATTTGATGCTAGAACTTTGTTAATCTTCAATATCATGCATTGTATTTTTTTTTTTAGATCACTCGGATTTTATTTTGACCTTCAAGTGCAATTTACATGTCATTCGAAGTATGAATGAGAGTAATTTATTGATATAAATTAAAGATAATTAATAATTATTAATCGAAGAAGTTATTTGCAATACCGACAAATTACACTCGTCCACAGTTAAAAATCCTAAGGGATACAAGTATAATAAAATTTATTCAGAATAAGGATTAAGAAACCACCTGAAATCCTTCTGCGCGCTACACTTTAGATAGCTCTACCGTGGGTCATTGATTTTTAGTGAATTTTGTACTCGATATTGAATGAAAATCTACACATTTAGATGAACGATTTCTTCTTTGGTAAAGGAGTCTTATAGGACGCTTGACATCTCGTTTGAAAGCTGTGGGTTTCAGCTCTTTAATGCACTCCTTATTAATCCATTTTATGTAGTAATATTGAAAGAGTTATTTAACTACAAAGAATTTGGCCGACTTTTGGGCCTACTCCCGCTCCCTACACCCCTAGGATCTCCCTTAGATCAAAACAAAGACTGGAAATGAAATTCGCACTAAAACACAAGCGGACCATTGTTTTTTAATGCACAAAATGAGTATCCTAAATAGCCCTAAATTGAAATTGAAAAATGGGCCCAAAGAAGCTCAGAGTGTAAGGTTCCATTTCTCCAAAAACCGTCTGACTCTGGGGGAAATTACAGATTTGAAAAAAGTGTACAAAACTGAATAACTTTTATCATTTTTTTAAATTATTATATTACTCTATTTGTAAGTTCAAATTTGATATTAATGTTATTTTGTGTTATTTATTAAACATATCATCTCGGCTTAATTTTATGTTCTTGGATTACAAATGTACATATATGTATGTATTTGAACAGCTAAGAGTTATGTGTACATACACATAAATATTTTTGTTCCTGTCAAATATAGGCTTTTTATTTAATTTTAAAAATGGCTGACTCTGATATTTTTTTTTATTTTTTTTTAAATCAAAACGATGATTAGTTATACATATGTACATGAAAGTCATAATTTTAATCAAAAGTTTTCATAGAATTAAAGAAAAAATTGATATTTTTTCTTCAAAGATAGAGAAAGAAAGAAAGACAAAAAGAAAGACAAAAAAAATACGATGATTCAGTATGATTTATCAAATATATTTATATATTTTAAAGGAGTGAATACAAAAGCTTTTTGGGGGGTTTTTATCAATGAACAATTTCAAGAGAAATATGGAAAATAGTTTATCAATGTATCGCCCTTTGCTAGTTACATATTTTTACCATATCTCTTTCAATACAAAGGAGTGATGATCGACGTTAGAGTGATAAATCTAACGACTAAATAGTACAGTGGGTGTAGTTGTAAATTCGATTTCAGTGTCTTGATGCTCTAATTGCTATGACAAAGAGTATTAAAATACAATTATTACGTGTCTTATGTCCCATTCTAACCTTTTTACGAGAACAGCTGCATACAATGGATCAGTTAATAGTGTTTTCTGTTAACAGTTTCACATGGTTTTAGCAGCACAATGTCTGATCAAACACGTAGCAATGTTTTCTTCCCAAAGGGATTGAGTTGACAGTGTCATTGATGTTGATTCTGTGTCCAAGCAAATCCAACAACAACTTTCTGCTTTTGGAAACCATGAGATAAATCAATTTCTTCTCAACAACCACAATTTGATAAAGGCAGAAAAACTTTTTCTTTCATAGTGCATGAGCAAGATTTTGAAAATGACAAAACTCATCTTTCTCTGTTTCTCAGTCAATTCAGGTGGCACAAATTTATCTTATTTTGAAATTTGAGTCTGGCATCCAAACACTTGAAAATGCATTGTTGAGTCACATTTAATTCCTTCGAAAGTTGATCTTGTATATTCGGGTTCTTAATTGCTTTTGGCCTTTTAGAACAATCCTTGTTCCTACTGGAGAAATTGCTACTTTTGAAACATTTAAATCAATATTTACAGGCATTTGTTTATGCTGCATTTTGTAGACTTCCTCAAACAAACAGTGCTAAAGCAAAAAAAAAAAAAAAGCAATCCTTCAAACAAATGCTGTTTATTTCGAAAAAAAACTCGTCATACTTGAATTAAGAAAAACATACTTTGTGTTTATGGTATTACGACTGGTTACTGTCGACAAGCTTTTTTGTCCACTCGCAATCTCGACACACAAAAGGGAAAGGAAACATTTTGGTAAAACAACAACTGGTAGCTGCTACCCTTCTGTATTTTCCTTGTTGCCAACTTTTTAATATTGGGCATATATAGATATACTCTACATTGATAAATTCAACTAATAATATACATATCATTCGTTAAAACTTGTTTATTATTCACAAATTCAAAAAAAGGTGCGTAATCCTTGATTTAATATATTTTGTATATATCATCAAAATCATAATTTATAATAATAATACCATTTTTGAGCTCATAGTACGTAGAGTCAGCTGCTTTTTTATCGGAAGAGTCAACTGATGAAAAACAGCTGAAGGGAGAATATAATGTATTTTGAAGCTATAAAACACACTACTTTAGCACGCCATCGATGTATGAAACACGAAAACTTGCCTATTTGTACAATTAGAATTTTTGACAAAATTTAATTAATTTATAATATTAAATTTTTTAGCTCGTAAAGAAAATTATATTATATTAAAGGAATAATATTTAGAGACATCTGTTTTAAAAGTACATTATTTAGTTAATATTACGTCAAGTAAACATCAAACTATATGGAGAACAAAGATAGTAAATTCTTGTAGATTCAGAAGGAATAGTTTTTTAAAACTTTTTGTATTAAATATGTATACTTAGAGCTGTACATATATCCATTGAGGAACGTTCATATATTAAATATATAGTTTTTTTTCTTTCTTTCTTTCTTTGGTCCTAAAACTTTTCAACTTAACTCATACTTAAAAGAAAAGTAATAAATTTGTTAAACTCTAAGAGCATTAAATTTTCATCAATATTTAATATTCATAAAAGTGATATATAAACATAACATATAAGTACGAACTTATAAAAGAATTTATGAAATGTATAGCATTCATAAATTTATGTGTTGTTGGTTGTTGTTTATATGGTGTGATGTAAATATATAGTTCTTGAGAATGGTTCTGGTCTCGTACCGGTCTTGAATCCTCAAAGTCTTGCTCTTGAGCAAGAAACACAGACACTCAACGATTGTTGTAAGGAATAGTTTCATCTTTATGTATCTAGGGCTGAGACAACTTCGGCAACTCAAGAATCGAGATGCCTTTCCACTCACAATACATAGACAGGAATCGATCCTAATTTTATTCTATAATTCACTCACAATTCCAAGATTAATAAACAGTTTTTCAACCTGGAGATGATGACTTAATTAGCTATTAATTAATAATTATCATATAAACTAGTGTTTCTCAAACTTTGAGACTTGCACCCCCCCCCCAAGGTAGTATTTGAGTTCTATGCTCCCATGGCGAAAAAAATTTCGCTCTCCCACATAGGGGCCTCTACATTTGCCTGTTGGAGTAGCTAAATAGTTGACGTTTATTTACATGCGTCAACTAAGGTGGACAGCCAAGACTTCTTTTGGGTCTATACAAAAGAATGTAGGTGCAGAACAGGATTTGACAAAGCATTAAGAGATGACAAAAAACCATAAACAATCAGCAGAAATTTGTAGCTGGACTGCAAATTTTCTGCCATCATAAATTCTTGAGAGTGAGCCTAGAATTCTCTTTCTCCACTTCTGAGGGTATTTTCATATACTTATTGGTGATGCTATCCACCTCTTCACTGTGACCAAACTTTGTCATTTTAAGATGCCACGGCTTTGGGACATTGTGATAATTTGAAGATCTTGACAAGGGGTATTTAAATCTCCCATCATTAAATACATTTTCACAAAAATCTTAGGCCACCAATATCATGATAAGTCAAAATTCCATAACTACTTGCCATCTCTTCCAAGTCCCAAGGGTTCCTCAAGTTGTGGAAGAAAAATGTCTTTTTGTGATTTTTTATTATTATGTCCGCCGTAGCGAGAGCTTCTTTGGCTTCGTCGTAAAGTTTATAAGTCAGGGTATTACTTAAATGTTTGATAGACAGTATTTTATAATGTAGCTCTAGTTCTTTAAAGATTTCTCTAAACCCTTCTTCCTCAACCAGAGAAAAAGTGTTTTCATACCTTTTGAAATAAAATACCCTACCTTTGCCATTATTCTTTGTGTCCTTTGAGATTCATTGGCAAGATGATACGTACATCGCATTGTGCACCATATATCTCCAAACCCATGGCAATCGCCACATGTGGTGCACACAACTTCTTTTTGCCTACAGAGAATTTTATTTGCAATAGCCATATATGATGCACAAACTGATTAAAGTTTCCACTACTCTCATCCTGTACCAATTGTGTTGCAGGATTTTTATTTTATTAAGTTAAAGTTTTTTCAGTTAATTACAGCGAGGAAAAAAATTAAAACCCTTGCTGAGCAGAGATTGGAGAAACACGTGTTTCAACGAAATGCCTTGACAATTGCTCTGTTGTGTCATTTTAACCTTTTTTTGGGATGATGTCTTTGCAAATTGGCTGATATGTATGATGTACTTCCACTGGCATAAATGGTTATAGTGGAACAATCCCTACAGATGGTACTACATTTGTTCACAACCTTTTCCCCATTTTCGCCATCTTTATAAGAAAATCCAAAGTGGTCCAAACTGTAGACTTGTAAGAACCAGTGTATTCAACTTAATATCAAATTCCCTATCCATAAATATCTGTTGGCCAATGATGCTTAAATGAGTTCTTTTTAATGAACACAGATGACTTCGAAGTAACTAAGAGCAAAGAGCCGAATAGTTCCTTAATTTCCTTTATTATAAAATTTAAATAGCCTAATTTTGTAATATCAAAGTATTTAATGTGTGATTAAATATAAATGTACGTACCGTACCGTGTCGAACCATAAGATCTTACCAAACCAAACCAAACCACGGTATAACTCCGTACTGTACCAGTCCTAATAGATATAGATACATAATTAGAAAAAAACAAATTTGTAGACCCAAAAACACTTGAACGAATAGGAAATTTTTCATATCTAGACTTACTAGAAATTGTTTGTTATATACATGTAAATATGATGTTAACCCATTAGTGACGAGAGTGTAATTAAATACACGTATTTTATATCTGAAATATCTTGAAAGTATATTCACGTAAAAATTTTCCTTTGTATATTCCTCATTCTCTTCTTTTTAATGAATTTGTCTGAGCTAGTTTGTGAAATTTGATTAAATGTTTGATTTGTTACTGTCTTTAAAAATGAGTTCAAAAAAGTTGTAAGATTTAATGCTTTTTCTATAGTTTATTAGAAAAAAAATATTGCTGAAAATCATCCTACATACTTGTTTGGTGTAGGTCAGGGTTGTCAAACATACGGCCCGCAAGGAGGTTCAACCAGGCCCGCAGGATAAATTGAAGATGGAAAAAATACATAAAAGAAATAAATTAGATTTTTTGATTAAATGATATTCATGAATTATCCGCTAGGGGTGCTCTGTTTGGCACCATCTGTGGCTGTTTAGAACCTGTGTATACCCTATTCTCTACTTGTCCGCAGCACCCTCATTAGCACAAATGATGTTTTCAAAAAAAAGAAAAGTGAATAAAAAGTGGTGAATTTTCCAAGAAAAATGGACCACGTCGTATTTATTTTTAACTTTATATAATTAACTTTAAAATACCTCCCCTTCTGCTTCAACTCCAAGTATATAGGTTCTTCAATATGATATCCTTAAGATAAATGCAGGGAAATCAATGGAATTTAGATTGATTTAACATGGCTATGGACAGACTCAAAATTCGGGATATACAATATCGAATCAATAAACTAATAGAATTCTCGTAACTTGATTCGACAATGTGCTAATGTCAGAACTTTGTAATGATTGGAGAGAGGTTTTGTCAAAATTATGTCTATTTACATTCATAGTAATTTTGAACAAAGGAATAACATCCATTCAAGTCCTCAAATAGACTATTATACACTAGGCACAGTCAATCATTAATTCTTTAAATAAAAAGTTCCTTCCTTCAGAGCAAATCAGAGTGACAACAAGTGTTTATTAAAAAAGAAAATGATTCACACTTTGATGTCAATAGTTGCTATTTCTATCTCTTTGTTCATTTCATGCATACGGTCATACTTTATCAAGGGCACACACTGGGGATTAAGCGAAAATTTGATTCTTTAATAAATAATAAATCATATTTATGTAGACTACAACAGATCTCTTGGATAACTCCTTATAGAGTGAGTTATTTAAGCAAGGCAGACCGTAGATGTTAACATATATACTTTCAACGCAAATTATAATGACTCTCTGCACCTTAGTCTTCAAAAAGAAAATAGGCTCAAAATCACCCTATGAAAGATCAATTACATCACTCCTTCGAGCTATTCGACTAGTTTTTTTTATATTGTAGTAGGAATATTCACATACATATTTGCCTGGCTACAAATTACTCGAGTCGAACAAATCAACACTAATCAGAGACTAAATAGATAATAAAAGTACACTTAGTAATTACATATATTGATGTGTGCATAATACCTAAGTGGGGATACCATTATATGGCATCAAGAAAGTAGTAATTAATGAATTAATGACAATTGAGCAATTCAAAACTTTAATATTTCAAAAAGAAACAAACAAAGCTAACCAATGACAGACAGTTTTTAACAATGAATATACGTTTAAATGTGGGCTAAACTGATTAGTCTTCTTCTTCCAATTCTTCAACACCAGTTGGAACAAAGGGTTCAAGAGTTTCAGGAACACAGACTTTCTTTCCATCTTCCTTGTCATCTTCCTTGGCACTTTCACAATTGAATCCATTTCCACATTCTGCTGCATTTTTACAAACTTTGAAGCACATACCGTCGTCGTCACCAAACATGACGCATTCATGGCCGGCCTTTTCGCATTTTATAGTTTTAGTGCACGGAGTAAATTCCTCATCTTGAGATGCAACAATGGCTAATCCAAAAAGGAAGATACAGGCAACAGCAGCTTTCATAATGATTTTTGATGATTGATAAAGACAAAAAAAATGTAACTGAATTAAAAAGGAGATTTTAGGAGTTTATATATCCCATTATTCTTAATAATTATTTACATCTGGTCTATTTTCAACTCCTATTAATTTCCCAAACATTCATCATGTTTTATCCAATGAGAGTAAAGAAAGTCTCACTAAGGCTTACGTGGACTTTACATCTATCGTATGTAATTTATATACCTTAATTAAGTCTTTTTCAATTCATCTTGACAACAGTTATCCTATCTCTTGTTAAAAGATTCATCTGTACCCCATTATTGATGAAAAGTTTTCTTATTTCTACTACTTTAATTATGTTCCAAGGTTAATCAAGGTTTTTTGCACTGGAAATTCAATTGGAATGTATATAATTGAATACATTTAATCTCAATGTTAGTCTTTTGAAGATGTACTTGTGTGCGAACTAGATTATTGTAAAGATGGTCATTAAAAAAGAATCTCTACATGTTGGAATAAAAGGATCAATGTTAGAATCTTTAAATTAATTATCCGGTAGGTGACAATTATGATTTATATATGTATTTATAAATATTTAAGATAAATTTATGTTAGACTTTGCGATTTATATGACTTTTTCCATTAAAGAAAAGATACAAACACTTATTTCATATATTTATGTGTCTAATACAATTAATTTCTTTAAGTGTATAAAGAAGTGTTGTTGGTTTTTTTTTTTTTTTTTTGTTTTTTTTTTGAAAGTAAGTCCCTTATGGCTTTAGATGAATGACTTATTTCCATGTTAAAAAATTTAGTATTTATATCACATAATGGCTTTAATTAAAGAGCTGCCGTTACTGCCAAGCCCAAATAAAATAATGGCTTTGGAGTATTTGTCAGCAGAATCTTTTTGTGGCCCCTTTACATTAAGAGTTACAAATTTTTTTATTAATCTGACTGCTTGACATTTATACAAGGGTGTGAATGTTAGAATTATATAGTCTACCACAATCCTTACAGGGTTTCCAAAATCAGAAATTTGCAGCTAGACTGTAAATTTTCTGCCATCATAAATTCTTGAGAGATAATTTATAATTCAGATATTTTTCTATATTTTAAAAAACCTTTCTGGTGAATTCCAACTTTTTTATTAATTATCGTCTCCATTTCTTGCGCTAAAACTCCTGATAAAATCATGTATGATTCATTTAGAACCGTTATAGGTCTCCAGTGACTAAAATCAGACCCGTCACCCTTTTTAGGTATTAATGCAATTCTTCCTCTTGTAAGTCACTTGCAAATTTTACCTTTCTTCTCCATATCCTCACCCATTTTTACCAGGTACGGAACAACCTGATCCGAAAAAAGAGAATAAACCTTGCCGATGATAGCATCAGGGCCACAAGCTTTATTGTCATTAAATTTTTTCTTAAGATAAACCGAAATTCTATCGAAAGAAAAAATCACTGAACCTTCGGCACTTTTTCTTCTTTTTGGTCTAAGAAAATGTCCTTCCCTATTACCAACAATCGATTGAAAACAAGAATGAAAGTAATCTAAGATATCGCTTGTTTTTGTACGAACTTTTCCGTTACCAACAATTCTAGTTACAGATGTTGTTGCATATTTTTCATTTTTCATTGCAAGATTTTTAATTCCTTTATTTGGATCATTCTCCAAAATTACTTTGTCCTCCATTTCTCCTTCTGCGATTTCAACAATTCTGAAAGAATTTACAGAGTCGGACAAGAAACAACGTTCAAAAATAGTTCCCTCATTAAGAATTGCATCAATTTGAGAATGATCCTTCTTCAATTCCATTCTTCTTTGGTAAACAAATTTTGAAGTAGTTGCTAAAATTGTTTTAGTAAATATACCATTTACAGCCTGGTTTGACGTTCGACAATAGGTGTAACCTTTTTCGAGGTTTCTTTTTAAGGCATTGTTGAACTTTTCCTCACTTAACACCCATTTTAAGACTTTAAAATGGCCGTTTGGAGGACAACAACGTGTATCCAGTTCAATTAACTTATGGTCAATGAGGTTTCTGGACGGTAAACGGCCTTTTTGATATAACGTACAAGAAGTGGAGATATTAAAGCTTCTGTTTTCCTTTGGACCAGGAAAAACTTCCAGGTCTGAACTTATCCATAACGTCAACCAGATTAAGCTTGCAAATGGTCAGCTTCATAATAGTACTATTAGGGTAAGTGCTGGGAGGTTTATCCAAGTCAACATTAAGATCCCCTAGTAAAATAAATGGAATTGAACTATTCAAATGACTATTTATAATTGGCTGATAAAAAGGGAAACATTTTTCATTGGGACCATACAAATTTATGATATAAAAAACGACACCATTGGTAGAAACTCTAACTTTGTGACAATCACTTCGAAAAGAGTATTCTTTGACACATGCTAAAAATTTAATCCTCTTTGTTAAAAAAGTTATAAAACCTCTGTCCGAACCGAATCTAGTAAAAAAAAAATGATTAAAATGTCTCGACGAGCATAGAGGACAGTTACGATTGCAGGACGAGGACACTTCTGATGACACATCTTGAAGGCAGATAATATCCGGCTCTAAAGATAATAAGTGTTTTAAAAGAGCATGTCTCCTTCTTCGATCTTTCCCTCCTCTTGTGTTCAGGGAAATCACTTTTCTTATTCCTAAATTCGATTTCATTTCCGCAGATATCCCCTCAGAGAAAAAATCAGTAATTTTGGTTTGCATATATGAAAGAAATGAAGAAAAAAAACAGCTAAACTTTGGGATACTTTAGAGGCGTTTTATTCTTGTCTGGTGAGCTGTCCGAATCCGGTTTGTTCCTTTTTCCCACGGATTGAGAACGTGTACGAGAGTTTAAAATATTATTTGACCGGGGGTCAATATTATATTTATCTGTTCTATTTTTCATATCGGTCAATGGGAGGGGAACATCAGCACCAAGGGATACATAAGGTAGGCCGTTTTCTGCTGTTTCTGTCGTTTCAGTAACAAGCATCACCGTCGTTGGACCATCATTTTCTCTTCCGGGCTGATCAAATTCTTCATCGGGTGTTTGAATTTGGGACTCCTCTTCTGTATTAAGAAACTCTTCAGTTTCAGGTTCTATGTTTATTCCCAGGGGTGAGGGTCCCCCATCATTTTCCATAGAACAATTTCGTACTTTAATTGAATTAGGATCAAATTCTTCATCGGGTGTTTGAATTTGGGACTCCTCTTCTGTATTAAGAAACTGTTCGGTTTCAGGTTCTATGTTTATTCCCGGGGGTGAGGGTCCCCCATCATTTTCCATGGAACAATTTCGTACTTTAATTGAATTAGGACCATCTGATTCTACTTCAATCACCGGAACGTTTCCACTTTCATGGCTCCTCACGCTTTGAGTTTCTTTGATTTCTTCTTTTTCGGTAAGAAGACGATCTTGAATGGCCTTTTTGAGGGCCCTTTCATATTCTGATGTTTTGAGACGTTTTTCTAAACAAAACTGCTTTATGTGTCCGAAGCTAAAACATTTATGGCATTGAAGTTTTACACCAGAAAACTTTATCTTAATTAGACCGCCTTGAAAGGGTAGTATCTGAGGCAAAGAGGAAGGATCCGTGATAATTTCAACGAGATAGTCACAGTTCCACCAAATATCCTTATACAACTTGTATTTTCTCTCTGCTTTGGTATCCACAGGGTTTCGTTTGGAGTAATGGCTTACAATTTCTCCAAACTGTTTCATCCATTCTACCACACTAGCCTCATTTACCCTTTTAAAAGTATTGATCAGAGTCACAATAACTTTCTTCTTTTTATTGATGCTAACCTTGTCAGTTCCCTTAAGTTTAAAGTTAAACATACTCACGTATTCTCTTCCATCTCTACAGAGCCATCCACATTTTTTATCTTTGCTACTTTATCAACTTTTAAATCATTAATTCGGCTTCTTACATCCACATGGAATTTTGTATAAAAGCAAACCTGACCCAGGTCAAATCTTGGATTAGCACCTGCAATTTCTTGCTCATTAAGACCATATTTAATGTCAATATGTTCGACATTATCTCCTCTATAACATATTCCCTCCGCATTTTCTATGGTGAGCACGAACGTCTCCAATTTATAATTATTATCCATGTTCATACGAACTACTGCACTCTTTTGAATGTGATTATTATTCCTGAGGACACTCACGTATTCTCTTCCATTTGTTTTTGATAAATTCAAGGAATTATCATCAGGAGGTTTGTTATGAGGAGATTTGCTAGAATTCATTTTTATTCAAGTTCCATTCCTCTCTTCCGTCGAGCTTTTTGGTCCACTCACAACCTCGACTCTTAAAAGGGAAATAATTTTTTTGAGAAAAACAACTGATAGCTGCTACCCTTCTGTATTTTCCTTGTTGCCAACTTTTTAATAATTTAGGTGTAAAAAACATTTATAAATTCTATCAATATACAAATCAATCGTTAATATGTACTTGTATATCAAAAATTCGAAAAAAGGGCGCACAATTTAATATATTTTTTATATATCAAAATCATAAATAATAGTAATATCCTTTACGTGTTCATAACACGTAGAGTCAGTTGCTTTAAATCAAAAGAGTCAAATGTTAAAAATCAGCTGAAAAGAGAATACAATGTAGCTTTTTGTTTATCCCAAAAATAGTTATTATCCATAAACAAGTACTTTCTACCTGTTACATCAGTTTAGCAATATTAATAAATATCCATATATATATAAAATTCACTTTTTCTTAACTTTTTTTTTTTTTCACATTTTGACCATTTCCAGTATCAATTTACATATATTATAATATGATTTAAATCCTTGATTTTTTTGATCTAATCAAATTGATTTATGTAGATGAACTAACTCGGGTTGAGTTAATCTATCAGATAATGTAAAGTCTATTCCTGGTTTGACGAAGAAATGCAGCTCTGGAGCACTCAATAACACACTCAATAAGAAATAAAAGAGAGGCAATAAACCCCTCAACTCTGTGTTTTGTTGTAAATTGAGACAATTCACATATGAATATTGTTTTAAGGTTGATATTTTGTATGTGTGTGCATACATATACAAAAGGGGAGAATTCCATTCCTCTGATGCCACGGATACATATTAAAAGTTTATTTGTGTTTTCCCTCAAATAATTTTTTTTTTTTTGAAATATCTCATATTTCTTTGAAGTCTGAGCCCTTATTTATTCTCTTTCTCCCCTCTCCGTTTTCTTCTACTTTTTCATAACCATAAAATATAGGATTGTTTCATATAAATAGTCTTTACATATCTGTGAATATTGGTATACATACATATATTGTTCAAAGAGGCTATATAAATTGGGTAAAGGAATTTATATATATATATATATACATAAAGGATATAGATAGTCAACTGTGCAGTCATATTTTTCGCTTGAATGACAAATAAAAGCACTCAACCGAATGATTAAAACAACACAAAGATGATTATTATAATACTCTGACTATGTTGCTCTATGTGTACACTGTATCTAGTAGGAGGTGGTAGAGGGGATTTTTACTCACACTCATATAAACCATAGTATGTCACAAAAAAACAAAAAAAATTACACCTCATTTTGTTATTATACTCATATATTTTAGGTTCATACCTACAACATAGTTGAGATAGATTGATAATGACCTCACTGAATAACGTCTTTGGCACTCATCCAGAGGATGGGTACCATCATTAGGAATGTAAATAATATGCAAAATGCTGCGTGAGAGATTTTGTGGAGTTGGCACTTGTAACAAGTGCATTTTTTGTTTTCCAAAGCTGTTATCATTTTTCCTATATTATTACTGAGGGTAGAACAATATCTACCTGATAGTAAAGATCTTGCATGAAGGAAGTCATGTATTAAGGCCAATAAAGCAAATAAAATGTAAACAAAAAGGTCTCAAGTCCTCGTATAATTATTAGTTAAGAACATACATATAATTTCCTGACATTAATTTCAGTTAATTTTCTGCCTCTCATCTATGGTTTACATACATAATGTTATTATTTATTATTGATGTCTTCATTTGTATATATATATATATATATATATATATATATATATATATATATATAAAGGAGAATAGCAGCTATTAGCTCAGTCAAACGTCATGACAGCTCAAGCTGCTTCTTCCCTCTCAACATTCATCAAATTGTCAATTGAGTTACAACCAGGTTGATGATTTTTTCTTTCTTTGATTCTTACAAGCCCGATTTGCATATTATTTACATTCCTACCCATCATTTTGAATTAAAAAAAGGTACGCCTTTCATAGAGGGAGCAACGAGCACTCGGGAAGAATATAGAGATAGAAACATCCCTCCAGGGGTGAAGGGAAAATAAGTCTTGGTATCCACATCCATGCTTCTGCGGCTCGGCAAGGAGCAGAATGTAACCAGTGATGTGAGATAGTGCAATCAATCTCATGGATTCCTTCAATATCGGATTCATGATCCTAAGTTCCTCTCTCTGGATTCGAACCCAAGCCAAGGGATCCTTCGGAGTCTATCCGAGGGTCTCCAACTCATCGTGTCAGGGAATCATCAAGTATCCCAAGATGTGCTATTATTCACTGAAGTTGTGGGCTCCTATCGTCTATTTCGGGCTCGTAATTTTCGAATGTTCCATCACCGCTTCCAATGCAATCCCATGTAAATTAATATAAGAATCATGACATTTGGGACTCTTCCATTTCAAGATTATATATAATCGTGTTTTAAATACATTAATTATGGAGCATTGGACCAGAACAATTGGCATTCAAGCACACTTTTCACGAGTTTGAGTCGAGTCTTGGGAGACAAAGTAGAGTCGATTCCACCAAGGGTATCTGTTAAATTTATCGATAGTAAAATTGATATTGATAGGTAAATTCATCGATCATCAATTCATCAACCGTGAACTCATCGATCATCAATTCATCGACCATGAACTCAACGATCATCAATTCATCGACCGTGAACTCATTGATGGATAAATTCATCGACTTTTACCTCATCGTTTTGTATTTTCATCGATGGAAACATTAATCGACTTTTTTCTCCCAATGAATACTTTCAACAGCTTAGAGCAAATTTGTTTGACAGGGTTTTTCCATGCACGAACACCGACCAGATTAAGATTTTATAAAGGAATTTTGTGCATAAAATAGCAAAAGTTATTATTTTAATTACATATTTAGGACTTGTACATATTTCCAAAAATGTACGACAACCAACTTTGAAACTCTTACTAAAAACCGTAAATTAGATTTATTTTTTGATTTTGAAGTGTGTTGTTGTTTTGTTATCCCAAGTTAAGGGAGGTTCCTTTAACTTAATGAACCCCTCTCTCCTTGTGAATTGAAGGAAGCAAAAACGATGATTTAGAATAAGGTGGCTTATTTCTATCAAAGTTAATTAGATTTTTTTAAATAATTACCGAACGATGTGAACTTGACGAATGTAAAGAAGCACTCAAAAAGGAAACGACAAATTATAATTAAAAGCTAGTTCACGAATTTTTCGATCAGTGAATTTACAAGTCGATGAATTTATCCATCGATGAACTATAACTTTATAGCAAGAAAAGGAAGACGGTTGCTGCCGTTGTTTTTCTTTGGAATTCATGCTCATTTTTGTGTTATTGGTAGGAATGTAAATAATATACAAATGGGGTGAGTAAAATAAAAAGAAAAAGAAAATCATCAACCTGGTTGTAACTCTGACAATTTGAAAAAGGTTGAGAGGGAAGCAGCTTGAGCTGTCTTGACGTTTTACTGAGCTAATAGCTGCTATTCTCCTTCATATATATAATTATATATATATATATATATATATATACAAATGAAGACATCAATAATCAATAATAACATAGATGAGAGGCAGAAAATTAACTGAAATTAATGTCAGGAAATTATATATTTTTAACAAATAATAATTATACGAGGACTTGAGCCCTTTTTGTTTACATTTTATTTGCTTTATTAACCTTAATGCATCTATTTCTTCATGCAATATCTGTACTATCAGGTAGATATTGTTCTCCCCTCAGTAGTAATAAAGGAAAAATGATAACAGCTTTGGAAAACAAAAAGTACACTTGTTCAAAGTGCCAACTCCACAAAATATCGCAACCGGCATTTTGCATATTATTTACATTCCTAATCATATACATATTATATAAACAAAATTCCACTCTGCTTCAAATCTTTTTGAGTTTCTTTTCTTGTCCTTTCTGCTTCAAAGGACAAATAAATATTGACCTTGTAGATAGTAAATGAAGGTAACCTTAGCTCGACACAAATATGAAAAGAAAAAGGAACAAAAAAAAAACCAAGAAAAAAAAACTAATTTATGCCACAATGTTGTACATACATATATGAAAACAAAACAAAAACTATGGTATACATACATATAGTATGTTAAAAAATCTACATTTACACACAAACATTGGAAGAGAGAGGAAGTAAAAAAATAACAATAATAATAATCCATTCTCTAAAACCAAACCACATAATCCAAAAAAATATAACAAAATGTTGAGTTCCTATTATTATTATTATTACAATATGTAGATTATTCAAGAGTAAGGAAAAAAAAAAAAAAAAAGATACAAATATCCCTTACAAAAAGCAATATCTTCTATAATTGAGGGACTTTTTGTATTAGATTATACGTAGGGAGATGGGTATTTTGTTGAGGTGAGTGAGGCTCACACACTGTAGTAAGTACTCTCTCGTACATTTGTTTCATTTTATCATCTGTTGATAGTTGTTATTTGACAATATTAAATAATACTTCAATAGTAATTGTAAGTAACTGAGAGGACTAAAGGGAATTTGAATTCTGTGGAGAAGTCCAAGAGACTTCCTTCCCTATAATTTCTCAATAATCAGAAATTAAACTACTTAACATTGGTGGACCCAAACTACCGTATATCCTTGCATATAAGCCTACCTCGCATATAAGCCGACCCCTAAAAACCAGACCTAAAATGGTGAATTATAAAAATTCGCGTATAAGCCGACCCTATAAATCGTATTGCGTCATACGCATCTATCACAGCAAAAAGTTGCAGAAGAGAATAAAACAAAATGATAACCAGTATTTGTATGTTTAAATTTTATTAATAACAGTAAGAAGTATCTCAAAATCCTTCAAATTCATCATCGCTTTCACTGTCTGACTCCCCAAAGAGATCTTGCCAGTCCTTCAATGTATATGTGACATTATCATCATCCCACGTTTCTTTATCTTTATCTTCATTTTCTGACCCTGCATCACTGCCTTCATTTTCAGTTTCATTGCTATCCTCCTGCCATACAGCATCATCTTCAGTACCATCTAAATTGTTGCTGATACAACATTTCAAAAAAGTCTTTGAGTACGATCAGAGTTATGCGCGTATAAGCCGACCCCTTCATTTGGAAGCTTTTTTTTGGAGTTTTAAACTCGGCTTATATGCGAGGATATACGGTAATACTTTTATTTCCTTCCTTCCTTAAACTCAACACTCTTTCAACATTTTGTCCATGACTAGAATTAACTCAACAAAAGGCCCAAATATGGCCATTTTGGTCTTTTGGGCATTGTATAGTTTTGATAGTTGATGTGTGTGTGTGTTCACAGACTGGTTTCTAGTCAGACCCTCTAAGTTGTGCTTGAATAAATGACAGTTGCACGATATGTCAAAAGTATTAGTTGAAGAACTAGTAGTAGAAATGACACCTGGCCACGTATTTGGATTTGAAGTGGCTATGTAATTAAAAACTTTTAGTCTCATCTTTTTATTTGGAAAAAAACTAAAGTGGATATTGCAATTTAGCTCCATAGAATATCTGTAATAATCAGTCAACTTTGTTCGATTACCCATTAACACTTTCACTGTATCGTGCACGATATATGGTAGAACGGTGTCTCGCCACACCCTCAACATGCACCAGGTGTGATGCACACGTCTTTTTTCGCTTAAAGAGAATTTTATTTACAGGTGTCAGATTTAATATCAGATCTACAGATTGAACTAGATTGAACACAATTGAACTAGAATCTGATCCGAGTTTCACGACCCATCCATGTTTGGAACATCGTGCATAACCCTGTTCTTAGAGAAATAATTGACTGTGCCCTTCGGGCATATAGTCTGCTCGAGGAAGAACACATTTTGTGTCTAACATTTAGATATATATTTTTTTCATAATTTCAATTAGAAAATGCTTAAATATTAAAAATAATGGTAATTATGAAATAAAATTGAAAATCTTCTTGGTGTCTGAGAATTATTGGTCTAGCTTTGATTGCTTTTGAGTCAAAAAAGAATGTAATCACGGATTATTGTAATATTTGAAAGTTTCAATGCATTTATAACTTATAACATCCCAAAACCGGATCTCATGTGACAATTGCTCAACAAAATGGAGAAGGGGCACAGAATGACTTTTTAATAATATGTAAGAAATTTAACTAATTATAATTGGAGCTGGTTGTAGCTTCAATGGTGCAGAAAAGATTGAATTCAAATTGGTTAACAAGGTAACTCAACCATTATTTTTCTTCCCTTCCTTAAACCTAAGGCCCAGGCATGGGCAAAATGTTGAAACACATGAGCTTTTTGGGATAGACAAAAAGACTATGTATTCTCCCTTCAGCTGTTTTTCCTCGGTTGACTCTTTTGATTTAAAGCAGCTGACTCTACGTATTATTAACTCGTAAAGGGCATTGTTATTATTTATGATTTTGATGTATATAAAAAATATATTAAACCAAGGATTGCGCGCCCTTTTTTTGAATTATTGAATAATAAACAAATATTAATCATTGATTTGATTTGTATACTAATGGTAGAATTTATTAATGTAGAGTATATCAAAATAATAACTCTGCCCAATACTAAAAAGTTGGCAAAAATACAGGGAAATACAGAAGGGTAGTAGCTACCAGTTGTTGTTTTTCCAAATTAGTCCTTTCCTTTTTTTGTGAGTCGAGATTGCGAGTGGACAAAAAAAACTTGAAATAGTGTTGAGTTTAAGGAAGGAAGCAAAGACAAATATCAGTTTCTATCCCACTACTTTTATAATAATCAATTTGAATTCACTCTTCTCTGTATTGTTGAGGCTTGTCAAAAATGTTTGTAGTTCAATTTCCCATCCCTACTATTAAATCGTCCAGGGCAAGATGTTGAGATAGTCTTGAGTAGGGAGGAGCATTTTGTTGAGGTGAGTGAGCCTACCCGAAATTATAAATATATGATACCTCTGTTTCATTTTATGGAATAATATTTAGTTTGACAATATTAAATACTACTACTACTACAACTGAATAACTGATAGAAACTAAAGAGGAGATAAGGGAATTTGAATTCTGTGAAATCCAAGGGAATGAGTACACTTTATACAAAATGATTTTTCAACATTTTCCCCATACTTAATTTTTAAATGTTTCACTCTCTTTCTCTCTCCTCCAATGATCCTCAGTGTTGTGAATGTTTAACATACACTATAATAATATGAAAACCGCATTATGAATGCAAAATAATAATTTGCATGCTACAAGCAAACAAAAAAACAAACATATCCCTTTCTTCAAATTGCAAACTATGTAAACTGCACGTACTCATAGAGCATAATTTAATTAGTGTATCCTCGAGTCCTCAGGCCAGAGCATTAAGGCCAAAATATAGACAATATAAAATAACACATAGCACTAGGCTATGGAACAACATTTTTCCGCTTGGATTTCAATGATAATTTAAAAATATTGGTTTTGTGCTCAAAGTATAGATTGATTTTTTGATGAGTAGGATCATATTAAAGATTCAAATTTGTTGTACCAAGGAAATCAATTTCTCAATAAAACTCCCCTCCAACTAAATTGTCTATACAAAACTTCTTTGTTTTCCATAAATTTCTGGTGTATTTCAACAAAAAAAATTGGTGTATAAGTGGTTTTTTTCAATAAAGGTCAAAAAAAGGTCATTGAGGGCAGAGTCATCAAAAATTGACATAAACAACTACCACTTACTAAATTGTTTATATAAAATTATTTTATTATGCATAATTTTCTGGTTTATTTAAAATAAAGTTGGTTGTATAGAGGGGCTTTTTTCAATAAAGGTCAGAAAAAGGTCATTGAGGTCAAGGTCATCAACAGATGACGGTTTTTTTGTTCATTTAAGTCAAAAATATAAAAATTATTATTAATCTATTTTAATAAAATATATGAATATAAGTCACATATTAAATTATCGAGAATATTAAAACATGAACTATGAAATTTAATAAGAAGAAGATAGTAATAATAACACAGGTCAACAAATTTGAAATACCAAAAATCCAAAGGGGTCTCAGTATAATAAAAGTTTTTCAGTTTTGTACGTTGATTTCAAATCTGTATTTTTTTATTTATTTTTTTTTTTTTTGGAGAGTTTGATGGTTTTTGAGAAATCGAACCCTACTTTTTGAGCTGCTAATTTGGCCCATTTTCCAACTTCAACTTCAATTTAAGCCCCGAAGGAACCTCATAACTTTTGTTATACTTATAATACCCCTTAGGATTTTTGAGATTTCAAATTTGTTAATCAGTATAATTAGTCAGAATATATTAATATAAGTAATTAAGTAAACAAAAAAAGCACAGAGGAAAGATTTCAAAAAGTATCGACACTTCATTATTAAAACAATTTCTTTTATCCTCAAATTATTTTTAACATATTGAGTCAAAAAAAAAAAAAAAAAATTCTGGATCATGTAATTAATTATCCCTTGATAATGTAATAGTCAACATTTTTTATTGAAATAACAGTAACTCTAAAAATTTACCTATGACTTAGAAATACTCAAATTGAAATACATTAAATTCAAGTATTTGCTTTATAAAAATCCTTGGAGTCAGTTTTACTTGCAGTCAATTTCCATGATATGTATATGCTTACATAATAAAATGTATAACTTCATTAGGCCTATCCGAAGCATTTAATATTCTTTCAAAATGTATGGATTTTCTCATATTATTACATTTGTATATGGATAATTAATTAATTAATTGATGGTTGACTTTGTGAGAGTCTTGGGAAGTAATAATGGGATTGAGACTCTCCCTGGCATTTATTAAGATGATGCAATCAATGACATACCTTCTCTAATTAATATGATGATCAAGATGACTTCAAATGCCTCTCAATTTACTTATACCTGTTATACGAGTCATTTGTGACGAGTAAAGGAGTTAAGTTTCGAGTCTTTATGCTCAATTTCGAGTCAAGGCTGAGTTGAGTATAGGGAAATTTATTCCTATGACGAGTTTCAAGTCAAGTTCACATATGTACATTTGATACAAGTCCTTGAAGAGTCACAAATCTTAGTGATGGAGTGCAAGTAAAGTATTTAGGAAATAAGGACATGGGAATTCAGATATTTTTCTTGAAAATTATCGATTAATGTCAACAACTGAAATTATATTCCCAGAGTGGTTTTTGAATAAATAGTTTTTGATTATACATACAAATAAAATAGTACTGAATCACATAAAGGATTTGGAAGTATTAACCTGTTATTGTACAACAGTTTCTTTTGATCACTATATAGTCCTTGTTGAGTTTGAAGTCTTTTGACTACGATTCCACTTTAAATTCGAGTAAAAAAAAAAACATCCAAATTTAAGGGGATTTGAACATATTTTGTTTTTTTTGTACAAATAATGTCTTCTAATTAAGATGTTAATTAGGATCATGGCTGTTGTCTGAAAAGGTCAGATATCCTCTTCTCAGTTGGTAAACTAATTAGACCAAGAATTAATTGACCAAGGACCATTATTTGGTATCTGTTTTAATTCTATTTTTGGGGGAGAAGGCTCAGAGGTGATGAAATGAAAACGAAACTCTTTTTTTGAAAGACTCACAAATACATTTAAATACATTTATAAGTCTATACATAGATATACAAGGTTATACATAATATGTCATTTGCCTATAACCAATGATGGCTCTGCATTTTCTCTAATCAATGACAGAGTCCCATAATATCGTAATGTACATATATTCACCCATAAAGAGTAATTTATGAATCACATAGGGTAAATGGGTTTGTTGAGTTGTATATATACATATAATATGTAATATGGTTTTATGAGAGGTGTAAAACAGTTTTTAAAGCACTTTACCCTTGTTAAGGGATATTATTTTATTGGGTTTATTGTGTGTGTGAATGTGGTAACTATATGTATATGCATTATACGACGCAAAATCGTGTGTGATTGTGTAGACTTTTGCATCCGGATTAATGATACGAGGATGTCCTCGGTTTTTTTTGAATGGTTACAGTGTGGATTCATCTAAAAGACTGCAAATATGTATATATATATATATATATATATTGTTACATATTCCTGTCTATCTATTTAATAACCATGAAACAGACAAAATGATTATCCGTCCAACCATAAATTTGAAGAAGTAACCTTGATTTTCTAATTTTTATATTTAAACCCTCGTTCGAAGTCATACATCATAATCCTTTTATATGGGCATACAAATGATTATGAAAATATTCCTGTTTTAACAGGATATACCACCATCATCATCATCACAACCAATAGTCATCCACTCAAAGAAAGAGACCACAGGGAGCAGTACTCATTTTGAGACACTCTCTAACAGACAAGAGTGAGGTGGGGGAAAGTTTTTCCAATACGAAAAGGATTATTTGAGTGAACCATTGGTGACTCCTTCTTCTTCTTCTTTGTTTACATTTTATTTTTTTCTGAATACTCATCGTGACTAGAGCTATCTCATCATGGAGCAACGTTTGATCCTATTTCTATTCCTATCATTTTTTATGACGGGAATGGAAGGATTAGAAACGAATGCTACGAGTAAGATTTATCGTGTCATTCCACAAAGTCATGAAGATATTAACTCACTTCGTGAGCTCGAAGAGGAAGGCTTTGACTTTTGGTCACCTTTGGCTGGATTGAATCAAACTGTAGAGGTCTCTGTGGAGTTTGGGGATGAGGAAACTCGTTTCATTCAAATTATAAATGAGAGAAACATACCCTGTCAAGTGATTATTCCAAGTGAGGATTTCTTTGTTTTGTTTTTGTTTGTTTTTTAGTCTCCAGCATTTTTCTTTTCAGATGTTCGATCCCTCATTGACAAAGAAATGGAGTACATTCAGTCTGCTATGAATGCAGAGCTATTGGATTTTCGAGATCCGAGTTTTAATTTTGAGCGCTATCATAGCTTTAAGGAAATCAATGAGTTCTTGGATGACTTTTTAGTACAAGCTCCTTCCTCTGATGAAGTCATCATTGGAAAAACACATGAAGGACGACCACTTCGAGTTATTAAGCTCTCGAATAAGGATGAGGTCAAAGAGAGAAAAATCATTTGGTTGGATTGTGGTATTCATGCACGAGAATGGATTTCTCCTGCATTTTGTTTGTATACATTGGATCGGATTGTCAACGTCTCGTAAGACACAAAATGTCCTTAAAGACACAAACCAAAAAAGTTGACTTCTTCTTTTCTTTTTTTTTTTCTTTTTTTTTTGTCCCCTTTCAGACCTGAATTAATGGATAGCTTTGACTTTTACGTCATCCCTGTTCTAAATCCAGATGGGTACGTCTATACCTGGGAGAACTCACGCCTATGGAGAAAGAATCGGAAGCCTTTAGGAACGAGTGTCAAGAAAAGTAATGGCATACTCGGACTTTTAAATAAATTAAAAAAGAAGAGAAACAAAAAGTGTATTGGAGTTGACTTGAACAGAAATTTTGATAGTCGTAAGTTTGTACTCACTCAAAAAAACTATGAATGACATTTGCCCTAAATAAAAATTTGAAATCCTTCCAGATTGGAACACAGTCGGTAGCAGCTCTAATCCCTGCTTAATTACCTTTCATGGAACAAAGGCATTTTCTGAAAAGGAAAGTTCAGCCGTGCGTGACTTCCTCACCCCTCTAGCCTCAAAAATGGCTGCCTTCTTCACAATTCACTCCTATTCTCAGCTCATCATGTCACCCTATGCCTATCAAAAGGATAAGCCCAAAGACTTTGATGATCATCTCCGCATTATGCAAAAAGGAACTCGGGCAATACGGAAAGCCACAGAGGAAGTTTTCTTTTATGGGCCCGTCTCAAAGATTCTAACGCAAGTGGGAGGAGGGAGCACGGATTGGGCATATGATAAGCTCAGTGTCAAGTATGCATTTGCATTTGAAATGAGGGACAAGGGGAACTTTGGATTCCTTCTTCCTCAAGAGCAAATTGAGCCAGCAACGCGGGAGACATGGATGGGGCTGGAGGCCATGCTGGTGGAAATTGCAAAGGACTATGTTGAATAAGAGAAAGTTGAATAAGTTAATACTAGAGTTTATATTAAACTGTTACTGATTAGTAAAAAAAAAAAAAAACCAGACTCCATGAGTTGAAAAATAATAAAGCCTCCATGTTTCACAAATTCGAGATGAAAGGATAATTATTTTTTTTAAATTTTATTCAACACAAAAAAATAAGGTTTCTTTTTCTTTTCTTTCATAATGCAAAATACAAAATGCTTAAATCACAAAATTCATTATATCGATCACATTCATGACTTTCTTCACCGATTACCTACCCTCAAGTATTTCAATGAGGTTTATTGTTATTTATTATAAAGTGGAAGAACATTATATTTTACAAATTGGATCCCAAAACACGACAATCTTTTTGGGATAAACAAAAAGCTACAATTGATTTCTCCCTTCAGCTGTTTTTCATCAACTGATTTAAAGCAGCTGACTCTACGTGTTAATAACTCAAAAAGGGTATTATTATTATTATTATTTATGATTTTGATAATATATAACAAATATATTAAATTGCGCGCCCTTTTTTTTGAATTATCGAATAATAAACAAGTATTAAAGATTGATTTGTATGTTTACTATTGGTAGAATTTATCAATGTAACGTATATCTAAATAATAATTAAAAAGTTGGCAAGGAGGAAAATACAGAGGACTAGCAGGAGCACCCAGTTGTTGTTTTTCCAAAAAAAAAAAAATTATTTCCCTTTTGAGAGTCGAGGTTCTGAGTAAACACAAAAAAGCTCATTTTGAGTGTCCTTTTTTGTTCAATTGTAACAATTTTTATCAATGAATAAAAGTTATTATTATATGAACATGTATGTATATGAGTCAAGGAGGTGACGACAAAGGAGTTTGTCATCCTCGCATTAATCACCACAGAATGTTAACCTCAGAATTCATAATAATAATAATAATTTATTCCAAAGATACATTGCTCTTGAAGGGCGTAACTTGTTCTAATTACTATTTCAATAATAGATTATGAACATAGTATGTACATATATCGATATTTCTTTATTTAAATCATGTGTTGATCCTTGAAAGAGGAGCAGGCAAGGGACCGTTTCGTCCATGAAGGAATGAAATAGAAGGGCAGTAACGTGTTACAAGCATAGGAGTAAATTGTTTTGGGGCTGTGTTTTGGGGAGGATCACCCTTTTGCATTTGAAAATGAAGGGATCAAATAAAGAGTTGAAGAGATTTATATCTTCATTCATTCCATTTGATTATAAATTATTGATTACATTTCGAATGTATGTTGTATGTATGTATTTTGGTGGTTGTCTGCTTATCTTCCCAAATATATGTAGTATGTACATAGATTCTTTCATATCGAATATCAATAAAATTAATCAAGTTGAAATGTACATTCAATGTAGCAAATTTTTTGTCATAGACAATATCATGCAACCTACAAAAATCTGAACCGTTTCTGGCTTTATGAAATCGTTCAGTCGTTGTATGTACATGGAATCCATGGACTCCTCCTTTGCAGTGTTTCTCAAACGGTACACACCATGAAGGGTGTGCTCAAACAAGAAATTTGTTCGATGGTTAAAAAAGGGGCTAAAGACTCACTGCTTTATTGGAATAACCAATGAATATTAAATTATTGCAGAGCTGGTATGAGATATGTATAAGACCGAGTCAGGAAAACAAAGGTTGTATCTCTGGGTAGATACAAGGGTCTTGGACACATAATTTCAACATCAATTGAAAGGAATATTCCATAGCAGATCACGAGATCCTTGAGATTGATTCCATTTTGGTTACTTTGATTTTATAGATCTCCGAGTCTCGTTTTAGTTTAATGAGACTAGAGTGCGAGTCGAGTCTATGTGGTTCTGAGTATCTGAGATTATTCCAGCTTAGATTATGTCCTCCTCATCAACAGTCCCATAACTATATAGGCCCAGATCCAAAGAGAAACACACCAAATTCTAAGAGATACAATTTAAATTATGGAGTGTGGTCAGAATTATTAAAATACTACAATAATTTGAGTTGATGCTCACACACTCCAGTGCCCCCCAATAGTTAGAGCACTGATCCTCAATATTAAAATTCAATCATGCCAAAATAAATTATCCTGATATAGGAATAATTAATTGGAAATGAAAGAAGGTGAAGGGAGTCTCAAGACAGAAGTGAGAGTTATTCAGATCTATATACTATTAATTAAAGCTTATTAATCAAGTCTGGAGTCACAGGTTATGAGACGTACATATGTAGAACTCTAGTAGTGGCGTCAATTAGGCCAGTGCTAAAGGTGGTGTATGACAAATATTCTGCGTGAACGTTGCTGAAATGTCCTCGAAACTTTTCCATCAATTAAATGTACTCAAAAGTTCCTTGAAGGACAAAGTAGAGATGCTTCCTTTTGCATAACCAATTGACATTAGAGTTCGAATTCCCAGCTTTGCATACATATATATCTATAATATATTCTCTTTGAGACTCGATAAAGATTGTTTTGCCTCAAGTTTATACTCTTAAAGTATCACATTTCAAAGATATGTCTGTAGATGAAGGAATACTGCCCAGGTACACTCAACAAAGGAGCAGAGCAATATGGAAAATAGTCCTTGAAGACGAACAACAAACTTTACGAAAAAAGAAGTCAAGAAACCGTACATAGTTACTCATGTGAACTATGAAATGAATTGAATTCAACTACTTGAGGTTGTTGTGGATTTCTTTTGGTTGAGGGATCATGAGAGTTAATTGCCTCAAAAGGCAGGTTCATTAGTATATTAATATAATTTGAGCTTTATGAGTGTACTGGCTTACTCTAATAAAATATACATAATATTGTACCCTTGATATAATATACTCTCATTTGATTCATTAATTCATTTCCTTTATTATGAGAATTAAGAGTCGCGAGAAAACCACAAGAGTGAATAATGAAAATCAGAAGGACAACGTTTAATTACGCTTATTATAAATATATAATAGCGTGATACATTTTAATCAAAATAATGGATGGACAGTCAATGATGATCACATAACGGAGGTGTTTATATATATATATGTATATATATATATAATATTTTATTCGAGGACTAGACCTTGTGTCTATATATATATATATATATAGTTACAAATCCAACTCACCACGAATTTACATACATATAATATATTGTATATTTAAAAATATACATATAAATATGTATGTAAAACCAATAGAATGTTGGTTTCTTTGGTTCATTTATATATATACATATATTAAATTTATGAGATGGCTATATGTAGCTAGAAGGAACAGAAATTGCAAACATGGCTGATAATAGGAGTTGGGGAAATCAAGACAGATACTCAATGATTCTTGGTTTGTTGTTGTTGTTGTTGTTGTTGCTTTTGCATAGAAATGATGGTAGAAACACAATGGTTCATGGGTGGAATGAATATTTTATTAGGGATATACAATATATATCATAATTACTATGTAACTATCAATTCAATTAGTATAGTCAAAAAAGCTATTTTCTGACTCAAATATACTTACAAAATTATAGTTTTTTCAAGTGTTGAATATGCCGAAATTCGTGCCAGTTAAAGAGCATTTGCTCCATGCGTTAATTTTATTATTCAATCAAAAGAAAAAGCAGAAGTAACAATAAATCACCGATTGCTGTTGAATTTTCTGGCGAACCTGCGAAATATGGAAACAGTCAATACTGACTGCTCAAATTGAACAATAAATTGACCGAAAAACGGTCTGAATTGACGACCAGACACAATAAAGTGCTTTTCCTCCATGATTACACTCTTTCTCACACATCGAAACCTATTTGGGACACACTGGATGCACTTGTGTGGGAAGTGCATCCCCAGCCGCCGTATTTACCAGACTTGGCTTCATCGGATTACCATTTGCTTGCCTCGATGGGACACGCCCTTGTGTAGCAGCACTTCCAAAATTATGAAGAAGTGGAAAAATGGATCTCACAGTGGTTTGCCTCAAAAGACGAACAGTTCTACATAGAGGGACAGACTCCATGAGTTACCTGGATAGCCTCCGATGGCCAATAATTTGAATATTTAGCATTTTGATTCTTTCACAACCAAAAATTAGAAAGGAAATTAGAGAATCGACACACTATGTATAAAGTGCGTTCATTGTCGTCACAGATTGCATCATACATCAAAGTGACTTCATGTTGGAGGCATATATATTTGATATATATTTAAATATACATGTATATCAAATAAAGTATATACATTTTCAAAAAAAAAAAAAATCTCTAGCAAACATTATTTAATGTCTTTCAATATAAAGACTAAATATGGTCAGTATACTTGATATCAAAGAGAATTATACTTTTTCAAGTTCAATATTGGAATATGCAAGTTCAATTTGGGAGTAAGCAAGTTCAATATGGGAATAAATAATAAAGAAGAATATTTATGAAAGTTAACATAACAATAAATTTATTAGAATCTCATGTCAACAAAATTAATCACATCTATATACAAAACGATTGTAGAATGCTTGCAATAGAATTATTACAAATCATTGAGGTAATTTCATTTAGTCCTTCTTTAATTAATTGTTCCAGAGCTCATTATAGATCTTTGCTCTGAAATGCTGCAATCATTTCTTTCAGCATTACAAATATTCTCAATTTTTCTAGCTAATTCTCTTTTCACAAAGGCATTCAATATTGACCAAATATGATCAATTGGATTGAGCATAGGACTGACAGGCCCAAGTCTTCAAATTTGGTGAATTGAAAACTCTTCTTCATTCAAAACATCTTCAATCCTGGAGTGGGTCGGAGCATACTCAATACCAATATCTACTGACCCTCCATATATGTATGTACATCTTTCGTTTTTCTTAAGCACTCACCCAGACACTCCATTGCCCTATCCTTTTTGAAAATTCCTCGTTTCACCTCATGATGAACAGGCCCCAAGGGACCACCAATAGTTCCAATAACAACAATATTGGCCTCTTTAAAAGCTGTTGCAAATGTAGAACATCTGCTTCTACGTGGTGAATGACCCATTGATCTTGAAAATATGGAGATTAAAGTTAGTCTCGTCTCTAAACAAAATTGGTGAATTTTGAGACTGATAAGAAAACAAACCATTGTGAAAAATTGAAAACCCATTGTGACAATTTTTGATTAATCTTTAAAATAAACAAAAGTTCTATAAAGTGTTTTAGAATTGAGTTGTTTATGTCCCAATCAAAATGGTTGACTTTCACAATGAGAACAAAATTTTCAAAAAGGTTCTATAAACACGATGAGTTTTTTGGGAATAACAAAAACACACTGTATTCTCCCTTCAGCTGATTTTCATCATTTGACTCTTTTGATTTAAAGCAGCTGACTCAAAAATGGTAGTAGTATTATTTATGATTTTGATAATATATCAAAAATATATTAAGTTTAGGATTACGCGCCCTTTTTTTGAATTTTTGAATATATTACAAGTATTAACGATTGATTAGTAATTTGGTTGAATTTATCAATATATAGTATATCTAAATAATAGCTCTGTTACATATTAAAAAGTTGGCAACAAGGAAAATACAGAAGGGTAGTAGCTACCAGTTGATTTTCCAAATTTTTCCTTTCTCTTTTGTGAGTCGAGGTTGCAAGTGGATAAAAAAGCTCGTCGTGTTGAGGAGTGTTTAATATTTTGAAAATAGTATTGGACCGCTCCTGAATGTTTGGACCGAATTGGGCAACATTTAATAATACTTATGTCAGAAAGAACTTTTATTCTACAACAATATGTGTTTTTTTTTTGTCGTTACTATTTTTTAAAATATTATTATTGTACATATTAATATATATAGTTTTATTGCCACCGTCATTATAAAAGTTCCTTCTCTCTCTCTCTCTCTCAAACACATATTGTTAATGTGAAAAAGTTAAGCTACAATGGACCTATAAATTAATGAGTGAAAAAGCATTTTATATTTTTATAAATGTACCCTGTGTCTCAAAAGGGCTGTACATATGTGTGTTATAGATGTGAGGTGAGCACAAAACCACCCTGTATTTATAAAACATACAACTACTTTGTAACAATGTGTAATTCATTCAAGAATAAAGAATGATTGA
The DNA here is from genome assembly GCA_963680855.1 of Lepeophtheirus nordmannii. Lineage (NCBI taxonomy): Eukaryota > Metazoa > Arthropoda > Copepoda > Siphonostomatoida > Caligidae > Lepeophtheirus > Lepeophtheirus nordmannii. Next base: position 30,283,621 of record OY804524.1, on the reverse strand, counting down.
ATATTTAAACATACATATATATAAATGTTTCAAGAATATTTCATTTCAATGTAAAAAAAAAAATTCTTTTGATATATTTTTTCCCCCTTTCTTTATGATTAAATTCAACTTTTTTTTTTTTCTTTTTTTTTTTTTTTGAAGTCCTATGACTATATTATACGAATTAAATACATTAATACAATGGAATCTTTTATCTTTAGTAAAATATGATCTTTTCCCAAGAAAAAATAATATAATTTTTTTTTAATATTATATTTCATAAAAGTAAAAAAAAAAAAAATGGATTAGATATAGGCCACCTAGCGTGTGAAAATTGCGGTAAAGCCCTGGATGGATGCTCTTGCATATATCTAAATATGTACATACCCTATACTGTTCCATGTTGTAGGTCTAACTTGATTACTCAAGTTACCTCTTCCTTCCATTTAGCATTTTTATTTTAAGTTTTTGAATGAGAAAAAGAGGTTTAGTGTATCAAAAAATCAGAGTTTTTTGTGTTAAAGTCATAGCAAATTTGTGTCAAGTCAACAAGAAACCAAGTTTTTATCTGAAATAATATTTCAAAAATGAGGTTGAACTCCCCTCTCATATTCTTGAAGACATTCTCTTTTCTCGTTTGTATTAATAGGTTATTTCGATGATTAATTAAATAATGACTCCAGTAATTGATGCAACATAATTAAGTGAAAAAAATACAAGCCACAATCAAGAATAAAATACATCTGGTATTTTTGACTTTGTAGTCGCTATGACGTAGGGGATTCTTAATAGTTCTACAACAGATGAACAAATGATTTTAGCTAATATATTTTTTTATGCAAATATAAAATTCAATAGATAGAAAGTCAACAAGTATTAAACCAGTGTTGCAACAGATCAAATACAAATCGACAAATAAACATTATAAATATATATATATATATATATATATATATATATATGTGTGTCAAGTCAACAATAAACAAAGATTACCTGTGAAATATTTCAAAAATGAGTGTGAACTGCCCACATATTCTTGAAGACATTCTCTTTTCTTTGTATTAATAGGTTATTTCAATTAATTAGATAATGACTCCAATAATTGCAATTTATTTATAGGAAAAAACCACTAACTGCAACTCCGGGACTACGAAAAAGATGGACGTTCTTTTAAAACCATACCGCTCCATGTGCAGTCGTTACATTTATCCGATTGCTTTATTGGATAGATAACAATTCTTTGTTGTTTTTCGATATAAAGAGACATTTTAACAAAATCCAGCCGCGAGGGGTCTGTAACACGTCGAGCTTTTTTGTTCACTCGCAACCTCGACTCACAAAAGGGAAAGGAAAAATTTGGAAAAACAACCGGTAGCTTCCCTTTTGTAATTTCTTGTTGCCAACTTTTTAATATGTGGCAGAGTTATTATTTTGATATACTAAATTCAATAAATATACAAATCAATCGTTAATACTTGTTTATTATTCAATAATTCAAAAAAAGGACGTGCAAGCCTTGATTTAATATATTTTTTATGCATCAAAATCATAAATAATAATACTACCCTTTTTGAGCTCATAACACGTAGAGTCAGCTGCTTTATATCAAAATAGTCAAATGATAAAAATCAGCTGAAAGGAGAATACAGTGTGTTTTTGTTTATCCCAAAAAATATTTGGCCGTTATATTTATGAGGGCAAAATACACTAAAGAGGTTATTTTACCCTTTTCAATATTTGAAGACAAACGACTTGCTTTCAGGTTGACTTGACACATTTTTAAGTTAGACCAATGAGGAAGGAAAGTAAAAATCAATTCAGTCTCACTTGAGGAATCTTCTTTGGGTCATCATCCTCTCTTCCTCAAACATTTTATTGCATCTCGCTACCCTTCCTTTGCACCATATTTCCCTCAACCTCTCTTTCTCAAACATTTTATTGTATCACGCAACCTTTTCACCAAAAAGCAGCAGAAGAGAGGTCCAAAACCAATCCTTTCCAATTATGGAGTTATTATTAATTTAATAGTAGATAATAGCTCACAGCATAATAAAAACTAGCTAGAGGTACACACATAAACGATCAAAACACTAACATGGGGGAAGAGAAGCAGGTAATTTACAGGTGAGAACGAAAATAGAGATTAAATTCGTGAAATTAACTTTGGTGGATTACAGACTCTACGAAAAAGAGAGAAGAAAGGGGTTTAAAATTAATATATGAATGACTTACTCATGTCGTCCTTTTCTGGACTTTATTCTCTCTCTTTTTAGATGAGAAAACGTAAAGAAATGTAGTGAAGGTCTTTTGGATGATCTTGATATTCATGAATCAGTTATGTATTTAGAGTGTGACGTCATTGACTGAGAATGTTCATGTATTTTCTTGTCAGCTCATATTATCGTTCTAAATGTTAATTTATTATAATAGAAAATATTTAAACAATTGAAGCCAATGACGTAATCGACAACGTATTTTGGGCCATTCTTTTTTCTTTTTGCAAAAAATAAAGTTTGAGGGATGCAATAATGGGGCAATGTGCTCTAATATCCTTTCTTGATGTGTCTCTTTTTTCTTTCAAAATGTACTTTAATTTGAATCTTTGAACATGGTTTGTAAAAGAAATAAAAAAAAATACGGATTTGGTTCTGATAATAAGGGAAAAAGATTCGATCCCAAGATCCCAAAATACACACGAGTTTAATTATAAATACAGATCGTTCAAGCTGGTACTGACTCAATAACTGTTTCTATAATTAATTATTATCGTCCAAGTTCTTAGTTATTTATATTTTAAGTAAAACTAATTAAAACAGTAAGTTACAACTTGATGAATTCAATGTGATCTTTATTGTATCTCACAACCTTTCCTTGGTTGGCATTATTTCAGTTTATACATATAATATAAATGACTTCTTTCATAAGTATTCCGTACTAATTGAAGTTTCCTTCAAGCAAATTTAATGATGAGCAAATATTTATTTTTTTTCTCTATAACTTTTTTCTGTAACAAATAGTATATAATTAAGTAATATAATAAATATATAATTAATTAGTCACACAATTTATATTTGACTTCAAATTTTTTCTATGTACAAAGAGTAAAGACTATCATAAGCTTTATATATATTATTGATATTAGATGAAAATATATGGTTGTATCATAACTACACAATTAAAAACCTTGAATAATAATAATGATAATTAATTAATATTTAATTAAATATATTTATATAATTAAGACTATATGCAGACATTGTTTCGTAACTTTATAATGATATGAAATCTAGCAATGTTCTTCTACCTCAAGAGCTACATGATGATATTTGAAATGGTTAATATATTAATAATTGAATTAACTATTAAGCTAACAACTGAAGTGTGATTGTTGACTCTGATCAGATAGAAAAGGTTCCGTTTTTACTCAAATGAATTATTATAGGATAGGAGTGTACAAAGTGTGGTCAAAGAATGGCACATGTGCTGAAAGAGGACTGTTATTATGGGTTGTCATTAAGACTCTCTTGCCTAAAACCAAGGGATTCAAGTTTCAAGGATCGAGACCACGACTTTGACTTTGAGTGGTCAGATTACTTATGATGACCATAGACTCAAATTATAAATAGAATAATTTGAGATACAATAAATCAAAGACAGACTCCAACTTTTTTCCCTTACTCTCTCTCCTGGTAATATCACGTCGAGCTTCCTTTATTTTGTCCACTCATAACTTCGACTCACAAGAAGGGAAGGAAAAATTTGGGAAAACAACTGGTAGCTACAACCCTTCTGTATTTTCCTTGTTGCCAACTTTTTAATATTGGGCAGAATTTAATATTTAGATATACTATGTATACATTGATAAATTCTACCAATAGTATACAAATCAAATCAATAATTAATACTTGTTTGTTATTCAAAAATTCAAAAAAAGGGCGCGCAATCCTTGATTTAATATATTTTTTATATACATCAAAATCATAAATAATAATAATGCCCTTTACGAGTTCATAATACGTAGAGTCAGCTGCTTTAAATCAAAAGAGTCAAACGATGAAAAACAGCAAAAGGGAGAATACAGTGTGTTTTTGTTTATCGTGTATATCATCTTACGTTTTACTATTTAGTCTCCCTCCTCTGACTCTATGAAATGGGATCTTTTCCCTTGCACAGTGTGTCATCCAGGTACAGAGATAGTCAGATAACCCAGTGTGCCCAAGTGCACAGACACATGGACTCGTTTTAAGTAAGTCCAGGCCTGCTGTAAACACAGCAGGGATGGACATTTTGTTGATGTGAGTGAGTCTGACCCCAATTATCATTATCTTCTACCCCTGCTTCATTTGACTGATATGACAATATTAAGTAACACTCAATAGCTCATAGAAGCTGAGAGGACTGAAGGGAGTTTGAATTCTCAGAAAAGGAACGGCACACCACTTTCTTCACGATGAGAAGACTGAACTCAAGGTAGTGGATCCAAGGGATATTTATCTTTTTTCCCTTAAACTCAATACCATGTCAACATTTTGTCCATCTCTATATATATATTACATATCTTCTTCTAGATAAATATACAAAATAAATGTTCATTGGACAATTTGTAACAAAGAAATGACAATATAATGTATGTTTGTGTTGGACATTTAAACCTGTGTGATGTGAAAGTCTATTTAGACTCTTAATCCAGGATTTTAACTAATATTACATTATATGTAGAATCAAAAATTTAAAATGGGATAATTCAATGTAGTATGTTCCTTGATTCCAAGTAATTGTTCAATGTACAAATGTCTCTACTGTAATATTAAGGACAGATTATGAGTAAATTTTGAAGACAAAACTATATTTAAAACAGTTTTTTATACAACATTTAAATAAACATTTATATTAATTAATTATATTAAGGAAAATACTTTACTGAAACAAATTTAGTTTTTGTATACATATCTCGACAAATGTAGAATGGAAACTTATCTACAATACATATATGAATGTACGATAATTCATTTTTATTTATTCACATGGATTACCATGGGTAAAGCCTGGAATTGTAACTGGGACTTTAGAATCCATTTCAATCTACTAGTATATAAAACAAATCACGAAATCATTTTGACGGAACGATTTTATAACTTTATCCATCATACAATAAATACAATCCATTTCGTTCCTTCAACACAGATTCATTTATAAAGAATTGAATATTTATATTTCTTTGTTAAAAGTTAATATATTTATTAAAAAATCATCAAATCCTGTCTATCGTAAGCCTATTATTCTCTTTCTACCATATTTAATATGTACACACATATGGCACTATATATAGTGAATAATAATTGTAATAAGTCTCTGATTAGGATTGACGGATGAAATGAGAATTAGTATATGTGTACTCATTAGTTATACTATGAATATATGTACATAAATGCAATGAAGAAGGGAGGGGGATGCATCGTTTCAGACTCAACAAATAGTATGATCAGAACAAGGGAATAAACGATTGAGATGGGGGGGGGGGGTATAAGTTATAACTTTTTAATATGAAAGAAAGAACGAAAGAAAGAGGTTGCCCATACCTGGAAAGATGGGGTTTGTATAAACTTATATACAAGCATATGTACATAGAAATAAGCCAAGTCATTTATTTAACATGACGGGGGGTCTGAAAAGTGATTTACATACGTACATAGATTGATATTTAAGGTAAGTATCCACGTCTGTAGGGTTTTTTTTATTTTTATTTTACATATATGGCTATGTACAGACATAGGCCATATGTGACGCTCCAGCATGAATTCATACGTAGACGACATTTTGTACAAAAGGGAAATAATAGAGTGATGTCTTCTGACAATTAATTATCCAGTCTAGGAAAATCCTCTTCAATTTCTAAATGTGCATATAATGACCATACGTGGATTTGCATGCTTATTCCATTCCGAGCATAGCTAAGTAGGTCCATGAAGCCGTAGTAATTAGTAGGCCATTAGGTCATGCCATGATTTAGCTGACATTATAATAATAATAATAATAATGATCCCATAAGGGATTCAAAACAAAGAACTCAAAGTCTAATTTCCCATAGACCCATTCATGCTCTTAGAATGAATAATTTTACCCAATAGTAAATAGGAGGCTTGAAGAAGAATTGAAAGGGATTTAGAATCTAACATTCAAATCAAAAATATAGAAATATATATATATATATATTTGGGACCATGAACCCTACCTCCACCTCCCCCTATCCAACGAATCCCTGTGCTCCGAACTTCAATATATAGTATACATATACGTAATTGAAAATTGATTATGTTAAAACTGAAGAGTTGCTATCATAGTATTCAGATACATCCAAGATTCATACCCATAATAGTCTTTCATTTATTAATTGTACTCCCTCTCTCCTCATGAATTTTGAGTTCTCCTTATCAGATACATATTATTAATATAGGTCTGGTAACGAGACTGACTAAGATAACAAACATATTTAATTAAAACATGGAGCATTAGGCTTCTTTATAAAGTTCGAGAAGCCCTGCATTCAGTCAAAAAAACATTATTCTTTCTTGTATTTTTTGGGAGGGCACAGTGTTTGTGGCTTCTGAGTATTTATATAAGGATTTTATGACATGGTCCTTCGTGAGATACTATGCATATTTGCTAAATGAACTCTCTTACTCACAAAGGCTGTCGATCCCCATTCCAGACCTGAGGTTAGTAATTTTTAGAACACAGTGAACATTAATGAAAATATTAAATATTTTCAGATTTGTTCCAACTTTTATACGTACCCCAAGTGGACTACCAATTTCTGATTTCCGTTCCAGACTATAGCTGCTAGCATTTCTCAACATTCTAATGTATCCTTTAAATTCAAAAATCCTAAGGGGTATAAGCATAATAGTAAAAGTTATTCAGTCTTGCACGCTGATTTCAAATCTGTAATTTTGTTTTTCCTTTGGTAGTTTTTTCGGCCCATTTTCCAACTTTAACTTCAATTTTGTTTTGATCTAAAGGGACTCCTGGGGGCGTAGGGGACGGGAGTAGGCCCAAAAGTCGGCCAAATCGTTATTACCATAATAACTCCTTGAATATGATTAGCATGAAATGCATTAATAAGGAATGCATAAAAGAGCAGAGACCCACAGCTTTCAAACAAAAATCTTAACTTAGAAGAAATTGTCCGTCTAAATGTGTGAATTTTCATCCAATTTTGAGCAAAAATTCGCTAGAAATCAAAGACTCACGGTAGAGCTACTAAAGTAGTAGCGCCGATAACCGATTAATTTGTTGATTTGTTTATACCATACACTTTTTTTTCCATCAATTTAAGTAAATTGACTTATAAATGAAAAAAAAATGACTACATTCGAGTTTTTTTTCTTTACATTTTTTTTCAAAGAATTAAAGACATTGAAATTTGAGTCGATCCGTGAATACTACTGCTACAACTCCAAGTTTGTCTTAAGGGGTTAGTTTATAAAATTCCTTTGCTAAACCTAATCAACAACACATGAATACATTTCAAAATTGCATTTATCCGTTATTATTCTCAAAAATCCAATACTCATTCAATTAAATCTAGAATAGTGGTTCTTAACCACTAGTTGGAGGTACTGAGACCTACAAGCTTCATACATGTATTCATCGAACCCTTCACAGATATCGAGGGATGATGTGATGTGATCAGATGTAACCAATGATGGGCAAGCAGAGCGTGACGTCACGAATTATACGAATCCAGGTTAAGAAACACTGCTCTATAATTACCTAGAGCAATAATTTTGACTCTCACGTAGATTGAATTCTTTTTATACCTGATTGATGAAAATAATTTTATAAATTTATTTGAGGTAATATACACAATATTAATAATAATAATTAATTAGCTCATTAATTAAGAATTTATATTAATTCACTGATTTTTCTCTGTAAATTATGTAAATCGATTTAATCAATCTACATCAAGACAGAGATGAGACCAGTATCGATCTCCAGAACCACATTGCTCAAGGCTCTACAATCTACTTTTATTGTGTATAATCGGCTTGATTGGATATAAATTGATGTCATTTATAATATATGCTAGCCTTAAAACAACGGTCTGCAATTCGCCGTTTTTATGAGTAGACATGAATAAAGCATATTACAATGATTGGAGAAGAGAACATCAAAACAGACTCCATTGACATCATAACTCCTCGTGGAGATCATACCATCTATATCCACTGAATTGACCATATTTTTTTAAATCTTTTGACATACAAGACTGATCCTGATGATGCTCAGTCAAACAAAGGAACGAACTAAGAGACTGTTTGTGAAAATATGTTCATATGATATTTTTAAGTATGGCTGTCAAAATAACTGCCCTCATATTCTTGAAGATATTCTCTTTCATCGTTTGTATTAATAGGTTATTTCGATATATTAAATAATGACTCCATTAATTGATACTTCATTAAAGGAAAAAACAAACTGCCACTAAATAAATTTATGTGGCTATGAAAAAGATGGACGTTCTTTTAGGGAGCATATTGGCTTCATATGCAGTCGATATATTTATCCGATTGCTCTATTGGATAGATAATAATCCATGGTTTCTCGATATAAAGTGATATTTTAGCAAAAACCGGCCGTGATATGTCTGTAAATGACTCCTAAATATTTGACCGTTATATTTATGAATTAAAAAAACACACTTAAAAGTGGATTTTCTCCAATTCAATACTTGAAAACAAACGACTTGCTTTCTTGTTGATGTGACACAATATATGTATTTAATGAAGAAAAACAGTCAAAATAACTGTTTGGCCGTAATTTAGTGTTAAATTGGCTCGCCCATAAATCTGTCGAGCTCTTACTATAAATATAAAAGGTATAAAGTCATGACTTTATAGCGACAATCGTAAAAATGAATGAACCAATAGTGTAATGATCACTGTGAAAATTAATTGCATTGAGAGATACAAAATCAATAGCTCCGACAAAAGCATTGAATCACAGTATTTATATAATATTTTAGATAGAAAATGTGTGTTTTAATGAAGTAAATCAAACAATTTTTGTTTAATCTTTTATTTATTTATTGGCCACAACTCAGCTTCATTTTTGTATTTGTAAATTTAGCCCATTAAATTAATTAATGATCCATAAAATTTGGATTTTTGAAAGGTAATAAGAGGTCCTTGTGAACATTTGATATAAATCTTCTTTCTTTTTTTGAAAAAAAATAAATCGAGTATTTTTCAATTATTATAAAACCGAGATTTTCGAGATGTTCTTCTAAATTTCTCAACTCAAGAACTCCTTCCGTGTCAAATCAACAAAAAAAAAAAAAGAAAGAAGACAAAACTTCACTAACCAACAAAGAATTGAATGATTTTGATTCATGTGGGTACATGAAATTAAGAAAATAACGAGTGACATATTTTTTCTTGTAAATATCCGTCATTCAGAAGATGTAGACACATGATTAGGAATGCAAATAATATGCAAATGGGGTGTGTAAAATAAAAAGAAAGAGAAAATCATCAACTTGGTTGTAACTCTGACAATTTCATGAATGTTGTGAGGGAAGCAGCTTGAGCTGTCATGACGTTTTACTGAGCTAATAGCTGCTATTCTCATTTATATACATATACAAATGAAGACATCAATAATAAATAAAAACATTATGTATGTAAACCATTGATGAGAGGCAGAAAATCAACTGAAATTAATGTCAGGAAATTATATATTTTTAACTAATAATAATTATACGAGAACTGGAGCCCTTTTTGTTTACATTTTATTTGCTTTATTAACCTTAATGCATGTATTCCTTCATGTGAGATCGATCTTTACTATCAGGTAGATATTGTTTTCCCCTCAGTAGTAATAAAGGAAAAATGATAACAGCTTTAGAAAACAAAAAGTATTGTTCGAAGAACCAACTCCACAAAATCTCACACGCAGCATTTTGCATATTATTTACATTCCTACACATTGATTCAAGGCATGGGCAGGAGTAGGACTTGAATTTCAAGCCCTCCTTTGGCACAAATTACTTAGCACCGCAATGTATAGTTATTACGATTTCCGCTATATTTTTTATAACTTTGGAGATAGAATCTTGAAAGTTTGCGCCCAGCAAAAAAAAATATTTTTTCACTCAAAGAAGAGAATTTAAACAATAAATTAAGTTATGGTTTGAGCATGCAGGTGTACCTAGAGATCTGTATATCAGAGCAGTACTTCTCAACTGATGGATCACGAATAGATGACGGAACATGGAAAAAGTTTCTTTTAATAAAATTAAGGTCACTTCTGAGCTAACCACCCCATAAATAAACAATAATTTTTGTTAACGAGCGACACCGACATCAAAGACGGTAAAAATGGATTGCAGACCAATGACTTTATAGCCCCAACATGACCTTTTCTCCTGAGGGACAACATCAAGCAAACTTCATCATTTTCAAATTTCAGGTTCATTTTTGTCATGGCTCTGAATAAAAAGCGAGCATTTAAAGGTCAAGCATATTCAGAAGTCTTTCCATCTCCATTTTAAATCTACGGGCTTTATAGGTGATTTAACCCTTTAGGTAGTAATGATGCCATATGGCATCATTGACTTTCGGCCGCCATTTTGCACATGCCCTTATGGTGCGCCATTTTTGAGATCAAAATTCAGTTCAGTCACATGAAGTACTAGAAGGAGTGAAAAGTTTCCCTTTGAAAGCTGACTCAAAATTTTGATGGCACTCAACAAAAGTGGAATTCTTTGAATATTTTTTTGAACAAAAACTTAATAATTCGCCACCTAAAGGGTTAAAAGGTCATTGATATTGGGGATCAAGAGACATTAAATACTAGGATGTTTTCAGCTATTGTCTTCTCTTATTAGTTTCGTTAATATTTTTCTTTCAAATTGATCAACAAAAGAGTTTGTAGAACCCGTTTTTGTTGTTCCTTGAAGCAAATCCGCTACCTTCAAGACCCATAAATAATATTCGTAAACGAATGACGGTAGAGTATGCACAATAAATGAGGAGTGAGGAGCGTTACAAATAATTTTTACTACTATAATAGTAATAATAATAATAATTATAATTATAATCTATTTACATTCATTTAAAAAGAAAAAAGATACTAATAGTAATTTTAATAATAAAAAAGACACGCATTTTTAACGTATGGATTTCGTTAACATTTCATCAAGTGTGTTTATAGTAGTTGTAGTAGAAATAATGATAATAATAATAATATTTAGAATAATATTAAAAATATTTGACAGAACCTAATACGCAAAAGTAAGGAAAGTGTTGAGACAGCGGCGTGTGAATGAGGAAGTTGTCATAAGGAAACAAAAGAAAGAAGGAAAGAAAGAAATAGATTCTTCCTCCTACAGAGTAGTTTCTTCACTTACAACAACAAACTTTAGAAGTACGTACATACAAAAAAAAAAAAAAAAGAGAGAGAGAGAGAGGGAAAGATTCAACACACACACACACATCACAATCAAAACACATCCTTTGAACTTTCTTTGTTTCATACAAAAATAATACTGGAATGTGAAAAAAAAAAAAAACAACACTTACAAGTATGAATAGAACTTTATGCATTCAAAAAAAAAAAAAAAAAATATTTTTCGAGAGTTTACTAATAAATTGAGATGGATTCTATTTTTTTTTTTTTTTTTTTTGTGTATCATTAAAAAAAACAACCGAAAAATTATTATTAATTAAAAAATGGGATATAATAATATATAGGCGCCTGAACTCTAAATTAAGATTTCTCTTTTTAAAATAATTACTAAAAAAATTGGTCAAACGAAAGAGCTACAAAAAAAATTATTAAAAAAAAATGAGATAAATCTTTCTCTATATATAAATATAGATTTGATCGACAAAAGATAATTTAAAAAATGGGGATGTGTGAAGGAGGACTCTCTTCGTTTTGATTGATATGGGGGGAGGGAGGTTGTGTGGAAACAATCACGGATTTAATTACGGGAGATGAGGGAACGAGCACAAATTAAATTAGAGGAGGGGGAAAAAAAAAGTACAAAATTTTTTTCAAGGGACGACTTTTCATGAGAACTTTTTTGAAAAAAAAAAAAATGTATATATATAGATATCACCGGATCCGCTCGTATATATGTATAATAATAAATAAGAAAAAGATGTACAAATAGTATTACTATTAATGATAATAATAATTAAAATTTATTAACAAAGAGATTCTCATACACAACCAGAAGACCTTTTTTTTATTTCGTTTAATCGAGGCATCATATTATTATATTTAAAAAAAAAAAAAAAAAAAAAAAAAAAGAATTATATATATATAAAAAAACTAAATAAAAAACTTGCTTCTCTCCAAAAGAAAAAAAAACCTAGAAACTGAAAAAACTTTCACTTAGATATACGTGAAAGACTCAGCTCTGTTTATTTTTTATTTTTTTAAAAAGATTCCTTTTTATAAAAGGCATATAAATTTTTGTAAAATAGAAGGGAGACACAACAACATACGGATCATCGATCATGATTTAATGAGAAACGAAAAAAAAAAAATTAAAAAAAAGGGAGGAAGGATAATACTTTGTAATTCACTTTTTCGAAAAAAATGCAACTACACAAATAAAAAAAGAAGTTAATTCTACCCCCCTCAGGTTTTTTTTCTTTTCTTTTTCTTTTTTTTGAGTTATACAGAAGTGAAGGAGAACACGGACCCACACAAGTGATTCACATTCTTGTTGCTGTAGCAGCAAGTAGAAGTAGTCGTAATAGTAATAATAATAATAATAATAAACGAGGTCATCGCCGTCGTTGTGAACGACGAAAGAAAGAAAGAGAGAGAGAGAAATGAAGATTCGATTAAGTCTGTTGTATTATTTGGTGGTGGTGGTGGAGGTGTTGGGATTGGGGAGTGGAGTTGGAGTTGTTGTTGGTGGTGGTGGTGGAAGTAATGAAGATGATGATGATGATAGTACAACAAATGATCAAACGGTAGAAACTAAAAGTTTTGTCCAAAATTTCCTCCTCCGTCACTACCACCTGCTCCACCCGGGAAAGGAGAGCCACCCCAGGGAGAACTTCCTCCAGGAGCAACAGCGGCTGCTGCCGCCTTGGCAGCATACATATTGGCTTCTTCCTGAGCCTTTACAATGTTTTTCTTATAGCGAATCCGCTTGTTGCCAAACCAATTACTCACCTAGAAGGAAATAAATTCAAAAATGAGACAATAGTATCATTATATGTACATAGAATAATTATGTATGTATGTACACTTTTAACAATAAAGACAATAGACAGACTTGATATCTGTGACTCGAGTACGAATCATCTCTGATGATAAGTAATGGGACTAATCTGGAGAAGAGTAGCAAAGGTCTAACAAGTAGTGCATGCAGTGAGCTATCCATGATTCAACTTTCCCAAAATCAACAAAAGAAAGTACACTCTTGTAGCGCGGTAGACTATAGAAAATTTAGGTACATAATGCCTCCTCAACTTTCTTATAATATGAATCAAATAATAATAATATGGAAAATGTCACATATATTAATGTCAAATCAATTGACTACTACTTGATACATCTTTGCTCTACACGTCCAGGATATTAATGTATTAATGTACATACTTGAGATACAGTTATGCCACACTTCCTCGCTAATTCTTCTTTGACTTCTTCTGATGGGTAGGGATTCGCTAAATTAGAATAGAAATACTCGTTCAGAATTTCGGAAGACTTTTTACTAAAATTCCGTCTCTTTCGACGAGCATCCAAAAATCTGGAGCGTAGAATCATGACGGCTTCGCAGGTGCTTTGTTTCAATTGAATCTAAAATTAAGATTAAAATAATAAGGCATCATACAAAAAAAAAAAAATGATTTAATATACAGAAGGAATCTCAAAACTTACTTGAATTGCACTAAACTTCTTATTAATAATGTTGACCATTCTTTCAATTTCTTTAGGTGTAATTGGCCTAGTTCGAGATTGCTCTCGAAGCAAGTTCATAACATGGGTAGTAAATTCGTTACAGCCCTGATCATACTTTTCAACTTCTTGTGAGTAAATGGTTCTTATTTGAGCAAGTTTGTTTTTGTAGTCAGTGTGTTCAATCGCTGTTGCTCCATCCTGGAGATTTTGTGGAGCAGGTGCTCCAGCCTTATCTATAACAAAAAAAATTGACAATTTCAGAAATGTATACATAGCTTACATATATTAATAGATCTATTATAAGAATTTTGAATATTCTTTGTATTATTCTTTAAATAATGCCTCACACTTAGTCCCCCTAAAAACTTGACTAGAAACAAATTAATTAGCAAGGATCCAAAGGGGTACGGTAAATTTAATTAAACTTAAGTCAAAAGTAAAAATTATAAGACGCTTTCTTTAGCCTGGGGCTACTTTGATGGAATACACACCAAAATAGTCGTTCCAGTATTAGTGGAAATACAACTTATATGAGCTAAAGAATAATAAAGATCTTATTTCCCATATTTAAGATATTTTCTAAAGGAGTAAGTAAAAATCATGGACTCATTGAAAAATAGACCCCTCTGTAAAGAAATGATGATTCCTACCAAAACTAAAGGGGAAAAAAACCATTAAGTTTGAAAAATTTCTTTGAGATAAGGCTATTTGAGCGAGTATAATGCAAACTCACAAAAATAGCCCAATACCTTTTTTCCTGGTCAATTTAATCATAATATACATTAATTTAATTAAAAAAAGTATTCTGCATCACGACTTTCACTGATGTCTATTAAAAAGAGAAATTTCAAAACTATCAAATGGGACATTTCTTATTTATTCTTCCTCCTTTATAAAATGCACAAAAAAAATGGGGAAAACACCTAGCAAAAACAATAAGTATATTTCTCCTAAATTTGACATTGGAATTTAAAGAATTACATTTTTGTTTTCCTTAATTTAAAAAATGGAATATACTAATTTTTATGCATGAGTTGTACATAGTTTATAAATAATAATAACCAAGGATGCAAAAAAAAAACCTGAGATGCAAATAAAGAATAAAAGGGAAAACAAACTGACCAAGGTTAACAACTCCTTCCAACAAGTATTAGTACATTTTGTATAGAAAAATCTATAATTGACAATAGTCCAAAAAAATTGCATGAAAATTAAATGCCTACAAGGTATCTATGTATATCGAAAATTCTAGAGAAATTTACACAACTTTGCAACAACAAACATGTATATACATACATTCATATATGTACACAAAAAAGCAAACTCTTAGAAGGATTACTTACTTAAGTGAGTGAATCAGAGAGAGGGGGGGAGAGAAGTTTATGCATTTAAAATGAAAGAAATTTTCAAAATCTTAAACTTTTATTATTCAATAACAACTTTTTTTTCTGCCTTCCTAAATAAATCGTGTGAGAGAGTATATGTACATGCACATTAAAGACGTGTGCAATTTAACACTTAATTTTATATATATATATATAAAGGATCTAAAAAGTAATAATAAACTGATGCATTTAAAGGTGTCACACTACGAAGAAAGAAAAAATTCGACGAAAAATAGTAAACATAGATGGAATTATTTATGTATGTATACACATAAATTTGTCATCAAATAATTGTCAAATATATATATTATTTGTATTATTACAAATTAGACTTGCTCTAATTAACGCCAAGAGAAAACAAAAACAAAACAACAAAGGAAATATCAATCTGTAGGAATATTTCTTACCAGTGCCGATACCTTCAGCAACCAACATATTATCTAGACGCATGAGTTGAGGATCAGGAGGGTTATCATCTTGAACGTTCCGAAGGGACAGGACGGTTCTTTCCTTGATTTCACATAGAACTGAAAACAAGGCGGATTTCATCCTATGACAATTCAGAGTGTGTTTACGTGCCTGCAAAAACAAAGAATGGTTATAAGATAGGGAATAAATGTTAAAACAGACACGAGGAGAACACAAAATATAGGATCTACAAGCCCTTTTTAAAAGTTGGAAATAAGATTGGAAATATGAATAACATTTTTAGAGATTATCAGACTATACAAATTACAATCTTGATATGAAAAATGTAGAGTATAATTGTAATAAGTATAATTGACATTTTGAGTCTAATACTCGACTTTTCTTGCAAGGCAACGACTCATTTAAAATTGGTATCATTACATATATATATATATATATATATTTAATAAATATGTAGAATGAATAGACCAAATGAAATGCTACTAGCATCAATATAGTTGATAGTCATTCAAAAGTCTGGCGTATGTACATATAATTAATAATTCGCAATGAAAGGTTACAAACTAGAGCACAACATGAGATAGAGTACAAAATGGGTTTGGTTTTGAAAGGGATGAAAAGTGGGATTGGATTTGCAATATTCCAAGGGGACGGACATGGGAGAATGGGTCATAGCAGCTTATGCAGAATCAGACTCAGGAGGAGACTGAATTAGAAATGGATAAAGAGGTCATTCATTCATTCCCAGGGTTGTGATGAAGAGAAGGGGAAAGGGGCCTTTGATCCTTGGATTGTGTCCTTAGCGAGATGAAGGCGGATGTGAGTACCTGTGCTTCGTCCAAGGATTGATCCGTGATATTGAGGATTTGATCCAGAATTTGATTGATATCCGAGTAGGTGGCATTTCCTGAGTTATTGTTGGAGCCATTTTCAGCCGGAGCAGGAGTTGTGGAGGATCCGTTGTTAGAGGCTGCCGCGGATTCAGTCGGAGGTGATCCAACAGGACCCGTCTCTCCCGCTTGAGGACTCTGTTGTTGGCCCTCTAAGTAGCCTGGTTGATATCCTGTACCCGTGAGCGGATGCATAATATCGAGGATTCCGTCTTCTTCCAATACGATGCACACGCAAGAATATCGATGTGATGAACAAAGCTTGACTTCTTTCTTCTCTTCTCCTTCTCATCACCCTTTTATTATTTCTCTTCTGATTCGTGGAAAATTAAGTCATGCGCAAAAGTTCCGTAGAACAAGCGCAAGATGACGTCAGGGTAACCAGTTTATGGAACAAACCCGGGCGGTTCTCTAGCTGCTTCGTCTTTTCTTTTTTACTTTGTTTCATCGCCATTTTATGAGAGGAAAAAAAAGGAGGGAGAGAGAGAGAGAGAGAGAAAAAAGAGAGAGGAAGGCCACGGCCCAGGCCCTTCTTTTTTTCACCACTCCAATCGCAATCCACATATTTAATCAAAACCTTTAACTCTATATAAGAAATGAGGATCCGTACTCCTCAATGGACCTTTCATGATTCTTTATTACACAATATTCCTTTGATATCATTCAATTTATTTGTAAATTTAGATTTTCATTTGAATATGAGGGGGGGGGGGGGCATTGTAGGATGATATTGATAGAAGGACTCGATCCCTCAGAGTAGTGAGAGTCGAGGGCGCACTCACTCACTTGAGGAAGTGCTGCTGCAGCACTCTTAAATTATATTCATGTATGATTCATGAAAAAGAACAGACGTCACGTATTACGCATGAATCCCACTTTTTACTCACTATACAGTAAACACTAAACACACATTATTTGCTGCTTAGCTGTTGTAGTATTTTGAAATAACTTATTAACTATTTTTTGGATTGACCGGCACTTGGGTGGAATTGAGGGATCGAGTCTTCTATTAGTAGTTCAACATCAGTCATTTAATTGAGATATATAATCATCAAGGTTAGAATCAAACAGAGCATGCTCTTAAAGTTTGAGGGATATGAATACATAATTTTTATGAGAGGCATTGGAACTCTTCCCTTACTTGATTATGATCTCATCATAATTTTAAAACCATTTCTTTTAACATACAGAATGACACTCTATGCATTAATTTTTAGTTCATGAATAAATTGTTTCCCAATTTTTGCATTGTATTTCAGGAAGGCAATGTTTACAGACTTTCATTCGACTCTTCGATGGGATCAGTTCTCTTGGACGAATGGGGGAACAGTTGTCGTTTTAGAAGAGTCTGGTGCGGATGGCTCCTTTGTTCTACATCATCTTCTATCCATGGTCTCTAAAGAATCGGATCTATCAGCCGTTCTTGTGTCTCTAGGACAAACCAAGGGTCACTATCAGGCTGTTAGTATAAGAATCGGTGGGAATATTATGAAACATGGGGACAGGATACATGTGGTTGAGGTATTAAAGCATGTCCATCAATATTATCTTGGAGTAGAGAGTGAGGAGAATGAGCTTAATTTCATGAAATCTGGAAGTCTATCGAGTCTGTATGAACGGATTGAAAAAGAGTCCAAACCCTCATCACTTATTCTCATTGATAAGCTCGCTATTCTGCAAGACTTAGGAGTGTCCAAAGGAGAAATCATTCAATTGTTTAATAAACTCAGAGAACTCGTCAAAAAGCTATCTGGAACATTAGTCATTGTGTCGCCAGATGCGTCTGGGATTGGAAAGTTTATGGGACATTGTGGAGACTATATTTTAAAGGTGTCCCCTCTAGAGACGGGATACTCTGCGAGTGTGACTGGGAATCTTCGCTATCGTTGGGCAGGATATGAGCAGGATAAAATTCAATATTTAAGAAGGGATAAGTTTGTTCAAGTATTTGCTCTTGGGTCAAGTTCGGCCGTACTGTGAAATATTATCCGTGTACACCCTCGTTCAACAGCTCAAAACTAGAAGAAATAGATATTCATTCAAAATCTCATTTGTTTGTAATTTACTCATTCATAAGGAGCTATGTTACGCTAGAAAATGAATACTTAGATACATGTTCCCCATAATTCCAAAATGCAACTTAAAGCAACTACATGAATCTCTGGATTAACATGTCTAATTTCCCGTCCCTCAAAAGATAACAAATTATGCTAATTAATCGCATAATAATATTAATGATTTTTATTAGCGATCCTCAAATGAAAAACTACGGTACTTTTTTATACATTATAAAAAAAAATGATCAATAGGAAATTAATAGCAGTTTTTCGTAGTGGATCCACTCCTATGACAATTCATATGTTTCAATGTTACCACTGATGGACTTAGAATTCGGCATTTCTATTATAAGTGATGTATTATGACAGTAAGTTCTCACAACCGAAAAATAAAACTAATTCAGATCACTTACTCGAATCTTTCATTTGATTTCAACCCATTCTACTCTACTTTAAATTAATTATTCGTATCTATTTGCAAGCATATACCTATTAAGATATGGAATTGGTATCTCTCAGGAGGAATGACTTTTGTCAATTATATCACTGGCCTAATGTGTGAGTTCTTGATTGCTCTGTATTTAAATAAGTCAGATAGAAAATCATCCTTCCAGATTTGAAGACCAGTCTACATATTGTATTATCATGCATAATAATTAATTATCTATGAACCTGCACTTTGACAGACTAACAATAACAATTTATTCTATATTAATTATATTATGTAGTTTTGGACCATTTCATAGCTCTGACATAGCTATAAGCAGTCAAAAGTATAATTTTAAGCAGTCGTCAGTGGTATCTATGCAAATCCATTTTTTTCCCAACATTTCGTGGGCACAGAGTAAAAGTGGAGCAAGTCGGAAAAATAAAGTTTCTATCTCACATTAATATACTATTTATTATAACTCTCATATGGGTTTATAAATAGATACTAAACCTTGTAGGGTAGTTTTGTGGTCAAGATCATCTTATCCAAGATCTATATAGACGAATAGAAAAAAAATTGATTTTGTTTATATTATCTTGTAGCTTTAGTCTCGAGTCATGCTGATATCATGCCCTTCAAAAATTAGGTCTTGAGTATCTCATCAATACTGTAAGGCAGGAATTTCCAACCTTTTTCCGACTACGGACCGGTCAACACTTGACAATGTTACTGCTACGGACCGGGGGTTGAAATATTAATAATTACAATAAATGTGAACCCACTGTTTACTCATATGGAGCTTAATTAGCACATTGCTCCAACAATATAATATATTATAAAACTGTCTATAAGGCTAAATCAATGGGAGCCCTGAACTTGTTCCTTTGCAACAAGATGCACAAAGAGCACGTAGTAGGCATTGTAGCTTGTTGCCCGTGAAATTCGATGGGTCAATTAAGAATTATCAACCCCAAAATAATAAACAACTACCCCACACAATTAATTAATTATTATCTTTTGTAATTTGCATCTATATGTACTTAATATTTTCTTCTTCTCCTAGAGTCTGTAGATGAAGTAGTAATTCCCCCTCAATTATCCTCCCAGACTTGGATAGTAAATAAAACAGAAATAACTAATTAATTATTGTGCTGTCCGGGGTCCATTGCTGTAAGGCAAGGGGTGAAATAGTCGATACCCTCTATATAATTAATCTGCTCTACAAAAATGTAATATTTTCTTGCTTCCGAAAGCTTTAGTCGTCGTTGCCTCAAAACAGTGATAGCTGATAGTACACTTTGGCTCTGAGCCCACGAAGGTACACAGACGTTTTTAAACGATTGTTAGAGGGTTTATCGTACCCTTAATGAATGTGGTCACTCATTTTCGAGTCAAGAAATGAATCCATTCACCCACTTAATGATCAAAAGTGGAGTAAAAAGACAAATTCTGTATTATTTTTTTATTTATTACAAATATTTATGGATATATAAAAAAAACGCATTTATAGGATTCCCAACTGTTTTTCGAGATAGGCATGAGGCATGTTGATGCCCCTCTCACAGTGCTCAGATCGGCCCAAAACATCATTGAAAGCAATGGTGGAGTCCCGATTCATTATGACATCGTGACTAAAATTATTTCTATTGGACATAAAGGGAAAGTGTCCCACTTGGGACGTAGCCTTAAGTTCCATGCCAATACGAAGTGCGGCAGCACGTCCCTGAGTCCTGGAAATCATGTCCAATTCCCCTTTAAAGACGTTGTCATGATACTTCCGCTCGGAGATCTCCAAAGGATGAGCTGATTTGACTAAAGCCTCCTTTTTGCGAGTGAGGCCATTGAGCATGACATCCGTGAGTCCATAATCGTTGACGGGTCCGGTCTCCATATTGGTTGCCTTGAAGGGTTTAATAATAAAATTTATTTTCAGTCAACTAACGTAGAGGATGATTCGTGAAAATTTATTACAACTTAGTGATACAACGGTTCAAAATTTGAACCCCAACTACAACTACTCTTCACTACTATATTTTCCGCTCTACCACTATCAGTATTTAATACGAGAGTACTCATCCCGCCGGCAAATGACCCAATGTCAAACTCAATACTTGACTTTTGCATGGTTAATTACCTAATTATAATTTATAATATGCATAGGTGGAAATCTCGGAGGGAAATGTCGCAGGGAATCAATTAGAATAATGCTATTACTTATTAATGAAAAAATTAATCACGCAACTTTTCCTTGTAAATGTTTTTCAAGAAATGGCCCAAAGGTCTGTCTATTATATATAGCTTATAGGTTGATACAAATTACTATTTTTAATTTAACCCCAAGATCTCTATTTTTTTCAATTTGTTTTCGAACCACAAAATAGTCCCCTGCACATCTTGTCCAGACTACGTCGGTGGACATGGGAGGAGACAATATGTGACATTTCTTACAATAGTAATAATAATAATAATTTGGGACACAATTTAATAAAAGTTGGGGCAACATACAGGAGAACGTATTTTTCACTCACGAAGTCTTTGTACCGCCGTCAATTATTTGTTGAATATTACTGTATTTTGTGTATTACTTTATGAGCCCTTTGTATTCTTGATATTATATCATTGGCTCCTCATAACATATTAATGTTTTTATTATTATTATTAAAATATATATATACCTACTTAACAATAACATAATTATGTATGCCTTTTAAAAACAATAACACAAAATACTCATTAATGACTTCAATAATGTCTTTTAAGGTTAAAAAATTTACTACAACATGAATATTTTAGACTACACACATACTGTATTTTCATATGTTGCAAATATCGAACTCAAGTATCCATTGTAGTAATGAGAAATTTTAATGAATTTGGCAAAATAATATACACTATTGAATCCAAATAAGAGCAGTATTAATGATAGGATCAACTTTTTCCCAGAAACAAATGTTCATTTCTATACATATATAATAAATGACTTTTCAAATCAGCAAATAAAATAAACATTTAATTTGTACCGTTCATTCAAAAATATCTATGTACAATGAAGGTTCATCAAACTCATAAATATATCCCCAGCCATAATAACCCAACAGCATATTCTCCACATATATGGACGATTTTATAATTTCCCTATTATTGGGTGAGATGGAAAGACAACCAGATTATTTTATTACATTGCTATTATATATGTCTACAATTTAATTAATTAATTATTATTATCAACCAAATATAATTAAATAAAAATACATAATTTTGTCACCACCCTTGAATCAGCCCTTTCAACGTCTCTCGGTTTCAGTTCATAGGGCACCCAATTGCCTTGCTTGTGAATAATAAACGTATATATATATATGTTCAGTGCTTTATTCCAGGTGGATTACATGCTCAAAATCATATCAATCCACCCTGTCGTTTTAGTACGTAACAGACAAACAGACAGAAGTCTACAAAGATAAATATATAAAATGAGCTTAACTCATGCTATCTCCATGGAAGTGTTTAATAAATTGTATTGTAAAAATAATTTAATATATTCAGCACCTTATAATCTAATTGAAATGTATTGAAATATATATCATATTATTTAATATTAAGTCAGGAGCATCATTTTAATTTAATTTTTTTTTTCAAGGCGTACAAAACCATTTGATATAATATTATAATATTTAATTAAAAATAAATTATTCATCAATTACAAATTAATTGAAATATAATTAAATTTATTAAATTTAATCAATTTGTACAATAACCCCATCAAACATATTTCTAAAATACTTTAAAACATGGATATAAGACACAATATCCATAAAGTGCGATGATCAGTTGGGTATCAAATCGGTATAAGGTGAATTCACATACAATGCAGTTGAATTTTTTGGATTTCTATATCGATGTTTTAATGTATATATATATATGGGGAAAAATCGTCTTTTAACTTGAAACACGGAACATTTATTAGATCACACAACATCTCAAATTAAATAGTCTGACAATTAAAATCACATTATTCGTTAAATTCAAATTTGTTTTTTGTTTTTTTTGCCAGTTTTCTAGTGCAAAAATCCACCTTAGCAAACATTAAGTGAGTATTATTATTTGATTATTACTTTCAAGGTTTTTTGCCCGTTTTAATTAACCCAAAATTATGATGTAGGTTTCTTTATATTTAAATAAATGACATTCAGATATACTTTGATGCATCATTCAATATTTGATTTAATGATTAAGTGTGCCTCTTTATAAATTACAAAATATTAAAAAAGTTAAATTGATATTTAAAAAGATTGCATTGAGGTGTAATTTTTAAAGGAGGTTGGATCCATCAAAATGTCTACCGATACAATATATATAAATATATATAAAATATCATTAACGATTTTTGCCTCATATAGCAAAAATATTTAACATATGATGATGTATATTTAATTATCTTTTGTCATGAAGATTACAATTAATCAGGGATTTTATATATTGTACTAATTAATTTTTTCAGTTTGTTTATTATTTGACATATTAAACCTAAAGAGAGACGCGGATTCAAGTTTGAATAAACATTGAATTAAACATTAATAATAGTAATTAATGTCTAATGTCGAGGTTATACTAATGTTTTAATGGCAGATCTCTGATTTAGCTATAATAGGGAGCATTTTGTAGCCCGTGTCTGAAGCTATTATATTTATAACTCACTATAAATTCATGAGTCATTTTTTAGGAGTCCTATTCAAGTTACGAGCTTTTGAGTCACTCGAATTCAAGTCGAGACGCACGTATTTTTTCACATCGTCTCTGAAGTTGCAGTTATGACTAAAGTACGACTCGAGTACAAGGAGTCGTAAGCTCTTATTCAATCATCCATTTCAATATCAAAATTCAATCATAATTATTCATAGATATAAAAGATAAATGATGCTTAAATTATAATTAATTAATTACTTGAAATAATGGTTGTGAGTCTCAAGCCTTTTAGCCTTCTAAATTTAGTCTGAATCTTTTAACTTCAAGACGTATTATAAAGTCAGAGTAATGACGAGTGACATTGGAGTTTGAGTTGGCAGAAGAAGCCCCTTCCCCCTCCCCCTTGCTCCAATTGCATCAAGTATCAACTATCTATGAAATTTATTTGAGTAGATACGGAATGGGGAGGCCTCTCACAAATGGCATTTGTTAGAGGATCCGTTTATATTATTCAGTTATCAGCCTTAAGACTTTCGCCAACACGTATTTAGAAGATTGATTGGCGCTTAAAATGTAGTTCAGTCGATTATTCACAATTATTGTTCTTATCAGGATAAGATAAACTCTGTCCGGTCTTAACAGCTTCCAATATTATTTATTAACAATACATACTTAGTCGTCCTACAACTTGGAAGTGAGTGAGGGAGCATTGTTTTATTTTGTGTACAAATTTCAACACATTTTTATCACTTCGCGGTCTTGAGATTGTCATTAGTTTTTTCCCTTTAATAAGAGAGCCTCATTTATGGAAAAAGAGACTCTTTGTACACAACCACGACGACATGGGAGAGTATAGTATTAATGGTCATTGGCAACAAAGAGATGAGGATAATATGTATAGAGAAGTCTCTGGAGAACTTGGACTCAACATACAAAAGTTTATTCAAAATGTCTCTTTTCTACAAAAAATCCTGGGATCCACACCCATTGATGGAACCTTTGATAAGAAACTCTTTAGTCAAATCCAAGAAGTCATTTCAAAGAACTTGGAGCTCTCTAAAAACATAAAGTATGTATGTTGTTTCTTTCAATTCATTTAACTCTTTAGGGTACGGAGTTTGAGGTCATGGAAGGAGGTTAGTTTAGTTGCCTTGTTTGTCTGTTTCTTCTTCTTCTTCTCTTGTGGGAGGACAGCTGAAGGACATCACTCATCGATAAAATACTATCTGAGAAATGATGGACAACTGCTGATGCAGAGGAAATGGTTATTTATGTATAATATTATCATGTTCCATTATATTAAATGATGCATTCTTTGTTATCGATGAGGCCAATTCGATAGATTACATACATTAGGAATGAGATGATGTGTAATTTGCAAGTACATGACGTACATAGATATTCAATTCAGTCCATTAGACTAATTAAAAAGTGAATTTATTTACCGATATATTATTATACTCAACAACGTTTTTTGCTAGATTTAACCCTCCTCTCTTAGGTATAGATAAAAGTGACACCATCCTATCAGTTGAAGTATAAAATTACATTTTACCCATTTACCTTTAATTTGTATTTATGTATGCATATATTTCTTTAAAGGAACTCTTTAAAAAATCGACCTTATCTTGATAGGGTTTGACACTCACTCAAAAAAATTCCCCCAAAATTGATATTTATTTAACTACCTCAAATATTTTTGTTTCATGAGATGAATACTAATTGATTCTAAATATTTTGGGTAATGTTCCCTTATAAGGTCATTTTTTGCTATTTTTATTTTACTTTTAAATTCTCTTTTATTCTAATTATTATATCTACTATTATAATTACGGCTTTACTTAGCTTTCAACTCTCCAAAATTGAAGGAATCGCCTCACGATACCCCCTTAAAGAAAGAACACATCAAATCAATTCCTTCAGCGGATCCTATTCGACGAGCCTTAAGAACTTTAAGAGTCTTCAAGAAACGGCAATTCGGAAGGAAAAAGAGAATTTGAGTGTTTTTAAGAGTAATGAACAACGGAGGCAGTATCCACTCCTGGATCTCTCGTCTATGGAAGAAGATAGAGGAGGTGATGAGAATGGTGAAGAAGGGAGGAGTGGGACAATAGGAGTCGTTCATCATCAATTTGAGGATGCGGAAATACAGCGTTTACATGAAATAGAAGAAAGACGACAGGCCATGGCAGAGTTGGAAGGGGATATCCGGGATGTCAATGTTATATTTAAGGTTATTTAAGGTTTTATTATTATTATCATTGTTCTTGTTTTCACGTAATCGTATTTTTTTCCCGACTTTGAATGATTAGAGCGAGTAATTTAATCGTTTTGACCTACGCTCTCGAAGAGTTACAAAAATAGAATAATTTATGATTATGCTAGTGCAGGATAGATTTCATTCAATTTCCTTTTTTCATTGTAATAGGAAGAGGACTCTTCTGTTCCATCCTCACGAGTAAGATTTCCACTTTCGTCAACTAAATAAATCAATGAGTTAGATATTCCAGCATCTTGATATGCTTCAGAATCGGATTGAACATTTCCATAAGCTCCTTTTACGACGCTCGCATTGTCATTAAAGAGATTAAAAAGATCCTTTAAATTTTTTGCTTTCGTGTATCGAGGTGTTCCAACGGTGGATTCATATATTGTCTCAGTTAAAGGCTTGGGTGACATAAGAAGAGGTCCTTTTGGAAGTCCCAAGAGTCCTAAGGTCTATATAGAATATATATATATAAATGGTACAACATGGAAATCTAAAGGCTTCTAAGATCCCTTACATGAAACAAATAATATCGAGTTGTTTCGTCCTGTGCAATGGACCTAGCTGTTAGATATACAATTTTATAACCTTGTTCCTTGATGGCCATAAACAGGGGTACAACGTCAAAGTGATGAACGGATTTTCCCAAGTTGGATAATATTTGACCTTCCAAGTCGGACTTTGTAATTGTTCCATCCACATCAGATATAACTAGCTTATCTTCCTAAATTAAGATTGACAATTATACATATATAGCACTCTTTGTGAATTAATGAATGAGAGTAGGGATCTCTATTATACCTGTTTGTACAAATATATTTGAAATGGTATTTCGATTCCCAAGGAAGGGATTTCATAGCTAGCAGTGTTCCCTTCATCTTCTTCCTTGAGCTCTACTTGATCCCATTCGGCGGGGGTCCATGTTTCACTGTGCTCAGGAGTGGATCTATCAAAACATGTGGATCCCATCTCTGACACTTTTAGATCCGTGGGCCCTCTCTTCCCATTAATAACAATTTGAACAGAGAGTCCTGGTCGACGGAACCAATATGAAAAAAAGCTAGAGAATCTTCCAATTTGTAGATGAAAAGGTGTTGCGTGAATAGATCCATCATTTTGACGTACGGCAACGACATCAGAAGCTCCACTCCCAGCTGCATCAGTCATAGCGCCATCGCAATAAATGGCGGTAGCACTCTGTAGAAGTAAAACGTTTCCAATTAACATTATGAGGGATACGTAAACCCTGGTCATTGTAACTTTGCACGTTTTAGCTTGAGTTCTAATGATGTTGTGTGTTCAAGTTTCTTTTTGTGTTTTATTTATTTTTTGTATATTCTCTGTCTCAAGCAAACTACTTTGAAGAAAAAAACTTGTATTCAAAAATAGTCGTTACTTCAACGATGTCTCATTTTTCTCATGTGTGTTAAAGTTTTCTTTTTCTAATTTTTACAGGATTTGTCACTCATGATAAATGATCAAGAGGGTCTCGTCAACTCCATAGAGGACTCAGTAATGGCAACAAGTTCAAATGTGAATCTTGCTGGAGAAAAAATACGAGAGGCACACGTTTATCAAGGAGCCGCACGGACAAAGAGAATTATTTTCTACATATTTTTAATCATAGCCCTTTCTGCTTTAATTGGAGTTATGGTCTGGCAGTTCAGTCCCTCCCAATCAAAGCATAAGATGTTTTGAGTAAGTTTAACTATGTTTTTTTAGCGTTTTTAACCCAGTTTTTAAGTAAATACATATATACGTACGAGGGTCTCTACTCTTAGTAATCATTATTGATGGACCAAGTCAGATGGAAATTTTTTTGTCATTAAAAAAAAAAATATCGTTGTAAATTTCGCGAATTTGATATTTATAAATATATTTACATATGTAATATTAAAATAAAGAATAAAATATGTTAAAAATATTTTGGAAAATAATATTTTAATCAAAGGATTTCTCCTTTGGAGGGAGATTATTGCTCAGAGTCTGGAAAAGACCCATAAAGTCGTAGTTGTATAAATATTATGAAATGAATTTTTTTAAAGGAAGAGGGATATGCTCAAATCTTCATATTAAAGAAATTTTCTTCAAAATATAGTATTAAATCCTCTTCAAAGAGCACTGTGTCACTGCACTGTATGTAGCAACGATGTCATGTTAAAATTTGAGTTAATATTCAATATAATGAAGTGTGACTCTATGAGTTAAAATTAAGGTCAAAGACTAGAAGTGAAGTTCATTATTAAAAAAAAAATCATTCTGGATGCAAAAGTATATTAAAATTGAAAATGAATCAATCGGTGATGTAGTTCTCAAGATCGATTCTGATCTCGAAGCCAATTTTTAAAGGATCTTGGTGTCAAGACTAAGATTAAACCAAGTAGATTAAACATTTTTTTCACTTACAAAAAGAGATCTTCTTAAGATCTCGACTTAGTTCCGATCCCTGCAAGACTTGGCATCATTTTGATCAAAAATGGGGAATAGGGTCTTGATCACAGGACTAGAATATAACACATTTCAACTTTCTATGAATATTTTTAACTATTTATTTAGATTGAGCAAATAGTTGAAGGAGATACATAAGTTATGGGTACATTAGGGTTTGAGAAGAAGAAAATTGCCTTAAAAGAGTGTCTTGTATCTCAAAAATAGATCAGTTACTTGGCAAATATATATGTTTTGTTATTTTGCAGGTAAGAAATCATCAAATTTCATCAAATTCTGAGCGTGTGGGACGTAAGAAAAAATAAGTAATTTGAAGTAGAATGACCCTATTATAAAAATGAATTTAAAACTTATTCAAGGAGGATTAATTTTGAGGGGGATATCAATGATGTTTCCCTGTGTACATATCCACGTCGAGCTTTTTTGGCCACTCGCAACCTCGACTGACAAAAGTGAAAGGAAAAATTTGGAAAAACAACTGGTAGCTGCTACCCTTCTGTATTTTCCTTGTTGCCAACTTTTTAATATTGGGCAGAATTTATTATTTAGATATACTATATATTTATAAATTTTACCAATCACAAACCAATCGTTACTACTTCTAATATATTCAAAATTCAAAAAAAGGGCGCGCAATCCTTGATTTAATATATTTTGTATGCATCAACATCAGAAATAATAATAATACCCTTTTAGAGTTCATAATACGTAGGGTCAGCTGCTTTAAATCAAAGGAGTCAAATGATGAAAATCAGCTGAAGGGAGAATACAGTGTATTTTTGTTTATCCCAAAAAGCTCGTCGTGATCATGTATTAATCTCTTTAATGCCCTGAGAAAATATTTTTTTTTTTTTGGTTGGTAGAGTCTTTACGGTTTATATTTATGTGAAAAACAAACCTTTTATAAGCAATAAATCAAGTTGTCTTGATTTAATGGAATTAGAGGAAGCCATATTCTTCTATTTGTTGATGCAATGGAATGTTTTTATCATTGGTTGTGATACATTACCGAATCCCAACTCCCAATGGATCATATCTTTATCAAATAAAAAATTCACTATTTAAAATCCTAGTAAATACATTTTATGGCAGTAAAATGGATTGTGGGGAAGTGTGGGTGTGAGTGTTAGACCAGTTGAGAACCACTGTCGTATGTAGAGTAATAAGACGTTTTACTCTATTGGCGAACAATTAGTGTTGAATCAGTCCTTGGACTGATCCAACTCTATGGACAATTGGCGTGGGATTTATTGTACTAATTATAGTTTTTTGAGACTCGTAAGGCACGACGAGCTTTTGTGTCCACTCGACTTACAAAAAGGGAAAGAAAAAATTTGGAAAAACAACAGCTGGTAGCTGCTAGTCCTCTGTATTTTCCTCCTTGCCAACTTTTTAATTATTATTTAGATATATGCGTTACATTGATAAATTCTACCAATAGTATACAAATCAATCGTTAATACTTGTTTAATATTCACATATTCAAAAAAAGGGCGCGTAATCCTTGATTTAATATATTTTGTATACATTATCAAAATCATAAATAATGATAATAATACCACCTTTGAGTTTTTAAGACGTAGAGTCTGTTAATTTAAATCAAAAGAGTCAACTGATGATAATAATAATCAGCTGAATCGTCGTGTAAATGATCAAATTATTTTTGAAAATTAATCAAGGTGATAGCAATCAAAAGACATTATACCTACATTAAATTACATAAAAAATGTACATTAATTGCCAGGGTCAAAGAGATAAACAATTAATTATCTATTTATTTTCCCCCTTTTCTTCCCCTGCAATGACAATGAGTCATTGTCAATGACACTCTAATATTATATGACCGACTTTTTTTTTAAATATAAGATTCCTCCAAAATGGAGCTAAAAGCCTAAAAGTATTTCTTATCTAAAATGGAAGGTTTTGAATGTCTTTACATTAAGTAAGAGTTATAATTTTCAGCTATCAAACAAACAATATTAGAGTTATTAGCCAATTTTTGTAATTGGAACGAAGATAACACAAATTAAACACATGATGAAGACGTTATCCAAATGATTTTAGAGTTTTTAAATATTAGGCTTTGATCCATCATTTTTATCTATCTACAAGACTAAACATTAAAAAAAAAAGCGCCTTGAATCTTAAAAATGCAAAAATAAAAAGCTTGCTGGTCTTTGCCTGAAGAATTAAAGCCTAATGGAGAAAAACAAAAGATTTGGAATTATTTGGAATCAGGGAATCAAATTTTACTCGGTCCATTTGGATCTCAGAACATTGAAAAGTATGATACTTGGACTAATTTAATTAATTATGAAGGGTTCATAAAGGAATGAGTAATAACAGCTGCTCAGAGCCTGTGTTGTCAAGGTTTAAGTATTAATAATAACAACACAGGTCAACCAATTTCAAATGTCAAAAATCCTAAGGGATATAAGTATAACAAAAGTTCTTCATTTTTGTATGTAGATTTCAAATCTGTAATTTTAATTTTTTTTTCGAGAGTTCAAAAGTTTTTGAAAAATCGAACCCTACTTTTTGAGCTGCTGATTTGGCCCTTTTTCCAACTTCAATTTCAATTTAAGCCTAGAAGGAACCTCATTCTGGTCATTTAAAAACTGATCCCTTAATGCAAATTCCATGTCCAATTTTTGTTTTGACCCAAGGGGGATCCTAGGGACAGGAGTAGGCGCAAAAGTCGGCGAATTTTTGCTCGAAATAGGACAAAACTATACACATTTAGATGGATTTTTGGGCCTACTCCGGCCGCCTATACCCCTAGAATTCCCGCTAGGCCAAAACAAGGACTATAAGTGGAATCTGCATTAAATAATAGTGTAATTAAGTTATTTTACTTACTTTTGATTTCGATCTTGTTTATTGGGTGAAAAAAAAATACTGGCAATGATTTGTGGAAACTTTGACCAATTATGAATAACTTTTCAAACACTCACTTCAAATTCATATTGAATTTTCGTACGTAAAACGTACGAGTTTTAACAAAAGAGCTACTGATAATAATTACTTAATGAATTAGAATAAAGATTAACAAGAGAATCACACAGAGCCTTTAAAATCTTGACAATAAGGATGAAAGAAGAGTACTTTTCTAGTAGTACTTTTGTACATACAATGTGCCTAAGGGAAGATACCTTTTTAAGGAAAGGTACAAAATATCTAAAAAGAGTCATAAATTGGAGTCAACTTATTCCCACATACGTATGTATACGTAGATCTAATAAATTGATCCGAATAAGGAGTCACAATAATTCAATTAGCAGAGTGTACAAATCTTCTTTTATCGTTTTTCCTTCTTTTTCTTTACAGATGGGCTTGATAAAAGTTTTATGGTGTTTTTGGAATATGACCAGTGTTGTTAGCTACCACGAGCCCATAATGACTTAATTAAAGAGAGAGAGAGAGATACTCTACAAAGCCACAACACTAATTGACATTCTGAGTTGGAAAAGGATCTCTTGACAGGGATGAGAATCCCGAAACTTCTGATTATATCATAAGTAGATACATACATACATATTGTAGAAAAAAGTGACTCAAATACTAATTGGCAACCCTTCATCTCCCCATGATGCCGTTTTCTGTATGATAATATCAATATTGACTGAATAAAGAAGTTTTATGATAATGTCTTTAGATTTTATTTATTTTTTAATATTTATTTTTAATGCGTAACGTAAGCTGATATTTGGAATGTGTTTTAAAATATGCCTATGTAGTTAAGTATGTCTGTACTTTATAAATGGTGTTACTCCCACTCTCTATCATTTGATGTTTATAGGCCTCTGGGTAATTTTAACTAGAGGTTATATATGTATACTCTTAAGGGACTCTTTGGATCCATTCCTTTTCAGTACTACGCCTATGGGCAAAAAATAACGGGAATCAAAAGGTTTTTATTTAACCCTTTCGAACCCAGGGGACAGCTGTGTCCCATAAATTCAAAATGCGCTAATGCATTCCTTTGTGAACCATTTTTTTTTGGCTTGGTAGCTAAGAGGTCAAGCTATTATTATTCATATTTCATAGATAGCAATCAAAATAATTTGATTTGAATATTTTTCTAAGTGCTGAATGTTACGATTTTTAATCATGCAAAAAAAAATATCATGTTATAACCAAAATAACTTTGTCGTTTTTCAAGGAAAAACTTATTTGTTAATATATAAATTATAATTTTAAAATATCTTTTAGTTGTAACAAATACATTAGATATTATTCAAGTCTAAGTTCTTTGGGACACAAGTGTCCCTTTGGGTGTGAATGGAGTTTTGTTTTATATTAATATATCAACAGAAATTGCTTCATAAAATATATATTTTTAATTTAAGATTTTTATAAATTTTTATGTGTCAAGTGGAATATAAGAATAAAGAATAAATGTACCTAAAAATTTAAAATAAATACGAAAAAACTACTGAATAACCGTGTATTTTTAATGATGAGAAAATTCCCTTCACTTCCAGAGGGACACCAGTGTCCATTAATTTCTTAGAGAAACGAGTTGAGTTACAATTTTTTTATAGAATCAAATTAAGTCACTCTGACCTCAAAAAACATAACTTCCAGTAGTTAAAAATGTATTTTCTGATACCTTACAACAGGTTTGAAAGGGTAAATCATCATCAAAATTCATGTCATCTCTCTCAAAAGACGTCCACTTACGACTCAATGCAGATGTGCCCTTTTGCTTTTTTTTACAATTTTTTTAAAGCAATGACAAAATGTTTATTAAGTCAATAATATAATTAATTAGTGAGAAAGAGCTGCTAAGTTGAAAATATGCTATTAAAATTAAAAATCGGAGGATCGGTTTATTGATAGTTAATAAATTATATATCTCGGTAAATAAGCCACAAATTCTCTCAAAATAAAAATAAAACCTTACCTCAAATTACAGTATAATTATGAAGGAAATTGAATAAATATTTGTTGACCATAGTAGTCTATATTATATTATATCATCAAAATTCATTCTCCTTCCCTGATGCAATACACAATATGCCAATTTTCACAAAACAATCGCAAATTTTCCATATAGTCAATAATAACAGAATAAAATAACTTCAGAGTTTTGATATGCCATTAAATTATAATTAATTGGAGATTTTGTTTCTTGAGATATAGATTATATATTTTTAGAAATAAACCAGAGACACTCAAAATTTCAATATCAAATCAGTCTGGAATAGACATTTAAACTTTTTTTGGATTTGATCAACATTTCTCACCATTGCATTTGAGTCATCATCTATCTTTGAGACAATTTAACAAAACAAGAATTCGATTTGTGCTCTTGACAAAAGAATGACGCGTCGTATATCAAGCACTAGTGGATATTTTAACGTGTAATTAACGACGACAGGTGTGCCAACATAAAAAACAAAAACATTACTCCCTATCGGAATCCCCTCCAAAAATTAAATTCAAATTTTCTCGGTATTTTTTTTACTAATAGTACCAAGTAGCTAGAACATGATTGGACTCGTTAGGATACCATAAGGAAATAATCCGTCGATTTACCAATCCGTTGAAAGTAATACATATATTCTGCAAGCTATCCACGATTCATTTTCACAAGAGTTTAACTCAAGTTTTGAGTCCATGTCGAGCCACTGCGAAGGTTTTCCTCTAAAGTTCGAATCGAGTCTGATGTTTGACTTAGTTTGGAGTTAAGTCCAAGGAGGTGTGAGTGCGAATCCCGTCCTCTGATTTATTTGCCATTCTCAATTACAGTAAATTTTACCAGTTATAAATAGATAAATGGTATTTAAATTTACGTGTATTTGTGTCATTTAAGTCAGTGGACTCCAACCTTTTTCTAACTGCGGACCGGTCAACGCTTGACTATTTTACTGGCTTAAAATATTAATAATAACAATAAACGTGAATCCGCTGTCTACCCATATGGAACTTTATTAGCACATATCTCCAACATTACAATGCTATTATAATTACATTAGGAAGTAATAACTTTATTAACAGATTGCTCTAACACTATAAAATAATATAATATCAAAAACTCTCCGTTACGCTAAATCAATGGGAACCCTGAGCCCTGTTTCTTTGCAACGAGATGCGCAAAGATCATGTCGTAGGGATTGTATCTTGTTTCCCGTGAAATTCGATGAGAATTATCAACCCAAAAGTAATTAACAACTACCCCGCACAATTAATTATTATCTTTTTGTAATTTGCATTTATACTTAATATTTTCTTCTTCTTTTCCTTCAGTCTGTAGATGAAGAAGTAAGTCAGTCCCCCCTTTATTATCGTTCCAGGAATAACCAATTAGTTCTTGTGCGGTGGTCTGATACTGATTGATCCACGGACCGGTACCGGTCCGCGCGGCTCGGGGGTTGGTGACCACTGATTTAAGTGATTGAATCTCTAGCTTGTCCAGACGCATATGACTCGAGTACACAACTTAAACCCGTGGCTCGGGGGTTGGTGACCACTGATTTAAGTGATTGAATCTTTAGCTTGTCCAGACGCATATGACTCGAGTATATCACTTAAACCCGCGGCTCGGGAGTTGGGGACCACTGATTTAAGTGATTGAATCTCTAGTTTGTCCAGACACATATGACTCGAGTACATCACTTAAACCCGCGGCTCGGGAGTTGGGGACCACTGATTTAAGTGATTGAATCTCTAGCATGTCCAGACGCAAATGACTCGAGTACACACCACACTTTGAGACTAATATTATTTATGTGTGTTTGGATATAAATGCTATGCATATATGTACATACATAGAGGGAACGTGACATTAGATCCAAATTCAGATAAGGAAAAACTAGATTTATATTATTTGTAGCGTAGTTTGTGCCAATTTTTTTTTTTTTTTGTGATATGAGGACTCCACATACATACTTAATTGAAATAGTCCTCTTGAATAAGATATGTGAATTACGAATAAATCTGTTCCAAACAACAAACATATATTATCGGTCTTTTATATACCTACAAACATACATAAACCTATTAAATTAATGATGGGATCACCTACAGATACTTTTTTATGATGCCATAAGGTCTATATTTCCATGGGTTTTCCGTACGTGCCCTGAGATTTTGAGAATTCTACAATATATTATTAGCATATGTATAACATGTATTTTATACAAAAACACTAATAACACCTAGGACTACAAGGAGTCATTTTTAAAGATGATTGGACAGTCTGACTTTAACTAAAATAACTTTTAGAGTGGCCGGAGAGGAAAAATCTATTGTTTCGATAATAATTATAATTATTAGGGTAGGAGTGTCCATTTTAAATTTGGAATGTATTGAAATTTGTAATTCCTGGATTTCAAGTTAATTTCCTTGCTCTATCGTCATTAACACGACAAGCTTTTTGGGATACACAACAAAAACACGCTGTATTCTCCCTTCAGCTGATTTTCATGATTTAACTCTTTTGATTTAAAGCAACTGACCCTACGTATTATGAACTCTAATGGGGTATTATTATTATTTCTGATTTTTATACATAAAAAATATATTGAATCAAGGATTGCGCGCCCTTTTTTTGAATTTTGAATATATTACAAGTAGTAACGATTGATTTGTGATTCGTAGAATTTATAAATGTATAGTATATCTAAATAATAAATTCTGCCAAATATTTACAAGTTGGCAACAAGGAAAATATAGAAGGGTAGCAGCTACCAGTTGTTGCTTTTCCAAATTATATTTCCTTTCCCTTTTGTCAGTCGAGGTTGCGAGTGAACAAAAAAGCTCAACGTATAAATGAAGTCATTCAATTCATGAAACATATACCCAAACATATTCCCTCTATGATGAATAGACATAGTAGGTGAAAGACATTTGTTAAGTGAGTGTAAGCCTATTGGTAAGGAATTTCCTTACTTTGGTCGTCACTTACTTAAAATATGGTCCGCCCATGGCTATCTATTTGTATCTTAAGACTGTACTTCTCAAACAACTCAAAATCCATTGTGCAGTTGACACATTTATCCGATTGCTCTATTGGATAGAGCACAACAATCCTTCTTGCTTGTTTCTCGATGCAAAGTGACAGACATTTTAGCAAAAACCGGCCGCGGAGGGTCATTAAATGACTCCGAAATATCTGGTCTGTATATTTATAATGACAAAAACAACTTCAAAGTGGATTTAATAGATTAGTATGTACATATATTATACATAGTATAAGGGAGGAGAGAAATGACGTCATCGATAGAGCAATGGCTCCACTTTTCAACATAAATACATACACATGAAAAG
The DNA here is from genome assembly GCA_963680855.1 of Lepeophtheirus nordmannii. Taxonomy (NCBI): domain Eukaryota; kingdom Metazoa; phylum Arthropoda; class Copepoda; order Siphonostomatoida; family Caligidae; genus Lepeophtheirus; species Lepeophtheirus nordmannii. The sequence goes on along the minus strand of OY804524.1, from coordinate 30,246,848 downwards.
AAATGGCACCTTATATTTTACCGATTTTTATATTAATTTATTATATTTTTCTTCTTCTTTTTCTTCTTCAATATTATCTTTTTCCTTTTTTTTTTTCAACATACATAATAACGACGTTTCTTCCTTCCATATAAGACGTTTTTCAATGTCTTAATCCATACCTCTTTTTTTTTAATAAGTTTTTTTTTTTTTTTTTTTTTTTTTGAAAACACACCACGTAAAGGCTTCATATACTACTACAACTATTTTTAACACTTTATATACTTATAAATATCATGATATGATAAAATTAAAAAAAAACAACCAAAAACAACAGTAGAGTTGAGAAGCTAAACATTTGATTAAAGTATATGTAGTATAATAACGAGTGCGTCTCACGAATAAATAATAATAATAATAATAAAAAAAAGGTACAACAACTACTCCGTTATGTGTGTTGATAACCAGCCTTTTATCAGCATTTGAAAGACTCAAAAGAATCAATCAGCTAATTGTTTTTTTTTTTTTTACAATGTCCGTAAAACATTTTGATTTAAAACGACTTGAGCTCTGAGTGTTTTTGTCAACTCTTTATGTTCATTTCTCAGACCAATTTTGTATATATATATATATATATAAAAGCTGTGGTGTGGAGAGTATATGGGGGGTGGGGGGGGAGGGTATATGCTGATAAAAAAGAGAAAAATACATACAGAAAGGGCATTCATCCAAATTCCAAATGAAACTATCGCACTAGGAAGAATCATGAAGTTTTTGCTATAAAACAAATTTAATTGTCTTCTTCTCTGATCAGTGATCAGATCGGCTAGCCACTGCGTAGAAGTTATTAAATAAATTCATTTAATAACAGGGTCATCTGATGAAATTTTTCAACAAGACGACGAACTCATGAAAAATACTCTATCATCAAACCCCAAATCAGTTAGCTGGTTGACAGTGGTAGAAGACAACAAATTTGAAGGTGTGGCTTTTGTCATCTCTTCCTCGTGCCCATGGCCCACAAATGTGAGTTCTATACTATTAACAAAATTGCCATACTTTTTGGAGACAAACAGTCTTTTGAGCTATTGGAATTATATAAATAAAAATACTGGAAATTTGTCACTATCTGTTGTTGAATTATAACACAATTTATTCATATTTTGGAGGGGAAAAAAATGTCCGGCATAAAGAAAATCTGCCGGTCACGCTGTCTGTTTCATATTTTTTTTTTTTTTTTCTAGTGGATACTTTGATATACTTATAAAGAAGTGAAAGCTATGTAATATGAACAGTGAAGAAAAATACACAGGGACACCTCGATAGCCGAACATTATTTGAATAATGGAGTCTAAATGAGGGGTGTCACTCTCATTTCACATTGCAGGCTACATACGATCCCTAGGTAGACGACGTGGGCCGGACCATTAAAATTATAGCATATTTAGCTATATGTAAATAACCAAAATATCATATTTTGATTTAAAGAAGAACAAGAACATTGTTAAATTTAACAAAAAATTTATTGAACAACACTTCTACAAAAAAAATCACAAAGTAACGTGTGTCAAAATTATAATAATAATGAACTTTACATGAGATTAATACAACATGAGACTTATAAAGAAAGACTAACATGTGTCCCCCTAGCGGAGGATTCATGACTTACATTTAGTTAAAAAATGCATAATCCATGTCTTTTATGTATTTTTTCCACTTACAAATATTCCTGGGAGCCTGATTAAACCTCCTTGTGAGCCGGTTCCGCGGACCGTATGTTTGACACTCCTGGTCTAGACCACATAATTATATACGAAGGGGCCCCATTGTCATTTTTATATTTATTGAATAGCAAGGATCATCTCTGGCTTTTCAAAAATAACTAACTCAATGAGCGACTATTTGAAGAGGAGTTGTACGTAGCTCGGGATATCACTGTGTAGTTCTTTTTGATGTTTTTCTTTTTTTAAATAAATGGTTATAAATTTGTCAAACTGTAGAAGTTTTAATGAACTCATTTTCTTTAATACTTATTTGGACTTTGTTTTTGTTTTTTTGGTTTTTTTTTACAATTTGCAGTTTTTGCAAATAATGGTGGTAATTCATTAATTTTTCCCTCACTCACTCTGAGGGAAGCAGGGTCAGTCCACCACATAATTAATTAATATTTCGTATTCATGTATGTGAGACTAGAAAACTTCTTTTTCAAATAAAAATAATAGTGATAGGCTCATTCATGGACTTTAAATAAATTTATTTTTAAATGACTTTGATTGATAAATATGTGTCCGTTTCTTTTTGAAAAACCCTACAAAACACTGCTATGACATCACTCAACAAAATGTGTTAAATAAATAATGTTTCCTAATTAGGCCCCAAAAAGGTATATATATATATATATATATATATATATATATATATATATATATATATATATGTAAGCCCACACAATGAATCATACCTACAAACTAAATATTGTAAATCAAGATCTGTATATGTCAACACAAAAACAATCTTGAATAAAAATCAACAAAATATGTATGAGGTAATTTTAAAATTATTTATTTTCCACTTGAGACACGGCCCAATATTTTGCTCAACTTGATTCAAACTTTCCAAATGGGATAAAAAGCCCATGATGATGTTGTTCTTCTAGGTAACGACTAGTAAGCCCTTCATTTGATTCATGAGATTTTATTTGGCTCACCTATTATGGTTGATCAAATAGGTTAAATCAACTAAGAGGGGGATCTACAGCCTCCAGCCCTTGAGTACAAGGATGTTCTCCCTATATAAGTTAATCTCAAACTTTGCAAATCACAGGACCTGACATATAATTTCTTTCTCAGGGATTCATGGATAATCGGGGGATTCTATGCACACGAGGGATATTTTTGATTTGTGTTTTCTCTTCGAATAAGACCCAAGGTTCGGATCGTATTTTCAATACTAAATTGCATCCCTATGACCGTGATTACTGGAGATTTAAAGACCAACTACGTTGAGGATCCCATCTACGAGCTATTATAGTCTTTAAAAGAGCAGAAAAGTGGGGAGGGAGGGGGGAACCCCATCCGCCTCAGAGTTGTAATAGCCAAATGACATGACACCTCATGAAATTGAGTCAAGTCTCCTCAATTTATATATCAATTAGAAAACCATTGAGGGGGGTCACTCAAAATATGATTTCAGAGATGAACTATGAGGCTATAGCCGGTTCCGGGTTATTGAAGAGGGCCCGAATCATGAAACTCCATGACAATAACTTTAAGAGTCATTTGCAACGCCTTCAAAGGATCCGTCAAAATATTTTTGTTAAAAAGAAATGGAAGATAGTCATTAGTTGAGGAAGAGTTGAGTCCACAAAAAGCATACTAGCTTGCTTTTATATTGACGGGCCATAGAATGTACTTGAAAACCGTTCACAATAGGATAGAAAATCCTTGAATTGTAATTATCTCTCCCATTTGAATAACAGACTTCAAGAGAGAGAGAAAAAAAGAAAAGAAAGAGGAACAAGTCAAAATAAAAAATAAAAAATGGAGAGCTTTCTAAGCTCTCTAAAGAGCCCAAGAGCGTATTTTATAATAATATAAATGTAACCACGTATTTTTCCTGGTTGCAACTAATAAATACGTCACTTTGCATAGTAGTAGTATTTATATCAAATGTAAAATTGTCAAGGGATTTGTTCAATATTATTAAAAAAAAACTAGGAGTAATACCTACAAAAGTTATTTTTTGTCAAAATAAAAATCGCCAACCAATTAATACATACATATTATATTAAAATATTATTTCTCCAAAGAAAAAAGAAGAAAAAAAAAAAAGTAGTTTTCTCCGTTGATGGTACGTACATAGAGCGTTATTGGAGTGCGCTCAAGATTCTATTCTTTCTTTTTCTTAATAGTTGTACATACATATTATTATATAAATAATACTTGAGAAGAAACAAAAAAATATAAAGTCAAAAGCATTATAGAAACAGTCAGACTTGCAACTTCCAATAGAGCAGAGCACAAATTGTGGGACTCCGTAGTGAGGCTATTAAAAAACTACACATGTACATACAGTTGAGAAACATCACTGATTAATTCATAAATATATATATATATATATATATATTATACACAAAAGAAGGGAGAAGCTTTGAGATCAGGTAGGTTCTACTTTTTGTATTTTTATGTATGTAATTCAATTAAAAAAATGTCAACTCTTTTTTAACAAATTCTTCTATTTCTTTTTTAAAAAGATATTTGTCAATTTCCCGAGTAAATATTTGATTAAACTCTTAATGTACATATATGATGTATAATGTTTGACTATTGACTACACTGAGGGGATATTTTTGAACTTGTCTGATTATACTCATTAATAATATCAAAACTGATGGATGAATGGATGAACCTCCACAAAAATAAAATAAAACCCTAAAAAAAGTGGGTGTTTGTATTCTTATTCTTATTATCCATAAATTCAATCAAAATAACGAGACCTTCAAAAAATAGTGCAAAGAGGGCAAAAGGTTGAGTGAGTATACATATATTTTTGCCAATTTTTTAAATTAATTTACCTATACTTTGATATACAGTTTTTTTAAAAAGAAATCTCCTTGCACAAGGAGATGAAAGGTTCTGTGAGACTACGTTGTTCGTTGTTTTTTGCCAATTTTTAAATTCATTTATTCAGAAGCTCGGAAGTCCTATATGTATATTACTTCTCAGAGAGCTACTAATAGGCCTTTAAGTACATAAATACTTACATATATATATATAAACAAGCCTGGCTTGAAGTAATGTCTGCAATTACTTTGATTGTCACTCCCTGTTATATTATAAATGTACAGAATGTAAGAATTAATCACGAGGTTGTGAGCTCTGTTGACAAATAATTATTTTATTTGTATGACCAGATATTCTATTACTATCCCAGGGTTGTATAGAACGCCAATCAGTTGGTTTGAAAGATCAGTCTAGAGAGGAATTTTTGAATGTTTTTCGTCTCGTTCAATCTCTTGACCCCACCCCCAGATTCCTAGTCTTTTTTTGGGGGGTATTTAATCACTTTGTCAAGGTCATGCAACTGATGCAACAAAATATTTTAATTTATTTGTCTCTTGGTGTAGATCCCCTTAAACTGTTGGTCTGTCCTTTATCTCAACTTCCCAAAGGATTAGTTCCATTGGGTTTGGATCTCTCAAAGTAGATAGGTGGGTCTTTTAGAACTCGTCTAGAAATAGTTGGACTCTACACTTCTATTGATTTATTCTATCATCAAGCAAGTAAGCAAGACAGAAATTATTTATTTAAAGGGAAAAAATTAAAATCCCTGCCGTGACAGTGCCTCATTTTCATGTTCAAAAATCCTGATTGAAAAATCCTTATATACATTCAGAGCTAAAGCTGGAATGTCAACAATCTGTTGCATCATTTTGATCAAATAAACACCTATTTTTATTGTATATATACACAATACAGCCATGGGTGGTGTCTCCATTGAGTACATATATCTCTGATTTGACTCATCTAAAAAAATCAACCATTCATTAGAGATGTTTTGTACTAATACAAATTAATGAATTAATATATATATACATACATATTCATTATTCATTTTTAGTTCTAATTTTGAGGAGTATTTCTTTATATCCTTACTTAAAAGTTATTTGGGTCAGTCAGTGTATTCATAATAAAACCATTAGAAAAATAATAATTGGAAAAATAGATTTATAAATAAAGTATAGCCATACATATGTAGATATATAAGTACAGTCAAATCTCAAATAAAGAGCAATAACAGAGTCAAGGATGTGTTGGTAAAATTGATATTTTTAACTTTTTGACTTTATCCTACTCACTTGATGTGTGTAATTTTTGCAGCTTCACTCCCTAAAACCTTTGAAACCATACCGTAAAATTAAAACATATCCTTCAGTTACGCATTATCAACATCATGGAGTGTCACAGTAGGTTGAATAGTTATTGAACAGAGTTTCAGAAAACTTCGATCCTGCGATCCTGGATCGCGAGGAACTTTCCTTACTTTTCCAAACTTATCGAAATTGAGGAACTTTTAAAGTAATTTTAAAGGCCATCGATAAACCTAAATTATCTCTTACATATTTGGGCAAATTTTGACCTGTCATTTTTTCTTTCCGTACGCCTATGCCCCTAGGTAATTAATCCTTTAAATAGCCATTTCATGAGACAGCTTGTTGAAATATATACAAATAACTTGTTAATTGATATGAATGATAATTTACTTTATTCAAGGGGGGAATCAGCCACCATTTTGAGGAACCTTTTCTATTGTAGAAAAGTCAGGATGAGGAAAAAATTACACTTTCTGAAACTCTGTTATTGAATGATCATTAATTTGTGTCGTTGGTCTAAGGAGAGATCATGGAGTGTAAGGGCTTTTTGAAGGAGTGATGAAAGGAAGGAAAGGAACTACTTACTAGTGTTGTCATCACGATATCAACCTTTTCTCTACTGGTTTGGCTATTAAAATCAGTATGGATAAAAAAACGAAAACGTCGTTAGGGACCAATTCTAAAAAACACATCACAAAGGGGATCTTTTAAGTATGTAAATACCAATTATAAACTCGCTAATCAAGTGTTTTTGAATGGAAGGTGTACCTGTTGTAACTACATACACAAAGTATATTTTAATCTTCTTTTTTTTTTTTTTTTAAAATAGAAGGAAATGAACAGTTTGTTTTTTTGCGGAAAAAATATTTAATATTGATTAATAATAATTTATTCACCCACTCTAAATGTATAGTGTGCTACCAAGGAACAAATCTTTATTTTTAGTTCCATCCAGTTGTAACTATTTATTTATACAATAAAATGAGAGAGAGGGAAAGAAAAAGAGCAGAACGTTGTGTAAGAACTGACTGTTGCTTACTAGAATAATGATACCTTGGATCTTGTATGTCTCGCAAAAAAAAAAAAAAAAAAAAAAATCGAGTCCAAATTCTCTCTGAAGCAAAACAAAAATGATCACTTTGCATTTTTCTTTTTTTGTATAAATCATGACCGATTTCAGAATATGTAATCGAAGAAATATGGCTAGATAATTAGTGCTTTTGAGAGATTTTGTATCTTCTTAATCTTAAAGACACTTTGGCCGTAAGGAAATGTCAAAAGAGATGAATGCCATAGGATAGGGATCTCAGAATGATTCAACATTGAATGTCATTATTATTATTTTTTTTTTTGAGGTGAGTTCTTGGTTCATTTTTGCATACTCGGGCTCAGGATTTTCGTGTATGCCACTGAGTTCAAACACTTGTTTATGTATGTAGATATTGTGTATGGTATAAATTATATATGTCGTCCCTTAACCATCTCATGAGAAGTGATAAAGCAACGAATCGATTCTGGGTCACAATTTGGGAACAAATTAGGTACATATGGTTCAGTGCTTGCTGCTCCAACTATGGGGGCATTTGTTATACATATGTATAATTCTCTAATAACTCAGATCACATCCTTAGTTTATTGTCTTTAATAACTCCTCCTCGGATATAGATTGTCTCGTTACACGACATGAGCAAAATGCCACCGAGATAGCGTTGAGTTTAAGGAAGGAAAGAAAAAAACTCAGTTGGTACTCCTACCTTGATAATGACCAATTGATACTCAGTCTTCTCTTTATCGTTGAGTCTAGAGCTTGCATCAATGTTAAGTAGCTATTGTGTATTATTTAATATTGCCTACAAATAACAATCAGCAGATAAATTACAGGGGTACCAGATAGTAATTGCGGCCACACTCTCTCACCTCAACAAAATGCCCATCCCTACGTAGTACCAAAAGTACATAATAATATATTGTATTCTATTAACAAAATAAAAATATATTGTGTCATAAAAGAGGGGATGCCCACATAGGTCTAATGAGTTATGACGTCAAAAGCAATGATGAACCCTTCCTTATTTGTTAAGAAATGAACATAATATGAAATAATTTGTCTTATTTATTAAAACACAGTTCAATTATTTAGATAGATATAGATATATGTGTTTTTTTTTATGTTCTAATTATGATGGTTTTGAAAAAACAAAAACACAAAAACTTCAAATAATAATAAAAATAAAAATACAAAAGAAACAAAAGAATTTTTCATCAATGGTTTTTAAACAAAAAATAGTAATGGTAATAATAATAAGAAAAATAATAAGGAAAAGAGCCACGCCATGGCAGCGGCAACCATTGGTTTATCTCGATATTCTACCTATCATAACTTATGAGGGCTCTATATATATGTAATAAATACATTCCCCATAGTGGGTACTACATACAGATAACTTTGTTATCAGTGAGTACACATACCGATGTATTGTACAAGTTGGGAAGCTGTACAAGTTGGTACTTGTACATTAAGTAGATTGCTCACGTTGCAAGGGAATAACCAACAACAGATGAAGCATTTTAAAAATGAAGAATTGACTGTATAATTATACTGACTGAATTTCCAACATTTGATTATTGATATTTGAAGAGATTCATTTTGAGCTGTTCTATATAGTGGCTTTTACTATTTGATATGTGGTGTTAGTTATTCTGTGAATCACAGGCTCAAATGCTCAACGATCTATTACTCACAAATAAGCAATAAATATGCAAAATGAGAACATTGATGTTGTTTAACTAACCAAACACTTATAATACGCTAGATAAGATATTATGAGAATCTTAGCATAAGATAGGGTGACCATATTTTGATTTCCAAAAGAGGGGATACTTGGCCAAAAACCCTGTCGGTTTTAAGGGATAATATTTTGATTTCATAATTTGGGATCTTGATAAATCTTATAAAATTGGACGTTTGATTATTTTATACAACAAAAGTCGTCCCCAGATGCTGCATCAGTAAAAGGTCAGTAAAAGAGAAAATGTACGGAGAAATGAATAAGTGTTGGTCACTCTGCATAGCAGAAATGGTACGCTTTGTTACGTACCTTAAAGGAGCCGAAGATTATCCACAAATAATAACGACCTAAAATCTATCCAACTCCCTTACAATATTTTTCTTAGACCTATAGTGACGTCATAATGAGGTCAATCATCTCTCTTGATATAATACATGTACACGTACAATATCTTCCTAATGGCTTTTTGTTTTAGCCATTCCATCCCATGGCTATATTGACGATGTACTAGGAAGAGCAAATTACAAATTAAAACTCGGCTATGAAAATTAGATTTTTAAAATATAATATACATATAGTATGTGTACCAAAGGCCCTCCTGGGGTGCGAAAATAAGTAGTAGCACGTTCAGAGCACCTCACCTCAGACTCCTTTGATGGAATATAAATGAATAATTACGTACTAGGATGTATATTAGCAAAAAGTTCAATTTTTATTGGCAGTTGTTTGTTCATAATCTTTAATGAATTCAATTTTGGGATCTAGGCTGCTTCTCGTCACATGATGAAATGAATTTTATTTTTTATTTTTTTGGGTTGCTCTTATCAAAAGGTACCGGTTATTTGATCTAAATAATAATAAAATCATTTGAATTCTTTAAGATGTCAGAAAAAGGTGATTCATCAAATCTACTCCATCATTTGTCATCTTTCCTCTTCTTCCGACCATTAAAGCCTTAAAAGGAAGAGAAAGAAAAATGATTCCTTAATTGGACACTACTTTGTGTCAATATTCACCTGAATGGACTTTTGAGTCAAGAGTCACGCAACTTTTACATGCTATGAAATAAGGGATTTTGTGGTTGTTGTTCTTGTTGTCACCTGTTGATTTGTCGACTCAAATTGTATCGTGTGAAGCAATGAGCATATTATGTCCACTAAATATTACTCAAGAGCTGTTGAGTATGTGGCATTTCCCACCAATTTTTAAATTAATTATTCCTTCGCTTCGTGATTGGCTCTTCTCCCTTTTTTTTAAAAAAAACTTCCATATTTAACAATGTAGGCACACTATTGCAGCTTAGTAAAATACATATTTCCAAGTTGAATAAGCTCAAAAGTTTGACCCCCTTTGAATAGCTCACTAGGTGGCTGTCAATAATTAAGGGACACGACGTCAATAAACATGCTGAGAGTTGCAAAATTGGAGAGATTCAAATGTATTCAAAAGATACATTTCTAGAGGAACGAACATGTAAGTAAATTGTACATAAAGGTACTATTTAAAAGAACGTTTGACCTCCTAGTCTTTAGTTCTCATTACCCCCTCATTAGATATAATTTTTAATGTTCCCAATAAATTGTACCAACTATTTACATATGTAAATGTGATTAATTATCATTATTTAACTCATTAAAAGATGAATATCTCATGCTTTTAATGAAGATAATAATTATTAATAATGACCAGGCGATGATAGAAGACTGAGTTATAATGATAATAATAATAATAATTAATGATTGTTGTACATATAAAGAGTTTCTCCACCAAATTGAAAAAAAAAGAGTATATACATATATTCACTTTAACATAAATTGAATTATTTTGTAATTATTTGAAGATATTTCCCTTCCGAAAAGGAACAGATGTTTGGCAACTTTATAATTTATGTATGGTCGCTCTAGTAGACGACCATAAATCAAGGAGATCTCTCTCTCTCTCTCTGCTTGGAAATGTACATACATATGAAGAAGGGTGGAATGACTTTCCGGTTTAATTATGGTTGCTCTAACTAGTATAATTGATATAATGAGAACGACAAGGCAGAGACAGATATAAAGTACTCTCCACCATACATAGGTCGAATAAAATAAAAACTCAGATCAAACGAAAGAAACAAAGGTATTAATTAAAGGGGCTTCACTTTTTAATACTAATAATAATTATAATTAGTGTGTTGAAGAATTATGACGATCGATAATTGTATTATACATATATATAAATACATGGTCGAGAGATGAGAATCATTCTTATATATCAAAGAGAAAATTATTTGAACCCTGGGTCCCAGGGATTATGATGAGAGAATTTAACCGATATAATTTGTGGATGTATACATACATACATACCTTGTTGTTGTTGTTGTTGTTGCCTGTGATTAATCACACTCAGACCAAAAGCAAAGGTCAAATCTTAAAGAGATTCAAAAGACCTTTACCCCGTATAGCAATATAATATTATAATTTAGATTCTAAGACAAAGTTTTTCCCAAGTTCATTCATTTATACATGAATATAAAACATGAATTTTAATAGGAAACCAAGTTTTTAATAATAATAATAAGAGACTTTGATGAAGACTACATCACTAATATATATGGTCATATATGTATTGTATATGATGTAACGGATATCTACTACATACAAAAGTAGAACTGCGGATACAAAACTCTTAGAAATGGAACGATCTGGATATGAATTAAAATGCGTCAAACATTTGATACAAGGTGTTTCTTCGAGTTCAGAGGGACTTTGTTACATTGGAGGGGGGAATGGAACAGCTGTTTGTTCTGTCTTTACTAAAGAGCTGATCTCGAGATTCAGGATTGATATCTATGTATATATTGAATAATATGACTCATGTCATCTTGGGTCAAAGAAGCAAGGGGTAACTTTTTTTACTTTACACTATGGAGTATTTTAAGCTCTTTGACAATGCAAAAGGATTAGGACTCTTTTGTACACATGTCCTACTTCTTAAAATCCGGATGTCCAATTAAATTACGATTTTTTGAAGAGCACTGCAATTTTGTATATTAGTACAGTGGTTAAATTAATCATCCACTGTCCTTTGTGTTATAATATGTTTTTCTTATTTATATAACTAGATAGTTTGCTTGCTTGCTTGCTTGGAGGGAGAAATCAGCTGAAGAAAAGCAAGGCATGCTGTGTAATAAAGAAAAAAAAAAGTTTCTAACGAGCAAAAAGCTTGATCCATTGATAAGTTTGTCTGTACCTTTAATGAGATTTTGTAAGGGAAGTCTAAGAAAAAAAAAATAAAAAAAAAATAGGAAAATAAATAATAATTGTAATTCTGCTTAAGATCAAAACCAATCAATGTATTTTTTATTATTATTATTAATATTATTATTCAATGAACTCTTAGACTACTTTAACTCTAAGAAAATAGGCCTCTATCTAGGTTGAATTGAGTCTCCTCCTCGTTATAACTGGAACGGACTCTATCAACATACATAATATTCTATATAAAACAATCAGTACATTGAACAGACAGATAGGGCCTCATGATACTTGATAGCTTCAATTCCATATATTGTTTGTACAACATTGTACAAAGTAAGGGATTCATTTCCATTAGTTACCCTGATCTTTGAAATAACAGTTAAACAAACAAACAAACAAACAAACATATGTATAAGCAACGTGTCCTCAATTATATATATATATATATATATATATATATATATATATATATATATATATATATAATCTAGGGCCTATATGTATAACTTTGTACATATGCATTATTAACTCCTTTATCAGTGGGAGGGGACCAAATCTGTCTGATTTATTTTTTTCTTCTTTTTGTGGGTGGTAGATCGTGAGAAGTTTATTTATTTACTTACTTTGGTTGCAATCTATGAGTCCGTAATTAGCATATAAATGTCCAAATAATATCTTTGCAACATATATATGTATATATATATATATATTTAAAACTCCAACTCAGGGGGAAATAATCTTATTTTGATCCGGAAGGGAGCACATTCCTACATGTTTGACCAAAAGGTGTTTGAATAAATAGATATCATATTATCTATGTACATATATTGTATGTAGTCCCACTTGTTTTTTTTGGATATCTTAATGTCTTATCTATCCATCTACCATCAAACAAAAAATAAATAAATGTTGCTATAAAAACATATTTATGAAGAGTGCTTCTTGATAAATGTACGTATACATTCCCATGAAACAAATTTGATCCGCCTCTCTGACAGAGAATTCCCGCCGACAAATCCATGTAATAATGTACATAATATATATATTGTGTTGAAAAACAAATTATATTGAAGCAGTTTTAGGGGCCTTAGATACGATGGGGTTCGTGTAGCACTACGGAATATCCAAATAGGACTTTGATAGTTAACTATCCAACTGTTTTTTGACTGATTGAGTCAATCAAAACATGCAGGTCATTTATGGGACAGTCTAAATGTGGGAATCTGTAACACTATAGTATTTATAAATGTATATTATAGACTTTTGGGGATGTTAAATCAATACAAATCTTGGATTCTCTTAGCTTTGAACTATATCGATATATATATAGCTATTGGTTATTTGATGAAACTTTGACCATAAATCAAAATATCCCTTCCAAATAACGAAATGACACACTAAGTGGGATAAAAGCAATTCGCCCAAGTAGCCCAGATTATTGGTTTCGCAGATTGTACTAGGATATTCTTTCCACGTTTGGATGTTAGTGCTAAAAGGGTATCATAGTGATATCCAAACAGTAAGAAAATGTACACTCTATGTTATTTTTCAATCCACAACCTTTCCTTCAAAAAGAAAAAAAAAGACCCGAAAATACCTGATAAATAACTGATTATCCCCAACTAACGGACAATTCTTCATTTGATCACAGGACATTGCTCACAACTTAAGCAAAATCTTATTCGAGTTCAAAGAATCAACGTTCAAAACACTTTAAAGAGACAATAGAAGTTAAAAACTGACTCTGTGGACCCAAAAATAGAGACTAACTTTATCTATTCTTGATATAATGCCGTGAGTTCTGCACCTTTATTAGTGTTTTTAACGTTGATTGGTTGAATACTAATATGCTGATATTAAGCTGCGAATAGTTCCTCATTATTAAAAAAAAGAGCAGTCCATGAGTTATGAAGAATTGACCAACAACTAACAAATTTTAGTTGATTTGTGTTAAATCAATCAAATTTTAACAGAACATTTTTAGGCGATAAACAAAGTTGAAAATATGTATAAAGGATTTGTTTTTAGCATTGCAACAGTTATGTCCTGACTTTGGGTCTTTTTTCTCCTTATTTTTCTTCCTTTTTTCGGGAGAAAAGATTGAGTCAGGCAACTAAAATTACATGTATTGTGGTACAAATATCAAAAACTGTTCTAGAACCCATTGAATTTGGACTAATAACTATGTATAACTGAACAGTTATACTCCGTAACCCGTAGGTTTTTTTAAAAAAAAAGTTCAGCTTCAACACGTTAATTATTATTTGCATTTTAAAAATGCATTTTTTAAAATGATATAATTATAATAATTAGTAGCTGGAAGAAGTAAGACATTTTTACACAAATTTTTAGTTATGTTTTTTTTTTTTTTTTTTTTTTTTGTGTGTGTACTACACTTGGGATAGTATTCAAACACATACTTTCTGCCAAGGAAGTCGACGAATATTGTCTAGGTACATCATCCATTAACGTGTCATAAAGACATCCCTCACCAAAAAAGTAAAAAATAAAAAAATTACAAGATAAATAAATATTTTAAGTAAATTTTTTCTGTGTGAGAGAGAAGGGAAAAAAATAAGTATACAAATAAAATAACAACACTGATAAAAATAAATAGGTATAAAGAAATGAGTTAAATGCTTCTTCCCCCTAAAAGAAATGTTTGGTGTGTAAAGAAGCCATTAGGTCTCTCATAAGCCATGCACGATTTACTTTATTTTTTCTTCTTCGTTGTTCGTTTAGTGAGTGTTTTTGTTAGTTTTGTGAAAAGGAAAAAGGCAGAGAATTTCTGAAGCAGCAGCACCCACTTAACTTTTACAGAATGAAGAAAGATTTTATTATCTTTTTTTTTTTTCTCTGTCACTCCATCGAAGCTTTTAATAAACACATATTTTCTGTCATGAAGTACAATTATGAAATATGATGTAGTCAAAATGTAAATAGCAATCCCAGAATTCCACAAATATCTTCTGTTTTTTTTTTTGTTTTTTTTTTGTACATACTGGGTAGATAGGTACAAATGTTGTATTAATGACGAAGACATTGTCACGAATTGTCTTGCATGAGTGTATGCCTGTAGATTTTAAAAGTCTTCTCCCCCCTCCTCCCTTCTTATACATGACATTTCTGGTTGATTTCTTGTGTTGACAAGAGATCATCTTCTGAAGGAACCTCTCTGCAAAATTACATAATAATCTTGTTCCTTGAGCAGTACTAAGATGAAAAAAATGGGAATGTCATCATTTGAGATATTTTTTTCATAGTTGACAAGTAAATATCTTAGGTCGACTTCCCTCAGAGCTGTTTTCAAGTCCTTGTCAAGTCTTTTCACTTTGAGTCTGAAGTCGCAGTTTAAGGAGACGTATGTATATATATATATGCAATTCTAATCAATACATATGTAGCACAAATTCCCAGCTCTGCAGGCATTTTGTACGAATCCTTTTAAAGTCGTTCGTTTTTCCACTTAGAGTACACCGATTTGAGACTGAATTCGCAGCTTAATAGTGAAACTTGAGTGTGAATCGAGTAACAGACTCCAAATATACACACTTTTCGAGTCTTTGTCCAGTAGAAGTTTAGGCTGGATATGTTTCAAAATGTGCCCTGGTGTAATACAAAGATTGAGACGCACTACCCCTAGACACTGATGCAATTTTTAGCGAATCTAAGCTATTACTTGATGTACAACAATATATACACTGAAGAGTCTGGTTTTTTAGTTACGTGGATGTTTGGAGCTGAGAGAGACTCCCAATGCCACTCCGAGCTTACTTTTACCTAATTCTTTTGCATGGAATGATAAGGAAAAAATATATATGTAGATTGTAGACTCAAATATGCCGAATCACGAATAGAAATTCATTTGAGGACTTTATCTGTCAAAAAAGTAAAATAATAATAATAATGATACAAAATAAACAACACGCCAGCAAAAAAGTGTACAATTTCTCTTGCAAAAAAAAAAATATAAGTCCCTTGATTTCTACATATTATTACACTTAATAGGATTAGAGCTATTAAATATCAGACCCCCTCCAGAGGAGTCATATAATATCTCAAATGATTTTAATTACATACATACATATATTATATATTTAATATTATCATTAAATTTTGCGATTATTTAATTGCAACATGAAGCAGTAATAGTTTCTGCTATGTTACCAGGAGTAACCATGGATGATACAGACTGGACCACCCCAATGAAATAAAGTCTTTCAAATCTGACTCATAAATTGACTGATAAATCCCCACAAATAAAACTAAATATGATTTGCAAAAGATAATTTTTCATTCATACATTGAAGAAAAGACAAAAATATATTATTTTATTTCCGCAAAAAGTTTTTTCTTCATCAAAAAACTCAAAACAAACTAAAAAAATCTTTGATTCAAATCAAATCCCCATATCTGAAAAAGCAAAAAAGACCAAACAAATATATGTACAATGAAATGAATAGTGCAAAATTCCATGCTTGAAGCAACACACTAACTACATACATAGAAATAAATATATATATATGTATGTATGAATCTACAGAGTCCCCCCTCCCCACATGACTATAGATATAATTGCATGAATGTGCTTTAAAAGTATGAAAATTCATTCATTCATAGTTAACTGAACCTAATAAAGAGTGTCTCACAAAGTATGTATGTAATTGTAGGGAAAATCAAGTAATTAATTAAACTTATTTCCTTTTTAAATAAGGATTACTTACATACACTATATTTGTTCCAAAACCTTCTCAAATGAGTCTTCATCTAGGCGCTTACATTGAAATTGAATTTGGCACAAAAAAGTTTAAAAAGGATCGAAAAACCGTCAGACTCTTGTACAAAAAAAAAAAAAAGAATAATAATAACAGTAACAGATTTGAAATCAGTCTGAATAAAACGGAATAACTTTTATTATACCTATTGCCTGTTGACCAGCAGTGTTATTAGCTGGTTCCTTTATCATCCATTTATCTCGGCTATGAATTGGAGGTATTAAATACTAAAACACAGGGTAAATTAAAAGACATGAACAGCTATTTTCGTGCCTTTCGTCTAGTCCAGTAGATATACATACCTAGGAATGAACAAATTCAACTGAAGTACTTTACTCTTCGCAAAACGGTCTAAATTGACCCTTGCAACCTTTCCTCTAAATGGTAGCTGGCACATTATCGTTCATGTGGTTCATTGTTTAGAGCTCACCAATCGCTAATTCATCTTCAACCATTCAGAACACAAATAATAAAGGGCTGAGAATTAATAGACAAATCCATAGGAGTTGTTAGGGCCTTGAGGAGAGCCCATTGAGCGAAAATGAATCCATCTACAGAGTGCTTTAAAATCTGTTATGTTTTTGATGGAGCAATTATTATTATTAGTATTATTATAGGGGCAAAGGGTTTCCATGGGACGGCATTGATTTTTTATGTTCGTTATTAGTAATATGGCTCTGCAGATAAATCCTGGTCTGTAGGTTCCGTTTTGAACCCTTAAAAACCTTGGTCTGTAGGTTCCGTCTTGAACCCTTAAAAACCCTCGTCTGTTCTTGAACTTACCACCTTCAAAGATTTGATTTTGATGTCAAGGTCAAGAACAGAGCAACCATAAAAATACATAAAAAACAGAAACAATTTGTTTCTCTTCTTCGTCTCGATCCCTCCAAGTCTGAGTGCCTCAAATTCTGCCTCAAATGAGGTAATGTGACCTTCAACCCAACATCAATTTAAAGATCGATAGTACCCTATTATTCAATATCCTAAATTATTGGGCTCTTTTTAAAGAAAAAGTATCATGAAGTCATATAGAAATTATAATATTTGCTCTCTACTTTTATTGTTCAATTTGATAATATTCATGCACCACACTGATGGTCACATCCCCTTTTATTTTCTTATTAAAATATCAAACTCGACTCATTTCTCAAAATAATAATAATAAGAAGAAGAACCTTTTAAAATTACTCACATACCTATATCTGCATAGTTACTTCCATACAACCAAGAGTTAGAATGGAATGTTGTTGGTTTTTTTTTTTTACATAATATGTACTTATAAGTGTGGTTTTGTTCTACAAATATGGGTGGATATTTGGTGGTGCATAGAATCACGAATAACCTTTGACATCAAATAAATAAAATAACAAACTGATTATTTATTTATAATCATGTAATGATATCTCCCACTTATGTTGTATATCATATATGGGGATAAAAGGATTTGGTTCATTGCTTCATTTTGATGCTTTGGCGTAAGTCAATCATGAGCTATGTGGATTTAAATACATTTGAATCCAGCAGAGCACACAAAAGTGATTTGCGTTCTTCAAATAAATATTCAATTAACTATTACTATCGGACATTTATATTGATAAATTAAACTTTGACAAGTTTGCAAATTACCCAACAATAAAAAGTACTAAAAAAACTTCTATAAAATTTTAATTTTTTTAAATAATAATTTGGGATTGAGCTCCAAATTTTTTTTTCTCTCCTTCAATAATTGAATAATAGAAAGGTAGATCCTGTTTTTACTCTATGATGCAAATATATATTTTTCAAAAACAGATGTGGATGATTAAATTAAATTATTAATAGTAATTATTTTAATTATTCCTTTGGAGACGTCACAAACTGCACTTAGAGATTGCATAAAATCCCCGCTCACAATTGAATAAAAAGGTATATTATAACAAATGAATTCTATTTGAAAGGCTTTCATATTTGAGCCAATATGAAGCCCTTTAAATCAAGGAACGACAAACAGAATTTTGAGAATCTCTGGCCATCCTATGAAGCAGTGGTCCCCAACCTTTTTCTAATTGTGGACCTTGGGGTTGAAATAATAATAATAATAACACTAAACGTGAATCCACTGTCTACTCATAAGGAACTTTATTAGCACATTGCTCCAACAATAGAACATATTATTATAGCATCAAAAACTGTTCCTAACGCTATATCAATGGTGGGAGCCCTGAGCTTGTTTCTTTGAAAATAGATGGTCCCATCTGGGGGACATGGCAGACAAAGACACCCGAAGTGTCCAGTGCTTATGCCCAGTCTACCTACTCCTTTGCCTTGTTTTGGTGGCTGTATCTGCAGAAAATCCTGCTTTTCACAGATAGGATTTTGGATATGGCAACAGGGTTTTTAGGGGTATTCTACGATGACTTTAATTCAAAACACCGGAAGAGCTATTGTCTAGAACACGGTTTTAAGGCCGCCGTCATTTGCAATCTCCAGCAGTTGGCCTTCCTCTTCTTGCACGGGCATGCTGGATTTAGCTGGTTTGTTGACAAATGGGTCACGTATCCATTCCTTGAACCGGTCCTTTGAGATTGGGAAGTAGAAAAGAGAAATAACAAATTAATTATTGTGCAGCCCAGTACTGATTGATCCACAGATCGGTTCGGGGGTTAGGGACCACTACTATAAAGTTAAGTATGACATGTAGCTGCTGACCCGTTTTTAAAAAGATATCCATGACATATTGGGCAGTTTATGAGGGTTAAATGAAGGAGAGTAAAAGGGGGAGTTGGAGCACGACTTTTGCTCAAAATTGCTCCTCTGTTGACGCCCTAAGAATATATAAATGTGTAAGCATGAGATAGATAATTTCACCATGTCTTTCAACGATACATACATCTGTAGGGAGAAAAGAAATGATGACTCTGTATACATATAGTTATAGTCGTAGTTTAATAATATGTACCTTTTTTCAAGAAATGAAGGAAGAAACGAAGGGGAAATAAAATACGTCTAGACCTCCCAGTATAACATGTATGTACATAAGTAGAATCATGACGTATGATACCCCACCATAATAATAAAACAACAAAGATGCTTGAATAATAATAGTAATGATATAAAAAGTAAAATCAAAGTCAACCTTGTCTCCACCCTTTATAACAACAACAACAACAACAAGAGGAAATGAAATGAAATCCACCTCAAAATCAATCAAAAAATGACAAAATTAAATAACTCATGAAAATACTAATAATATGTGAGATGTTTAATAGAAACCCTCCTGGAAAATAAAAGAAAAAGGAGTCTTTTTTATTTTCTAGCTATTTATATTATACTTCATAGGGGTAGACACTGACTTTTTTTTTATTATTGGAAATTCTGCTACTCTTAAACAAAATTCCACAAAGATTCGTTAACACATCTTTTAGATAATTGTTCCTATTTTATGATTCAGTCCTTTTTTAAAAACATTTTTATGTATATTAACGTGCGATTTTCCCTTCCAAAGAGGCACGAATATAATTTTTGCCAAGTAGAATAATAATAATGTATACTGGACCGATTGATAAGATATGAAATTCTTCATTTTGTATTTTCCTTCTCATCTGCCCCATTACTTTTTTATATTATTCAATATTTAGACGTCAGGAGTACCAAGTGTTGCTGCTAGGTGTACATATATTTAGCAGTACTTTTTAAGGCTCATTCTTCGCTCAAAATCGCACCTTGGAGAGAACTAATTGAAAAATAATAATAATAGAAATTGTAGAACAACTACTAAAGAAAGGACATCTGCCAAGGAACTGCATTTCCTATCCTATCAAAAATCCACTCATATAATTATGAATTAGGACATGAATAAATAAAAATATTCCTCGTGAAAATATGAAAAGAATGTTTTAGAAAAATGTACAAAAATAAAATAATACTAACAATAATAATAATAACAATAAGATGGTCTGCTATGTGAAGCTGACATTTCACATGAGGCATGAAGGGGGCCTCATTCCCCCCCCCCTCCCCCCCGTCCTCCCACTTTCCCCTTCTTTCTCGATTCTTCCTTTTTTCTCCCTTTTTTGTTTTGTTTGTTTCCTACCAAAACAAGGCCTCAATAAAAAAGAAAGAAAGAAAGAAGAAAGGCAATGCAGTAAGTAACACATTAACTGCACTTTTTTTTAATTTTTGGAGGCCACTGCAAGTTAATGCATGCATATATATATATATATATATATATATATATATATATATATATATATATCTGCAGTTAGTTACAAAATAATTATACGTATACAAAACTCGTGCATTTAAGGAATTCTCTCCTTTTTATTGTTATTATTATTATTATTATCTATGACGTCACTTGATGATATTTGAAAAGAGAAAAATGACAAAAAGGTGCTGAGCTAAAGATGGAGCACTTTGTACGTATTATTAGCCTATATTTGAATGTTTTTACGAGACCCATAAAAGTATTTAGGAGAGACTTTTGCTGAAGGTTCTACTATGTATGTTCGTATGTAAAAGCATGTGATCTCTAAAGGATTATAAAAAACATGTATGTAGAATAATTATACAGATTTCTAATGAGCAGACATAGATAATTTATGAAGAGAGTGAGGAGAATTACTTATCTAATGCTGCCTAATCTCTTGAAAAGGAGGAGGAGGAGGTGAGGCGAGCAACCCTCGATATACAGCATGATATCAGCTGCGCCTTCTATGTATTGAATGTATGTACAAAACTATTTACTTACATATTATGTACTAATTATTATTATTATGTTGCTAGAGCCATTTTGTCACGTGCTCTCATTTTGACAAAAATGAAGGGACTTACACGTCGAGCTTCTTTTTTTTTTCACTTGCAACCTCGACTCTCCAAAGGGGAAACTCCTAACTCCTACCCTTTAGTATTTTCCTTGTTGCCAACTTTTTGATATTGGGCAGAGTTATTATTTAGATATACTAGGCATTTATAAATTCTATCAATAATATACAAATCAATAATTAAAACTTGTTTTATTAGTCAAAAATTCAAAAAAAGGGCGCGCAATCCTTGATTTACTAACGTTTTATATAATATATCAAAATCATAAGTAATAATAATACCCTTTTTGAGCTCATAATACGTAGAGTCAGCTGCTTCAAATCAAAAGAGTCAACTGATGAAAAACCGCTGAAGGGAGAAGAATACAATAAAGTGTTTTTTTGTTTATCCCAAAAAGCTCGTCATGTTACTCATGATGACGATAATTGTAGAGAAGAACGGAGTTGATTGTGACGCGTTTTTATAATTAATTAATTAATGATTAACAATGGAATGTAGTTATGTGGATAGGATCTTGATTTGACTTGAAGTTGCTAAAGCAAAGTTTCATCTACATCAAATGGCTAATGGTCAAAATTTTGATTTTTCAAATGTGACAACAAATTCATTTCTGAGTATGGAGTAATTTGCTTCAACTCTAAGATGTATCTATTATAACTTTGACTGATTCTGGGAATAATTTCTGGCCTTTGGGTTCATTAAAAGTCGTTAATTGTCGTTCATGGATAAAGAAAAATGTAAAAAAATCCCTCCGACTGATAATTTTATTCCTATTCTTACTCTGTACAGATGACCATTTCTCGATTATCAAAAACGACGTGTTTAAGTCATTGAGAACTTATGACCAACTCTCATATTATGGTACTCAAAGAATCTCAATCCTTCTCACATTCCAAATGAAGAGATTATATGAACATCAAACGGTTATTGTTTGTAAAAAGAATAGAAGAATCCACAAAATAAAATCAATTCCCCCTCGAAATAACTTTTCAACAAGACATCTGTCAAATCAATCTTCATTTTCAATAAAGTTTTAAGATTTGGATTTATAATAGTATATGATGATTTCTTGGAAATACATATAAATACCACTTTGTTCAAACACGTTCTGACGTCAGATCTGCAAATTTACCTTTAAAAATAATATTTTTCCATTGCAAATCGATTTATGATTTGTGTCGATTCTGTAATTTTTAAACACACGAAATAATTCTACAAAATGTAAAAAAAATATAATAAAAAAAAAATAGGAAGTACGCTCTGAACTAATTATAAGTAAGATAATAGGTATAAGCTACTTATGAATATTAAAAAAAAATTACTCAAGGAAATAAAAAATTCATTGGAGGTCAATAATTCAAAAGACTCCTCGTTCACATGTTGACTGTTTAAATGTATTTTTTAGGGGTATAAAATAAAAAACTTATAGATTATTGAGGCTAAACATGCGCCAAAGAGCCTTTCTTCTCAATATACATATATCTATGCACATATGTGTCAAGTCAACAAGAAAGCAAGTTTGTTTTCAAATATTGAAAAGGAGAAAATCCACTTTTAAGTTGTTTTTTTTCTTCATAAATATAATGGCCAAATATTTCGGAGTCATTTACAGACCTATTTTGCTGGGTTTTTGCTCAAATGTCACTTTATATCGAGAAACCAGGGATTGTTGTCTATCCAATAGAGCAATCGGATAAATGTGTCGACTGTACAAGGAGCCTCTATGGTCCCACAAAGAACGTTCATCTTTTTCATAGCCCCAGAGATTTATTTAGTTGCAGTTGGCTAAAACCATCTGTTCATCATCTGTTGTAGAACTCTTAAGAATCCCTTACGTCATTTCTTAACTACATAGTCAGAAATACCAGATGTTTTTTATTCTTGGTTGTGGCCGGTATTTTTTCATATAAATAAATTGCATCAATTATTGGAGTCATTATTTAATATATCGAAATAAGAATTCCTTAGAGAAACTGATAGCAGTTTTAACTCATTTTTGAAATATTTCAGGTAAACTTGGTGTCTTGTTGACTTGACGCATATGTAGATCTCTTGACGTCATTTGCATATTTATATACATATATATATATATATATATATATATATATATATATATATATATATACGTAATAATGATCTTTTGATTATTATTATTATTATTGCTTAATCCCTATTCTAAAGACAAAATGGATTACACAATATGTCATCCACAAGGTACTTGCAACACCCCACACGTCTCTAGGTCTCAGTTCTTCTAATCCAAGGAACGGAAATGGATTAGTCATCAGAGAGAGAGAGAGAGAGGTATTTAATTTCCTACGCTTAGGTGGGAGGGTTATTTTTCCTTCTTGGAGGAATTTTCTATTACACCGAGTCATTGATAATGGATGAAGAATCACTATTAGACAGATTTTTATGGATGTTATTTAGAGAGAGAGAGAGTATTGATTGAGGAGAGGAAATTTGAGTGTAACTTACATACAATCACCTATGGGCAAAAAATATATGTGAAGGAATCAAAAAATCTTTATTTATGTAGTCATCATCAAAATTCATTGCATTCCCCTCTTAAGTATGTGCCCCTTTTAATGCTATGCACATGTGCCCTACGTTTTCAAATTTTCAAAACAGTTACAAAATTTGTATTTAGTTAATTTTAATTAACGAACAATAACTGCTGAGTTTAAATGTGCTATTGAAATTGAGATATAGGCTATGGATAGGAATGCAAATAATATGCAAATGGGGTGTGTAAAATAAAAAAAAGAGAAAATCATCAACTTGGTTGTAACTCTGACAATTTGATGAATGTTGAGAGGGAAGAAGCAGCTGCAGCTGTCATGACGCTTTACTGAGCTAATAGCTGCTATTCTCCATTATATATACAACAATAAATAATAACATAGATGAGAGGCAGAAAATTAACTGAAATTAATGTCAGGAAATTATATGTATATTTTTAACTAATAATAATTAATTATACGAGGACTTGAGCCCTTTTTTGTTTACATTTTGTTTGCTTTATTAACCTTAATGCATGACTTCCTTCATGCGAGATCTTTACCATCAGGTAGATATTGTTAGGAATGTAAATCATATGCAATTCGGGCGTGTGATAAAAAAGTGGAGTTGCCTCTTCAAACAGGTCTTATTGTTTTCCGAAGCTGTTATCATTTATCCAATATTACTGAGGGGAGAACATCTACCTGATAGTAAAGATCTCACATGAAGGAATACATACATTAAGTTTAATAAAGCAAATAAAATGTAAACAAAAAAGGGCTCAAGTCCTCGTATAATTATTATTAGTTAAAAATATATAATTTCCTGACATTAATTTCAGTTAATTTTCTGCCTCTCATCTATGTTATTATTTATTGTTGTATATATTATGGAGAATAGCAGCTTGTAGCTCAGTCAAACGTCATGACAGCTCAAGCTGCTTCCCTCCTCGACATTCATTAAATTGTCAGGGTTGCCAGGTTGATTTTCTCTTTCTTTTTTTATAACACGCCCGAATTGCATATGATTTACATTCCTAGATATTGTTCTCCCCTCAGTAATAAAGGAAAAATGATAACAGCTTTGGAAAACAAAAAGGGCTGTTGAAAGTGCCAACTCCACAAAATCTCGCACGTTGCATTTTGCATATTATTTACATTCCTAGGTATGAATCTTCAAAATTATACACCGGATTCTCAAAATTTCAAAGGAAATTCATTCTAACTTTCTTGGGCTCAATAAACATTTTTCACAATTGCACTTGAGTCATCATTTTTGAGACATTTTATCAAACGAAAAATTGGATTTTATCACTTCACAAAAGGACGACGCCATTCTCAAACACACATGAAGAGTTTGAAGGTGTAATTTGGCGCATATGTTAATGACAGGTGTACCAACTTAAAAAGCAAAAATATTTATTCCTACAGGAATCAAAAAGATTTTATTAGGTCCGTAATTAGGGAACCTTAACTTCAGAGTTTAGATATGGTATGAAAATTTATAATCGGATTGTATGTTTCTTAATAGTCAATAGATTATGTATCATGATAAATAAACAACCAATTCTCAAAGTTTCACAAAAATACAGTCACGAATATTCATTTTAACTTTTTTGGTTTCCTCAACATTTCACGAGTCATCATTTTTGAGACATTTTATCAAACGAAAAATTGGATTTTATCACTTCACAAAAGAACGACGCGATTCTCAAACACACATGAATATATTTTGACGTCTAATTTGGCACAAATAGAGGTCAGTGAGAAGTGTGCCAACTTAAAAAGCAAAAACATGTGCCCCTATCAGAACACCCCCAAAGAAGTTAAATTCAAATTTTCGGGTATTTGTTACTCATAGTAATAGCTAGGTATGTTTAGTAGAAAATATGCGCTGGAAGCCCAGTTCTGAGATGTACATACACAGGGTTGAATCATAATGATTTGAATACAACAAGAAAGCCTTTTTGTTGTTATTTTTTCTTTCTTTTTTTTTTTTCCTCATCTTCTTTTCAACCCCCTGGACATAATTATATCTACTCACGAAAGGATCCTGGGGTAGAGGAAAAGAAGAGGAAAAAAAGTTAAAAGAAGTAAAAATATACCAACTTTTTTTCCCGACTTTTTTTTTGATTTATTTTAAAATATATTACTTCTCGTTTTCCCATAAATTTATTAGATATAAAGAGTTTTTTCTTCTTATAATTTTTCTTCAACAATTTGTGAAGAGAATTAATAACTTGTGGACAAGGGGGTAGTGGTAATAGTAGTAGATATTACGAAGAGAAAAATTAGTGGTCCCTTGCCAAAAGAAGGAACCATTGGAATTATATATATATATAATTAATTGATATTAGTGGCTTTATAAATAAGACCATGGCCTAGAAAAATGTTCCATGAAGGTAATTAACGTTATAAAAACGTAATAAAAAAGAAATCCGGGCTCGTCAGTACATCACTAATTACATTTCTATGTAGAGCTACTATACCTATACTTAAGATATAATTAATGACGTACAGATAAAAAAGCATGACGTATCAAATCAAGCCCTGATAGCTAGTTAATGACTTCAAAGAGTATTATAAAATAATAATAAAAGCACATAGAAAAACAAGGTTAATGCTCAATCAAATGACGGATCTGGAGGCCCAATGATAAATGGGTGGAGTTCCCATCAACCCACATACATAGGGGATGTGATAAAAAGAAATGGAGAAACGATGAGAGTGAATGATAAAAATAATCAAATATACCTTTTTATTATTTCACCATATGACAATATTTGATTTTTTTTTTTTTACATTTTAGAGTGTTTTTTCACGTAATCTGAGAAAAATCCTAAGGGGATTAAGTGTAATAAAAGTTTTTCAGTTTTGCACGTTGATTTCAAAACTGTAATTATTTTTTTTCGAGAGTCACACGGTTTTGAGAAATCGAACTCTACTTTTTGAGCTAATTTGGCCCATTTTCAACTTCAACTTCAATTCCAGCCTAGAAGGATACTACTCATTTTGCGCATTAAAAAATAATGATTCGCTTGTATATTGAATGCAAATTTCATTTCCAGTCTTTGTTGAAACCTTAAGGGACTCCTGGTGACATAAGCCAAAAGTCGAGCAAAACGTTTGTACTTAAATAAATCCTTGAATACTAAATGAAATTGATTATTAAGAAATAAATTTAAGAGCGCCGGATAAAAATCCTTAACTTAAGAGAAACTGTCCATCTAAATGTGTAAACTTTCATCCAATTTCGAGTAAAAATTCACTAGAAATAAATGACACACGATAGAGCTACTTAAGTAGTAGTAGCGAACAGAAGGATCACGGAGTCAACTGGAATCTTTCTGTCTATTGAGCTTGTTTTTTAGTAACTCTACCGTGAGTTATTGAATTTTAGCTAATTTTTGCTCGAAATTAAATGAAAATTTACATGTTTCGACGGACGATTTATTCGACGGACAGATGGTACGCCATGTTGAATGTTGATATGTGTATGACGTATTTGGGGCACGAAATTTTGCATTTCCCACAAAAGAGGAAATATTTTCATGAATTTAACCAAATTAAGAGATGAAATCATGTAGATTACTAAATAGTGTTTTTACATGACGTCATCTCTGTGGAAATTAGCCATCTAGAAGGAAGTACACAGGACCAAAAGTTCGTCACATTTCTCTTAGATTACCGTGTATTTGAACACCCTTGTATGAGCAAACTTTTAGAGGCTATCAAATCTCTCTCTCTTCATTATAAAGATTTCAGACCCTAATGTTATATATTAAAAGTATGTTACTACCTCCTTATATATTCACATTTACATAGTGAAGCCAATAAATTAACTATTACTTTTGCAAAGGTCAAATATTTTTTTCCAATTACCTCATTTTAATGGTCTCTCATCCATCCGAAACAAAATATGTAGATTATAAAAATCCTCACAGTTTTAAATTTTTCAGAAATCATGGGAAGTGTATGTATGTATGGCCTGGGTTTGAAAGGCTGACAAAGGAGAGTAACATAGAGAAATATCCAAAAGACAAATACAATTTTAATAAAACAATGACGTCATTTGTGTAAATCACTTTTCACTTCATTTCATGCGGGTTTTTTTTTTTTTTTATTTACAACTCCCGGGCATAAAAAGGCAGATAATTTTTTATTTTCTCCTAGATAGATAGGACTCTTTAAAACAAGGGTCTGTTTGTCAAAAGGCTTAATAATTATCTCGATGTGACACTATTTTTTTGAAAACAATCAAAAGTGAACTTTTCGATTTTTACTTACATTGGGTGATTTTTGTGAAGCAAGGAACTTGTATCAATTTTTGTTTGCGGAACGACTATTCTTCTGCAGACACATTGAAAATGTTACAGAAGGCCTTTTGGTGATCAAACTATGGCACAAAAAAATGTTTATAAGTGATACAACGAGTTCAACGCGTAGAACGCATTGAAGACGCACTATGGACAACCATCAACGTCTACTGACGAGGACCACGTCGAAAAAATTATAGATTTGCCGCTTGAAAATCGTCGATTGACAATTAGAGGCCTCGTCGAGAGCCTTGGAGTATCATTTGACTCAGCCCAAACCATTTTAAAGGATGCTTTGTGTCTCAAACGCGTCAAGTCTCGATGGGTGACAAAATCTCTCAATTTATTAGAAAAAAAGTGTCGCATTGATGCGTGTGAAACAAACATTGCTGTCTGACAACTATCAGGACCACTTTAAATATATCATTACTGGAGATGAGTCTTGGATTTACGCATACAACCCTGAAACATCAATCCAATGCAAGAACAAAATTGAGGAGATAATAAAAACCGAATCGAAGAAGGTCTTGAAATTTATTCAAGAAAAAGACTATTCACACACTGTTTCGAGGACTGGAAAAAGTGTTGGCAAAAGTGAACGTATTGCCGGACAGGGAAATTACCTTTAAAGGGAATAAGATTGTTTTGGAAGACGTAATGAAAACGTTACATTTTGTTTGCGGAACGAATATAATAATGGCTTGAAAAGAATTGGAAAAAAACACTGCAATTTCTTCCCCCTCCCTCCTCCTTCCCCCATCATCATCATCATCATATTTGAAATTATACGTTTGCATAATCAGCAGTCATTCAAACTTTATTTATTTTGTTTTTCTGCTTTGTTTTGTTTCCCAAGTTTCTATTATTATTATTATAATTTCCCTGATCGAATAACTTTGTTTCCTTGAACATACATTTTTTCTTTTCTTTTCTTTTCATTTCTTCTCTCTTTCTTTTTTTTTGACTCCAATTCCTCGTTGTGATTGTTGTCTATTATTGCCTAATGACTGCACTATCATTTTTTCTTTTGAGGGAAAATATGTAGCATATATATACATATATATGTACAACAACAATAAAGGCATGACTCTCCTTATTTTCTCTGACGAACATGGTATAATAATAATAACAAAAAGAAGAAAAAGAAATAAAAAGACTAAAAGTATTACTTAAATCCTTTGTAAAAATGATTTTTTTTTCTACAGAGCAAGTATAAAATGGAGCACGAGGAATGTGCTTTAATATATATGTAAACCCCCCAAAAACAGCCCTTTACAAATTATTACTCTATGTACATATGACCAATACAAGCAATGCTCTGCATACGTAACGTACTTGAGCCGCTCTTCATCTCAAGAGGCCCATTAAAAAAAAGAGGATTCAAGGAGTATGTATTTACTTATGACTCATATTTTGTCTATACCTAGATGTGCATGAATGTAAATATGTTAAAAACATATAAGTTAATTGTTTGACGAGAAATTATTAGAATTATATTTATCATTGGTTTTTTTTCTTTAAGATGAGGAGGAAAAGTCAAGTGGGAAGAGTAGTAGTGCTCGTGATGTTTGTACTTAAACATACATATTTAGGTATTGAGTAGCAACAAAGTATGTAGTTTCTTAGTAGAGGTGAACTCCTTGGTTTTTTATTAATTGTGCGTATTAAAAAGTGTTTTAATTGATTATTCATTAGGGTTCTGTCAACCGTTTCTTCATATAGAGAAGAAGAAAAAGAAACCAAAAAGGAAAGGCCCTCAATCAACTTTGGGCCGTATGTAGCTTGACAAATCTTAATTCTTCAATTAATAATGATAATAGTCGATAGTAGTACCACTGCTAGAAACAGCAATAGCTGTTTTGAGAGAAATCAATGAATGTTGTTCAGAGTACTAATAAATATCAAGGGGATATCAACAATATCAGCTGTCATCAAATTACAGTCTAAATTCTCCTGCAAATTGGAATATTTGTTGTATCTCGCAACCTTTTATTTAAATTGGGGGGAAAAAAAATAGGGGAAATGGGATTTAAATCAGCTTTTAGTCCATATTTTGTCTCATCTGTGGAACATTTCCTCATTTAATAGAAGGGAATTCTGGAGAGTTTGTTAACAAAAGCTATTTTAAGCTCAATATATATTAATGTTGTTGTTGTTGTTCAGAGCACTAATAAATAGAGAAACGACAGCTGACAAGGAAATAAAGTGTGAATTGAGTGGGGTAAAATCGGTATTGGATATGTATGTACATACTCTGGCACGACTGAATTTAGAAGAATTGATCATCAAATTTGCCGATGATTACCATTAATAATTAATTTATTTCCTTACAAAAGTCATTGGGACGTTATAAACTACCCACTGTTCAAACACACACTCTCTCTCAAATAAACAATAAATGAGAAATGCCTTTTAATAATAGTATAAATGAAATGAAATCCCAACTTG
This sequence comes from Lepeophtheirus nordmannii, assembly GCA_963680855.1. Lineage (NCBI taxonomy): Eukaryota > Metazoa > Arthropoda > Copepoda > Siphonostomatoida > Caligidae > Lepeophtheirus > Lepeophtheirus nordmannii. The sequence continues at coordinate 30,216,123 of OY804524.1, read as the reverse complement.
TACAAAAAATATAAATACATGAAATTATTTTATATCTTTAGTGTGGCTTGCGACCTTGTATTCCATTGAATAGAGCCCCAACAACAGTTTGGCTGAAAAAGTTTAGCCAATTCTTCTTTCCAACTATGAAACTATTAAACTTCATTTAAAAACAACAAATTGTTAAGAGTTTTAATCACTGGGCCTCAACCTTTAGGCTTCTCCGATCCCTGAATCAAAAATTTGAAAAATTCATTTATCTTTTATGTAGGAGAGGACAGCAAAAGAAAAATCTGCGGGAATTATTTGCTAGACGACACACAAATCAAATACTTGATACCCATTTGAGGGTCGTGACCCACCGTTTGGGAACCCTCAATATAACAAGAATTAATTGATTTCAATACCTATCAATCAGTTTGAAACGGTCATTTAAAAATGGACAGCTGACCAAATAATACAATGTAAATTGTATTGTGTAAAATGTACATATGAGTCAATTCAACAAGAAGCCAAGTTTTTATCTGAAATATTTACTCAAAAATGAGTGTGAACTGCCCTCATATTCTTGAAGACATTCCCTTTTCTCGTTTGGTGTTAATAGTATATTTCAATTAATTGAATAATGACTCCAATAATTGCAACTTAATTAAAGGTCACAATCAAGAATATAAAACAATTGGCATTTCTGACTATGTAGTTACTATGACGTAAGGGACTCTAAATAGTTCTACAACAGATGAGCTGGTTTTAACCAACTGCAACTTAATAAATCACTTGGGCTAAGAAAAAGATGGACGTTCTTTGGCTCCATGTGCAGTCGACACATTTATCCGATTGCTCTATAGGATAGACAACATTCTCTTTTCTTTCTATTAATAGATTATCTCGATATATTAAATGATGACTCCAATAATTACAACTTAGTTATTGGAAATAACCAACTACCACAATTTAGAGTAAAAAACATCTGGTGTTTCTGACTATGTAGTTACTATGACGTAAGGGATTCTTAATAGTTCTACTACAGATAAACAGATGGTCTTAGCCAACTGCCACTAAATAAATATATGGGACTATGAAAAAGATGGACGTTCTTTGTGGGGCCATAGAGGCTCCATTTGCTGTCGACACATTTGTCCGATTGCTCTACTGGATAGACAACAACAATCCTTGGTTGTTGTTTCTCGATATAAAGTGACATTTATGCAAAAACTGTGTGCAATAGGTCTGAAAAACCACTCTGAAATATTTGACCGTTATATTAATGAAGACAAAATACACTGTAAAGTGGATTTTCTCCTTTTCAATATTTGTTGATATGAAGTGTACATATAATTCAACAACTCTTATTTCCACTTAAAACTATATATACGTAAAAGTACGTATCATTTTGTGTGTGTACACATATGTATCTAGTTTCATAGGGCACAAGTTACAGGCTTTCAACAAAATTTAACACAAAAATATTAATTTACATTTTAAAAAACATTACTTTAAATGATATCTTTTATTGGTCCTTTTTGAGGGTGTCTAATCCATTTATGATGATATCTGATTGCAAAACAATTAAACTCTACAAAAAAAGTGAGATAAAAGATTAAGAGAGAGAGATTTATATATATATACAAAAGATACTCAGAATTAGGAGCTCTAATGTACCAACCAAGGTATAAAAAGAATGATTTATCTATTTCCATTAAGATACATTTCAAAATCTATCCATCTATCGACCCAGCGAACACAAACACCACTACTACTAAAAAATAAGAATGAAAAAAAAAAAAATCATTACTCAATCATGTTAGTTATGTTAGTATTATTATCATAGTCATCTAGGATTGAGATAAAAATACATAAAATGGGCGGATGAATTCAAATTCATAAATCTTTTTTTTTTCCTCACACACAATATATATATATATATATATTAAAATATTGTTAAAACCTGAAACGTTTTTATTTTTCCATCTATAAAATTCCTTGATATTTTTTTTTTTTTTTTTGGGCTTATTTATTATAATAGAATGAAATGAAAATAGACCTCAAATGTATTGTTCAATCCTTTACTAAAGTATAGTTCAACATATATTTCAATTCATGATGTGTTTTTTTTCACAACTTTTTAATTTACTTACTTCTTTTTTTTTTGTATGGTTACACAGATCCAAGTCATGTTGGATCCCTCATCAAGACTTCAGCATTGAACCATAGTATTTGGCCAAAAGACTCCCTTGAAGTGAAACATGCATTTACTTTGTGTCCTCTGGTTACTACTCACTGCATTTAATAGTTCATTTGGACATAATTTTAAGAGTGCCTATGTCAAGAGTCCTCTAAAGCAACTCGTCACATCCAATTCTCTAAGGTGAGTGTCACATTTATTTTCAAATTATGACTCCTTGTCCACTTTATATATTATATATAATATATTATTTGAATTCCCCTCCAATTTTTGAATATATTCTTCCTTCGCTTCCTGATTGGTTGTTTTTCCTTTTTTTTGTTTCCATATTTGTCATTCATTACATCTCTCAATCTTTCCTCTCCAAAAAGAGAAGAAAACCCCGAAATAAATTAAGTGTTAGCAGATTCTTAATAACCACTGAGGGACTCAGGTTAGCTGTTGACCTAATTAAGGTGTAACGAGTCAACGTTTAGGAAGTTGAAGTTTGAAAAGCATTATTGATCCTGACAAACATAAAATATGCCCAATAGTAGGAGTGCCTGATGTAAAGTACGAGTCATATATTGGTCTATCAAGTGGTAGAAGCTTTATAATATTGGTAGTTATTTGATGAGGGGAAAAAAATCTGTGTTTATGTATCTTGAACTTTTGAAAATATATTTGTAAAAGTCTCGTTTTAATCACCACTATTAAATAGTATACATACGTAAGTAGATAATTTTTTTGTAGGGTAGTCGCGTGGCTCGATACCCCCACACACTGCATTTTATGCAGTGTAACTTCCTGTCAAAAAAAAAGAAATTAAAATAATTGCAAAACAAAATTAATTTTCTAAATTTGATGTTGGAATTAAAAAACATCGCCGCGCGGTATAATCAATAATCAAGTTCTTATGCCTTGTACGTATGTTGTAAATATACTCTCAAGACATGTGATTCTTCAAAAAAAAAAGTGTCAAAATGAACTTATTCCCCTTCAAAAAAAGAAAAAAAAAGAAAGAAAAACAACCACCCAAAAACCCTTAAAAACCCCCCTATCAACTAACTTACTGACAAATTGATTTTCATAATTAAAATGCACCTACCTAGTTACAATATATTCAGGCCCCCTAGGTGGGTGCTGAAATGAGTTTCACTCCATTTGTCGTGTATATATATATATAAAAGGATTATTTTTAATAGATATAAAAAAATAACCCCGGTTTTTTTTTAAAAAAAAGAAAGAACAAAATCCATGTGTGTAGGGTTGTTTTTTCAATAACGTGTATATGTAATATCCATGTATAGTGAATGCGCGGGGCTAAATGTGCCGTAATTAGACATGGGGTTTCTCTACATACATACATAATAACGTATCTACCCATATCTAAGCTCAAAAGACAAATCATTTCCCCAAATTGTTGTTGTTGTTCTTTTATTATTATTATTGTTATTCTTAAAGAAGTACCTACCTTAGTCAGAAGGAAAAAATTGTTAAAGACAGTGCTACTTGTGAACTGCCAAGAAAAATAATAATAATAATAATATTGAATTAAAACACACGTCTCTCGGTCTGTTGAGTAAAGTTATTTATAGTTTTTTGTTTTTTGCCTTTTTTTTTTCTTGTTCTTAGTTGTTTTTTTTTTGGAGGAGATCCGTGTCTAAAACAAATGCGTACATTTCCTATTATTATTGTTATTTTTGTTATTATTATTTTTTTCCTTGTTTTTTTGACTAATGTATGAAGGTAAAAAGAAGAATCAAACAGAAGGGGGGAGGAAATCCAAGAAAGAAACAAAAAAACATTATATAGAAAATAACGCAACCTTTCCTACCAACACTCATATTAAATATTATTTTGCACAATATTTTCTAATAAAAAAAAGAAGAAGAAAATGGGGCCAATACATATAGAGGGTTAGAGCCCAATTGCATGGCTTTCTTCTTCACAACCCTTTAATCTATTACATATTTATGAACTGTAAGTAAAGTTACACATTTGCAAATTGCTCAAAATACTAATTTCTGGGGTGCAATTTAATTTAATTTCTGAGCATTATTTGAAGCTAAGAGGGCATTTAAATATCACAATGAGAACTTCATTGTATTGTCTGTACCACCTACCCCATCCTTTATAAAGAGAAATAAAAAAAGTCTTAAAATAGTTGGAAATGTTTTAAGTTTTAGGCCTAAAGATATGCTATAGGCATAGGATGGTTAAATTGAAATTCTTTGCTTTAATGTTATGTGCTCTAATTAGAGAGCTGCTTCATATTCACATCCATTATTTATCTCTTTCTTTCCTTTTCAATAAAAAGAAGGAAGGAAGGAAGGAAGAAAAAACGAGAAAAAAAAGGCCCAAAAGGTGCAAGAGTAGCTTGCCAATTATAATCTGAATTAATCAATTAATTAATCTGAAGTAAATTGAATATACATATATCAACATTCAGACTGTTAAAATGGGGCAAGAGTAGTTTAAAAAATCGAGAGCTAGCACTGAATGCATTGGCACGACGAGCTTTTTGGAATAAACAACAAAAACACACTGTATTTCATCATTTGACTCTTTTGATTTAAAGCAGCTGACTCTACGTCTTAAAAACTCAAAAATGGTATTATTATTATTATTTATGATTTTGATAATATATAAAAAATATATTAAATTGCGCGCCCTTTTTTTGAATTTTGAATATATTACAAGTAGTAACGATTGGTTTGTGATTGGTAGAATTTATAAATGCTCAGTATATCTAAATAATAACTCTGCCCAATATAAAAAAGTTGGCAACAAGGAAATTACAGAAGGGTAGCAGCTACCAGTCAGTTGTTTTTTCAAATTAGTCCTTTTCCCTTTTGAGAGTTGAGGTTGCGAGTGGACAAAAAAGCTCGACGTGAGTAGTTTAAAAATCGACAGCACAAAAAAAAAAAAAGGGGGGGGAGGAGAACCAATGAGGGAGCGAAGGAAGAATTTAATTTAAAAATTGGAGGGAAGTATAAATATATCTACATATGTAGAGCCAGGAATGTTAAGACCCTAAAAATATGCTGATGTTTGATGAAGGAACACATTGTGTACATACATATATATAATTGATACTTTCTTTGGAGTAACGAAACAAAAAAAATATTAACTTACCTTTTTTTTTATTCTTCTTCTTATTACTATTAAAATATTATTATTGGATACAGAACTCCTTGTTGGGATGTAAGTAACATTCATTGTACATATACACATATGTACGTATATTAATCAATGAAATTAGGAGAAGCTAATCTATATGCAAATGATTTGAGAACAAAATGGGAGAAGAGAAAAAAAAACATAACATAATTTTTCTTTTCCCCTTGAAGAAGGAACAACTAAGGATTCACTCCCTCCCTTGGTTGACCAATTTTAATTATATTCATATACTTATAATATGTGTATGGTGTCCCTATATGGACTTATAGATAAATTAATAAATAAATAGATGGAATATTGATAAAGAAAACCGAAAAAAAAAAGAAAAAAAATAGAAAATCTTGACTTCCTCATTTTATTAATGGTCACCCCATATTTACATATCATTATATTTATTTGGGCAACACTTTCTCCGTCTTATATATATATAACTATCTCTCTCTCTCTCTCTCTCTCTTTCAGATGGGAATATGTAAAGAAACCCCACGACTGGGTCAAAGACAACCGTGTCATTCTTCTGAGTGAGGAAGTTGCAGCCTGCAAAGGCACTTATAAAGGCGTAGCAGTCATTGGCTCCGCAAAACGCTCCAATGGCCATTGCTACGTGGATTTCAATGGATCTCTTCATATACTTCGCACTAAATTCTATATTCTTATACAGCGGATCCATGCCTCCAAATTGGATTGGACTCCCTGGGACATATTTACAAAGATCCCTAATTCATCTGTAGCCTATGATCTGAAAACCTTTGTTGCGAGGATCGAGGATCCAGATAAGAAGGGATTGTATTTCTTTGGATCTCTAAATCCTGATGCAGGGCTGAGTGGAGAGATCCATGGTTTTAATTTGCATGGGGATCGAAAAACAATGAGCTCCACAGTTGGGGCTATATTGGTGGAGAAGGAGCCTGTGCGCTATGAGCTTCGTGACGTGACCTACATTGAGCGGCGAAGAAAAGTTCTCAACGAGTCAGAGATCCTTCTAGGCTCCAAAACCTTTATCAATGCAGGTTTGTATCAAAATGAGGGGGCATGGAGCTCAATCCGCTCCGTCCTTTCCTACAACACATCTCATACCTACAACTGGGGTCAACTCTGGGGCCTTATCACAGCCCTTCCCTCACGCGCTCCCTCCTACCATGAAGAAAAAGATGATTTCCCTATCCATGACTTTGAGTGGGGCCTTCCACTCTCACTTCACTCACATCAGCTCAAGGAAGTCTCTCGAGTTCTCCAGGCTAAAACAGCCTCAAAATGCGTCATCAAAGCTCTGGAACAGAGCTCCGAAATCCCTTACAGAGCACATTTACTCTCCATCTACGATGATGGATCCAACAACTCACTCAAAATCGAAGGAACGTATATGGAGACCGTGCTGAGTGATGTGAGGGTGGACTGTGGAGCGCCCTACTTTATAAAGAATGGAACGTCGGCTCCCACGACTACGACACCAACGACGACCACGACGACGACGACGACTCTTGACCCAAAAACGACTCAGAATCCTTATGCTAATAATGACTCTGGAACCGTTTTTAAAATCAAAAACCCTCGTCACGCGAGTAACAATGCACACCTTCGCGGAGGGAGACTCTACAACACACCCAGCAGCACAACGACTCGGAATCCCCTCTATCGTTTCTATCCTCCAGATGATGTGGATATGAATACAGAGGAGCCCCATTCCAATGGGTCATCATCATCATCATCCCTCATTCCCTACTCGGATAATCCAAAAACATTTTCCCTACGAAACGCTGCTCCGAGTATGACTCATCATCATCATTCTCTGGGAGACTGTGTCCTCTCTTTCATGATCCTTCTATTATACTTTACTTGCAGCAGTTGTAGTATGTAAGGCTTACATATATATGCTCCCTCTCACTGTCTCTTTTTGTTTAAGCATTGTGTTTCTACTTATTTATGCCTTGTTTTCCCGAGATTTATTATGATATAACAAAAATACATACAACCGTATATTATTGTACTTATTTTTTTCCTTCTTGCTATATATATATACATATACATATATATGTTGTACATACAATAAAAGGGTGGACATCTTTCTTTCTCTCTCTTTCTTTCTTTTCCTTTCTGTTTTTTTTCCCTTCATCTTCCTTGATGCATACAATATTCATGCCTGTCTATTTGTTTGTTTGTTTGTTCGTTTGTTGTATTCATACGATAATAACACTATACTTAATATAATGAAAAAAAAAATATATATATATATACGTACAAATAAATTAAATCTCAAAAGACTCTTGTGAATTCAATTTGAGTGGGACTTTTAAATGAGTATATGTACATATGTCTACCTAAACATAAATATATATATTGTTAGTCAACTGAATAACTGCCAAAGCATTGTCGTGGAAAAAAAAAAAGAAACCTCCAGGTTTTTGATAGTTTTTTTGTAAATTGTCTATTATTTCATGTTAAGGGGTTAAATTGACTATGTCAGTCATGTAGATAGAAGTCTTGTCCGTGAATCGAGCCAATACACCAGGAAGTCAAAAATTGATTCTTGACAATCCGTATAAATAGAACCTAGCTATACTCCTTTCCATTGTGATCAACTCACCTCTTTTGACAGGACATAATGTTCTCTTTGTACATCCTGTCTCTTTTTATAAAAACATTCATTAAGTTATGTCATGTTTTATAAAGAGCAAATGTTGATGCTAAAATTGATAATTGTTGTTCAAAGAATATATCTTATTTCTGTCTGTGACGTAATTTTAACAGAGGGACCGTTTTAGAAAGGGTTTTTAATTTTCCCCAGTCTCGTTTCTCTTTAGAAAACTAAGGAAATTAATTGTGTAGTTAATTGAAAACAGGATCTAGAATACTTTTTGTAGGAGTGAGCAACTGTTCAATTTAAAAATATATATATATATATATATATAAATATAACAAATCCTGCCTGATCTGTCTAAAAAGTCCAACTATTCTTCCCTGGTACCCACATATATATACCATATTTTAAAACTGGCACTATTAGAGTCCAATTTTTTGACCAATCATGATCCTTGGTTAAGTTCCTTTTAGATTTAATTGTAGGGAAAAGGACACCTAACAAATACATCGGAAATCCCATCTCAAAAAGAAAAAAAAACTATTCCAGGTTTCCAGGGCCTCCCCCTTCCTATAAAAAAACATCCTTAAAAGGAACATTTTTTTTAAAAAAAAGACGACTTTTATACAATACGAATTGAGGTCCAATGTTGAAGCTCACTTTAAAGTCATTTGTGACTCGTACAATTAATTTTTTGACGAGTTAAACCTATTTAATAGATATTGAATATCTATCTTCAAATCTCAAATGATACAGTCCTGAACAAAATGAATTAATGATAAACTGTAAACATATGATCAAATACAGAAAAAACAAAACAAATCCCTGAGTACTCATTAAATTCCTCTACTTTCATGCTTTAATCAATGAGCAGACCTTTAATTTTGTTTTTACTTAACTTTTAGACGTAGGTACATTATAGAAAAGTATGATATGTGCCAATGTGACATTGGCACAGGATAATAAGGATCTAGAGTCAAAGGAAAGAAAAATTATTATTGATTACCAAATTCTCTTTGATAAAATAATCATAGCACATTTTCTAGCTAAAATATTGAAAACAAGGGTCAAAAGTCTTATTTAACGAACGGAAATGCTTTTGTATAACAATTCAATTGTTATCATTTTTGTTTTTGTAATTAGCTGTCACAATAGCAGTGGTCAACTTAAGTAGCTCTACCATGAGTCTTTGATTTCTAGCGAATTTTTGCCCGAACTTGGATGAAAGTTTAAGCATTAAGATGAACGATTTCTTCTTAATTAAGGATTCTTATCGATCGTTTGACATCTCGTTTGAAGGCTGTGGGTCTCAGCTCTTGTATCCATTCCTTTTTAATCCATTTTATGTAATATTCAAGGAGTTATTTAAGGTCAAATGTTTTGGTCGACTTTTGGGCCTACTCCCGTCCCCTATGCTCCTAGAATTCCCTATAGGTCAAAACACAGACCGGAATTAGAATTTGCATTAAATAAACTAGCGGATAATTATTTTTTAATGCACAAAATGATTATTATATCAATTGAAGTTGAATTTGGAAAATGGGCCAAAAAAGCAACAAAAGTAGGGTCCGATTCCTCGAAAACCATCGGACTCTTAAATAAAGTTTTTACAAATTTGAAATCAGTGTGCAAAACTGAATAACTTTTATTATTCTTTGACTGTTGACAAGTGTTATTATTATTATTATTATTGAAGTTATAGTTCAATTGCTGATGAGAATGACGTCATGAGTTAACTACAATATAATTGGCAGTCTTTTTTTCTTAGAATTTTTTTTGCAAAAAAGATCAACTGCTATTGACAGACAAACAGCTATACATTGTAAAATACGGCAAAAATAGAAATCCTTCATTCTTCCATTCTTATAAAGGAATATTTAATATATGGATATACCATGTCCTGAATTTTTTTTTATGTATGTATATTAACACAAAAAAGTATATATATAATATAGGTCTCCACTGCCTCAAAATGAGGAAGTGCCTTTTAAAAAGAGACTAAAGAGAACGGAAGTATTTCTCCTCCTCCCCTTTTTCTCTCTAGGTTTTCCGTCCTGGAATTCCTAGCCAATCCTCTCTGCCATTAATCAAAAAAATGACATGTACCCAGGAATACGAGTGACTTTTGGATGACATCAAGGAATAAATCATATTTTGAATTTATCCATGCAGTATTTGTAGTTCCCTTGATTTTCGTGTACTAAAAACCAAAACTGTGCCATTTTTATGACGGATCAATTACATAGTATGCATTTAAAAAGGCAAAATGGCCCTAAGCATCTGTATAAAATATACGAGAAGGAAGGAAGTTAGACTTGGGAGTTTGCATTATCAAAAAATCCACTCTTATTCTAAATTAACATTTATGTATAAGCAAGACTGACAGTCCTTCGAATATATTAAAATTTTCATTTGAAAAAAAAAAAAATGAACTAAAGTGACTTTATTTTATATAATACTAAGAGGAAATGCTTTTTAATACATTTAGCATAACATAGGCAAGGTATAATCGAATTAGTACCATATACATTTATCGCTACAAATAAAATAAATTTACATTAAGAAATATGTAAGACATTGGAAAGCACTTTTGTAACAACAAAATTCTAGCTTTTGTCAGTCGAGGTTGCGAGTGGACAAAAAAGATCGACGTGATGCACATAACTCGTATTTCTCTTCTCATCTTGTAACCCTATTGAACTCACAAATTAATAAAGAGTTTTTTTTGTTTTGTTTTGTTTTTTTTTCTACATTTTTTCATTAATTACAACATGAACCTCAAGGGAATCATTCATCATCATCATCATATTGATGTTCAAAGCCCAAACATATGATGTTTATTGTACATACATAGTCATGAGATATCATAAGTCACGAGAAGAAACATGACATCATAATATTATGCTATGATGAGTTATACATATTAAGGGTTTTACATATAATAATTGAGATTTTGAGGCATTCTAAATACATATACTCAACAAAACACCAAGTTATTATTTGAAATATTTACTCAAAAATGAGGTTGAACTGCTCTCATATTATTCTTGAAGACAGTTTCTTTTCTCGTTTGTATAAATTATTTCGATTAGTTAAATAATGACTCTAATTATAATTGCAACTTAGTTATAGGGGAAAAAATACCGACCAACATCAAGAATAAAAAACATCTGGTATTTCTGACTATGTAGTTACTATGACGTAAGGGATTCTTAATAGTTCTTATATTGATGATGAACAGATGGTCTTAGCCAACTGCCACTAAATAAATCTCTGAGGCTCTGAAAAAGATGGACGTTCTTTGTGGGGCCATATCGGCCCTATCGGAATCCCCCTAAAAATTAAATTCAAATTCTTTGCTCATAGTAGTATGTAGTTAATATACAAAATTTAATTTCAACTTTATTTTAATGTTAGTAACTTTGAATGTTGGTTGTGATATATGTGTCGAGTCAACAAAAAACCAAGTTACTCTGAAACATTTACTCAAAAATGAGTGTGAACTGCACCCATATTCTTGAAGACGACATTCTCTTTCCTTAGTATTAATAGGTTATTTTTCTATTCATTAAATAATGACTCCAATAATTGACACTGTATTATAGAAGAAAAAAAAACTGCCACTAAATAAATCTCTGGGGCCATCAAAAACATGGATGTTCTTTCAGAGACCAACTCGGCTCCAACTGCAGTCGACTCATTTATCCGATTGCTCTATTGGATAGACAACAACAATCCTTGGAGGTTTCTCGATATAAAGGGACATTTTATCAAAAACCGGCCGATATAGTGAATACAGTCAATGTAAATAACTTCGAAGTATTTGGCCGTTATATTTATGAAGACAAAATACACTTAAAAGTAGATTTTCTTAATATTTCAATATTTGAAAACAAACAACTTGCTTTCTTGTTGACATGGCACATACGTACATATATATTATATGTATTGCAAGCCTTGTCAATTAAAGTAGGATAATGTTTTTTTAAAGACTCTTTAAAATTGACTGTCCCCAGGGATAAACTTCCCCCCCCCTCCTCCCTTCCCCTCTTTCCCAACATCAAAAACCATTTTTAAAAGGGGGAATCTGTATGTAATTTATCTTTAATCTCAAGTGTATTTATTTATTTATTTAAATATGTACATTTAAATATATCCTACATTCAAATCAATAATGCTCCATGATTCCCATTTTTTAAGTCCCTCCTCCCCTTTTGAGGTGAAGGGGAATAGTTTTATGTACAAGTTAAATAAGTAGATGATACAAGTTAAATAAATAGATCGTACAAGTTGCAAGAGTCATTGCATTAGCTCGTTATTTACCATTATTGATGAGCAATCGTTTTATTTTGATTCATTTGTAAGTTTTATTTTATTACTTCTTAACGAGTGAATATACATAGTGACGAATGAGCCACAAAATATGTCTTATCCATAAGTAGTTTTCTTCATTCATTATCTCAATGACATGTATGTACCTTAAATTCTCATTTTTTTTTATTACAACTTGACCAGTTTGCCCATGATACAAGTTACGACTTGTACACAACATATGCACCGTTTTAATAGCATGAATTTAGTCATTACAAAAAAAACTGTTGAATATACTCAACTTAAATGTAAGTCTACTCAAATACTGGGTCGTCATGAGCTCCTAGTTTAAGTTCAAGTCCAGTGAATGAAACGGAGCTAACTTTTTTTTTTTTTTGCTAAATAAAGAAAATTGAAGTCTATTTTTGTATCTCTACCTTGAGTCTTTGATTTCTAATGGATTTTTTGCTCGAAATTGAGTGAAAATTTACATATTTTGATGGGCGATTTCTTCATAATTAAGGATTTGTATCGGCTGCATGACATCTGATTTAAAAGCTGTGGATCTCTGCTTCTAAATACATTCGTTGTTCATCCATTTCATGTAATATTCAAGGAGTTATTTAAATAGAAACGTTTTGGTTGACTTTTGGGCCTACTCCCACCGCCTATTCCCACAGGAGTCCCTTTAGGTCAAAACAAAGACTGGAAATGGAATTTCCACTAAATAAACTAGTGGACCATTTTTATCTAATGCATCCTTCTTGGCTTAAATTAAAGTTGAAGGTGGAAAATGGGCCATTTTGGCCCAAAAACCGTGTGACTCTCGAAATAAAAAATGATTACAGATTTGAAATCAGTGTGCAAAACTGAATGACTTTTATTCTACTTATACCCCTTAGAGTTTTTAACTGTTGGTTGACCCGTGTTATTCAAATATTAAACTTTTAAAAAAAAGCCAAAAATAATCTAAATACATGAGAATCATCTAATACAATATTATAGCCTTGCTCCAAATATCCCTTGTTAGGCAGTGTGAGTACACGTTCAACACAAACAAACAATCAATTTATGTCTGTACACAATACAATACAAAAAAAAAAACAATAGCAAAAAAATAAGAGGCCCCAAGATATCATCAATTCATGTTCCATCATTGAAGTCTTTCCATTACTGTAACACTCTATACAAAAATATATGTATCTTGTACATATATGCATTAAACAAACATAGACGGCTTCATTCAGCCATATTCAAAGTCATTTTTCTAAAGAAAGAGTCTTAAAGGAACATTTCTTTGACAACAAAACAAAAAGAACAGTAAAGTTATAACTAAAACGCAAAAAGATGTTTGTTTTGTTTTGTTTTTTTTCATAGCACGTAAATTCAGTTAGGACTTGACTTCATTTTAATATATCTTCCCATCCACCCAAGAAGTAGCTTAGTAAGATTTATTTTATGCTTTAAAGTCTTAATTTAAATGAAGAGGAGGATTTGTCGTTGATTTACATGACTTTGTAAATGTCTACATACTTTTATATGTCTTCTCTTTTAATGTCTTAAAACGCATAACTATGTTTGTTAGCTATTTATTATCATAAAAAACGGCTGAAAACATTCATTTTGATGTTTTTTTTTTTTTTTTGTCTTTCTTTCTTTCTTTCTTTCTATTTAGTTCACGATGCAGGACGAACGGTTTGCTTATTGTATTTCATCATATTTCTCCCCAAAAGAAAGATATATATATATATATATATATATATAAAAGGCCCAAAATCAGTATTTTATCTCCTGATTGTTATTTAAAAATATTGGATAATTAATAAATATTGCTCTCACAAAACCTCCTATTTTTTCCATGCAATGACTATCAACTTTCAAAATATGTATGTATACTACCCATAGAAATAATTGTTTTTCGCTGCAATGAAGCCAACTTTGTTGAGACACAGATAGAAAATTGCCTAATAAAAGCTTAATATTCTGTGAATCTGACAAATTTATGTAGATTTAATATGTAGATATATCATTTCAAAGACAATGACTTTTAGTTTACCTCCATTACAATTGGTATTTTTAGAGTGTGAGAGCATATGGAATTTAAATTTCCTTGTAAATGAATTTGTTATTATAATTAAAAATGTGAAACCATAAAGATTTCATCCTCTCTTAGTCGTCATTACAATGAAATCAAAGAGAGGACTTCTTGAGCCAAATCACATTCATGAGAATTTTAACCTTCGAATGAGAACCTCAGACAAAATAATAGCTTTATCGAATAAATAGGGGGACGTATCAAGGTGTGAACCCCAAACACAACGGTTTGACATAGTCAAGACCTTTTAGTACTTTATTTTACTCTTTTGTCGCCAATAAAAAGGTGTGTCTCACTCTCCAGATCCAAATCTCCGAATGGAAGGGCCAATAAAAAACAAATTGTGTCAGACAATCAAATAAACTTGGATACAAAACAAGGAATTAATTAAGGAGCTCACTTCTTGTTTTATTGTGATAGACTTTTGCTTATGCTTTATACACAATTACACAGTAGTTCAAATTGTAATGGATGACTTTCCACCAACAGTAGTATATATCAACGAAACGGGATTTAATAACCATAATGACTTTAAAATCTCCTTAAATAAGTATAATCTTATCTTGCAAGCTGATTGGAACAACCAATACAGAGTTGGAAAAGTAGCAATATACTGCAGAAATGGTTCTAGAGCTTTTAACATTCAAGAATAGTCCGATTGATTTTTTGAGCTATGCACCAAACAAATCCACAATTTAAATTGCATGTGGATTTAGAGATCTCATCATTTTAATAACAAATGTGTATTTTTATTGCTTTGAACTGTCTTTTTGTTGTACCAAAAGAGCATTGAAAGGATTGGGGTAGAGTGTCTGGATCAGAAAAGTTCGACAATGACGTCCCTTTTTGGTTTACTATTTCCTTTTTCGAAAAGTTTTTGTAAAGTGACTTTAATGTCTAAAAAAAGATTTTCATCATAATTGAAATTGAAATTAATACAGTGCAAAGGTATTGTGAAAATCTTGTATAATTATAAGTACATATAAATGGCAAAAAAGTTATTTGAATCGTTCAATGACCAGTTTCAATGATTATTTCAATATTTAAGATCAGGGCATAGCAATGTTATAAGAAAAACTTGATTGTAAAGCTGATGAGGTAAATGAATAGTTTGGTATTCATATACATACATGCAAATAATTTGTAGCTTAAAGGCCTATGTGTTGATCTAATTTTGTGTAAATAAGCTAATGGATATATGTTGAATTAGGAAATTTTGTGAAATAAAAAATCAACAAGTGCTTGGAGGTGGATACTATCTATAGCCACTTAAAAGAAAAAGAATAGTAGTCGTCTCATTTAAATATTATAATATTTAAAATAATTATGGAGATTGTAT
This sequence comes from Lepeophtheirus nordmannii, assembly GCA_963680855.1. NCBI lineage: Eukaryota > Metazoa > Arthropoda > Copepoda > Siphonostomatoida > Caligidae > Lepeophtheirus > Lepeophtheirus nordmannii. The sequence continues at coordinate 30,200,474 of OY804524.1, read as the reverse complement.
CTTTGACATCCACACAATTGGCACCATTTCTAATTTTAGCAAAATGAAACAATGACATTAGGAGAAATTCATGGATATTTCATAAAAAATTAAAAGTTATTATTTTGACAATTTTCAATTCAATACGTGAGCAGGGAGTGAGTACTTAGGAAGTGTCTCACACATTTGCTCAGCTCACGAGTTAAATATTATTTTGTGTATTGTTCTCATTCATTTTCATCAATGTGAAAAGAGTATAAATAGGCATTCAATCTTGGAATATTATCTCTAGTCGTTAGGAGGCTGTCAAGCCCTTCGGATCTATTTTCTGTTACTGGAGGGAAGGTAGGAAAGTCTTTAACAAAAGGTAAAGACCTTTTGTTCAAGACTTTTCTTAATAGACTCAACTGTAATTTTAATTGTTTTTTTCTGAACCTTCCTCACTCCACTTCGGGAGTGAAGGAAGTGAGTTTGTTGATTAGTTCGTTGTCTTATCGTGATTTTTTTTGTAATTGTCAGTGACTTTTTAAGGCCCTTCCATTCAGAGATTTGGATCTGGAGAGTGAGACACACCTTTTTAATGGCGAAAAGATCAACAAAGTACTAAAAGGTCTTGACTATGTCAAACCGTTGTGTTTGGGGTTCACAACTTGATACGTCCCCCGCCTTGTTCTATAAGCTATTATTTTGTGTGTTGTTCTCATTCGAAGGTTAAAAATTCTCATGAATGTGAATTGGCTCAAGAAGTCTTCTCTTTTTTTTCTTATTTAACTTGAAAGTAATAACTAAGAGAGGGTGAAATCTTTATGGTTTCACAACTTCCAATCATAATTGCAAATAAATAAATTTGGTGTTCATAACCCTCTTACTTCATAATATGCTCTACAGTCTGAAAGAAATAATGTACATTTATATATAGGTTTGAGTGTTAATATTTACTGGAGTCGTATTTGTTTCCAAAGAGATGTTTATAAGTAGTTTACATACGAGTTAAGTATTCCTATACATAACATGAATTGATCAATTTTTTAGTAGTTCATGCTCGTTATTAGATCATCATCTGAGCTCTAAAATAAAGAAAAAACATTCATAATTAGCTAAATGAAACGTATATATAAATCAAGGTTAATAGAAACACAAGCTTATACCTAAAATATAATTTCATAACAAGTTCAATTTTAGCTCTAATTTTCTCATCTAAAACATATTATAAGCATTTTTAGATAAAAAATATTTGAAATATGTTACTAGAACTTGTAAAGTTCCCAAAAAAGCTCTGTTTGATCCACACGCAAATTAAAATTACAGAACTTAAACTCTTTTGGTGAAGATTCAAAGGAAATTCAACGGTGTCAAATTTATTCTTAAGGAATATCAAATTAAAGTTGTTGTTTTTTAAATGATATTCAAACAAATATTTGTTCGAGCTTAGGACCTGATACTTTTAAAATTCATACATGATACTATTGCATATAGTGGATTCTATATATAATATGTATATATTATTCACGACGAGCTTTTTTGTCCACTCGAAACCTCGACTGACAAAAGGGAAAGGAAAAATTTGGAAAAACAACATCTGGTAGGACTGCTACCCTTTTGTATCTTCCTTGTTGCCAACTTTTTAATATTGGGCAGAGTTACTATTTAGATATACTAAACATTTATAAATTCTACCAATAATATACAAATCAATAATTAAAACTTGTTTAACATTCAAAAATTTTAAAAAAATGAGATCCTTATTGATTCACTCAACCTTTCATCTCACACCAATAGAAAAAAGAAAAAAGATCCCAAAATGAACTGTTAGTTAGTTGACCCATTGGAACCATTTTTTCATACAATTGTATATGTGATTCTATGGAGCTTAGAAAAAAATTTAAAATGAGTTCAACAATTGGATGCTCTGATCATTCATAGTGGAAAATATACGTATTTTAATGTGAGTTTGATGTTTTCTCACTAACATGAGAATTTGATTTGTTTTTTCTTCTCCATTTTTTGTCTCCTTTGTGTCTTATTTATAATTTATTGTATTTCACAAACGTAAGCTGAAAAGACAAAGATAAAAATAACCCCTTGGGAATGAGGGGTCAACCAATGTGGAACCATTTTTTAAATAATAGTTGTAGATAGCTTATTAAGAGCTGATTTGAGTTGAAAGAGCTTTTTAGAGTACATATAAGACGTAAGTTCTGTAGATAAAAAAATAATAAAATACATTGAACATTACTTTTCATGTGAGGGTTAGGAGTACCGCTGGTAGTTGTGGTAGAGGAGGAAAAAAAACAAGTGACTGCCTGATTTTTTACTCCCTCCTTACAAAACCATGATTTGTCTTTTTCCTAAAAGCAATGTCAATATTTGAAAAATAGAATGAGGGCCTTTAAGTTATTTATTCGATAAATAAGCATTATTATTTTTTTAGTGGTAGTAACTTAATATTCCGTGTCTTTTACATATGTACACACTTACTCCTTGAGTGTATTATGTATGTTTTACTCTCCTTGTCCTATGAGCTCCTTCACAACTCAAAAACACTTGATTAATAATAATAAAAATGTAAATAAGTATTCGTAGTGCTAAGTGGTCCCTGTAATAATAATCAACCTCACGACTCTATTGAGTCATGATTGACTAACTCCACCATCCCTTGGATGAATGAAATGACAAAATCTTCTCCACACCAAAGAAAGAAAAAACTTATATTCATTGTCAAGTCACGAACAAACCAGTGCCCTTATTTGACCAGGACAACACCCTTGTACAAATATATATATATATATATATATATATATATTTAAAGAGGTACTCACCTAAAGGTATAATAGCTATGGGTCAGAATGAGTAATGATTACATATTATGCGAGGTGACAACATATAAAAAGATCCTGGAAATACTTTTTGTAAGAGATAATTTTATAAGGTTGATTTTTGCTCATTTTTTCCTCTTGTTGGTAATGAGGTTCTTGAAGATGCCTAGGAATGTAAATAATATGCAAATCGGGCTTGTTAAGAATCAAAGAAAGAGAAAATCATCAACTTGGTTGTAACTCTGACAATTTGATGAATGTTGAGAGGGAAGCAGCTTGAGCTGTCATGACGTTTGACTGAGCTAATAGCTGCTACTTTCCACTATATATGTATACAAATGAAGACATCAATAATAAATAATAACATTATGTATGTAAACCATAGATGAGAGGCAGAAAATCAAATGAAATTAATGTCAGAAAATTATATATTTTTAACTAATAATTAATTATATTAAGACTTTAGCCCTTTTTTGATTACATTTTATTTGCTTTATTAACCTTAATGCATGACTTCCTTCATGCGAGATCTTTACTACCAGGTAAATGTTCTCCCCTCAGTAATAAAGGAAAAATGATAATAGCTTTGGAAAACAAAAAAGTACACTAGTTCAAAGTGCCAACTCCACAAAGTCTCGCACTCGGCATTTTGCATATTATTTACATTCCTAAAGATGCCTCTCTCAAAGCCCATGGATGTCATGGGGCACAGCTATAATGTCGGTGTTCTTCTTCAAGTGGGTCACGATCCCATCCCCAGAGAGCATTGATTCAATCTTACTCATCTTCCCATATGCTGATTTCTTTTTTAGGTTATTCTCCAACTTTTTTAGCAAACTTGGGAATGGTCAGGCTCTCACGGACCTTCTGAATGATGGACAAGGTATGGACAAGTGAACGTCTTTCTTTGAGCTAAAGGATGCTCTCATTCAGGATCTTGAAGTTGATCTTGATCAAGGTGAAATACTGGGCAATAGAGACAACATCAAAATCCTTTAGCTCAAAGAAAGACACAGAAAAGCCTCAAAATGCAAAAATAAAATAATAATAAAATTTTTTGATAATAAAAATCAAAAATGCAAAAAAATCTTACTTACATAATTTGAACATGACCAGAAGTAAGAGTTCATGTTCTGGAAATACCAACCATTGGTTCTTAAGGAGTTGTAAAAAATGGTTTGAAGTACAATTTAAAATTTTTCCTCTACTCTAAAGCATAGTTTTCAATTGCCTAATTGGAGATTCAAAACTAATAATTACTAAAAGTGTTCAGAATGCTTTGTCACCATGGGGTGGAGGGAGGGAAAGGATAAATTACTTAATGTTAACATGAACCATGTTTAATTGCATGTGAGCATACTATGAACTAATTTGCCTAAAAGTTTTAGGAGCAATCTGTTAGCAATTGCACAAAGGCTCATGAACAATATCACAAATTTACAATCAATCAACTTCAAAGGTCATTCGTCCATCAAAATAAAATATGATGATATTTTTTTCAAAAATGAGCCATGAATTAACTACATTTGCTTAATTAATTATTCATCTTCAATTTATATTGATAAATTATTCAGATTTTGTTTTTGGTTACTCCACAAATTGTAATTAAATACTATAAAGAAATTCCAGTCTCAGTTATAGATAAAAAAATGGATGGATAATTCTTATTTTTAAAAACCATATTGGATCTAAATTAAGTCTAATACCCATCAAATGCATGCTTTAAACTTGGTCTCTGAGTTCCATTATGACCTATTGAATGTTTTGAAGGGGCCCACTGCTTATTGAATTATAATTCCATATACTTTAATAAACTATGACCATAAATAATATTATTATATTTTGTATGGTCAGTAATGCTTCAAACAGTTCGGAATATTGGTTTGTATTGATATGTGGAAGTATTTGAAGAACACAATGCTACAAATAAACTCTTTATTATTGTTGAATGTAACCGTTTTTGAATGTAACGGATTTTTTATATATAAAAAAAAGCATACATTAGCAAAACTCAGTCCAATCAAATATGTGATATTTGTTTTTTTAAATTTACTACACATTATATTTCAAAAGTTTAAATATTATAACAAATATGCCCCAGTGAATATATTAGGTATTAAAATTTAGCCTATTATTAGTGAAAAAGATGTAACATCAATACAAGCAAATGTTAACTGCCCTGAATATTTCAATCCATCTCAGAAATTTGATTATAAGGTCCCTAATAACACAAGAAATAATAAAAAAAAAAAGTCAAAGACTCACGGTAGAGCAACTAAAAAAAACAAGAGCAATAAACAAAAGTTGTAGTACCCAGAAGGATTTCAGCTGATTTAGCTATTCTTCTGCGCGCTACTACTTTAGTTAGGAGTTATTCAAGGTCAAAGGATTTGACCGACTTTTGGGCCTACTCCGGCATCCTACGCCTCCAGGAGTCCCTTTAGGTCAAAACAAAGACTGAAATTTGAATTTGCATTAAAATCACTAGCGAATCAACATTTTATAATGCACAAAATGAGGTTCCTTCTATATAGACTTAAATTGAGGTTGAAGTTGTAAAATGAGTCAAAAAAGCTACAAAAGTAGGGTCCAATTTCTCGAAAAACAAATTACAGATTTGAAATCAATGTGCAAAACTGAATAACTTCTATTATGCTTATACCCCTTAGGATTTCTGACTGTTGACGAGTGTTATTATTGGTTTTAAAAGGTTTCAAATAGTATCCATATTCGTCTCACAGACGTAGTCCCTACTACTTTCTTAACTCTACCGTGAGTCTTTGATTGCTAGCGAATTTTTGCTCGAAATTGGATGAAAATTTACACTACTACGATGGACGATTTCTCGTTAATTAAGGATTCTTATCGGGCACTTGACATCATCTCGTTTGAAAGCTGTGGGTCTCAGCTTTTGAATGCATTCCTTATGCATCCATTTTATGTAATATTCAAGGAGTTATTTAAGTTCAAAGGTTTTGGTCGACGTTTGGGCCTACTCCCGTCCTTTACGCCCCCAGAAGTCCCTTTAGGTCAAAACAAAGACTGAAAATGGAATTTGCATTAACTGCACTCGTAAATCATCTTTATTTATGCACAAAATGAGGTTCCTTCTAGGCCTAAGTTGAAGTTGAAATTGTAAAATGAGTCAAAAAAGCTCAAAAAATAGACTCCAATTTCTCGAAAACCATTGGACTCTCGAAAAAAAAAAAATAATAATTACAGATTTGAAATCAGTCTGTAAAAATAAGAATAACTTTTATTAGTCTTATACCCCTGATGATTCTGTGACTATTGACCAGTGTAATTTTTGACCAGGATAATATGCTGTAAAAAGTTCATTTTGCCATGTGTCTCATTTTTTGTTCATCTGGGTATATGATTGGTTTTTTGTATATTGAATACAATATGTCAATTCTGATTTAATATCAATCCATATTTTGCATATTTATATGTACAAATGTGTAAAAAATAACCCTTCACGTGGGAAAAATCTCCTCACTACCCCCCCTAAGAAAAATGAGATTGGTAAAATAATAATATTAATTTATGCATTGAATTCAATGTTGTAACGTGATGAGAACAAATTTTACCGCTGACTACGGGTCAGTATAAATTGATTTTCGTATATATATATATATATTATGAATGTAGGTATACTTTAATAGATCTATAAAAAAAAAACCAACGTTTTACGAGGTGATTTAATTATTGATAGAAGAAGCCTCTTCCGTCCTAAAGGCATAATATACCTTTAGAGACCCTAATTATGAGAATGAAAATGAGCAGGAATAATGAATTCATTAAATGAGGAGGTTATCAGATCAAATGATGTCGAGGGAGGAGAGAGTTTATGGAGAATAATGAGCTTTAAAATCATCAACATAAAAGCAATTAAGAGGCAAAATGCAATTAAATAAAAGAGTATCTGACATTACAATAATCTGATGCGGTCCTCAGTTGATAAGGAAATAATAATAATAATAATAATAATAATAATATGACTTATTTCACAACTCTCTCCTATTGTTTGATAGGACCAGAAAGACTCTCATTAATTAATATAAAATCTTCAATAAAATTACATACATACAATATTTGTTTGTTTTCAAATATTGAAAATATAGAGAAAATCCACTTTTATGTAGTTTTTTTACTTCATAAATATAACGGCCAAATATTTCAGAGTCATTTTAAAACCTATACCGCACAGTTTTGCTAAAATAATGTCACTTTATATCGAGAAATAACCAAGGATTCTTGTTGTCTATTCAATAGAGCAATCGGATAAATGTAACGATTGTAAATGGAGCCCGATATTGTTCCACAAAGAACGTCCATCTTTTTATAGCCACACAGATTTATTTAGTTGCAGTTGGCTAAAAACATCTGTTCATCTGTTGTAGAACTATTAAGAACCAAGTTAATTCGCTATCATGTTCACCATGAATCATAGTAATAACGACAACATAGTCAGAAATACCAGATGTTTTTTATTCTTGATACTGGCCACTATTATTTTCCCTCAATACAGTTGCAATTATTGAAGTCATTATTTAATATATCGAAATATAATGCACTTAATACAAAGGAAAGAGAATTGCTTCAGTTCAAACTCATTTTTAAAATGTTTTAACTGACAAGGCTTGATATACATATAATATGTACGTATGTGCCATGTCAACAAGAAAGCAAGTTGTTTGTTTTCAAATATTGAAATATTAAGAAAATCCACTTTACAGTGTATTTTGTCTTCATAAATATAACGGTCAAATATTTACGTGTCATTCACAGACCTATTACGCGGCCGGTTTTTGATAAAATATCACTTTATATCGAGAAACAGCCAAGGATTCTTGTTGTCTATCTAGTAGAGCAATTGGATAAATGTGTCAACTGCAGTTGGAGCCGAGTTGGTCGTCCCATAAAGAACGTCCATCTTTTTCATAGCCCCAAATATTTATTTAGTTGTAGTTGGCTAAAACCATCTGTTCATCATCTGTTGTAGAACTACTAAGAATCAACTACATCTGCTATCATGCTCACCATCTAAGCACCAATTATGTCATTAATCCCTTATGCAGCATACTTAGGAGGGATCTAAGTATTTATTCCATCAGAGGCAACGAACGTCTGAAGGATCAAACGTCTCCCTTTCGTCATCGTAGTACACAATTAAAGTTTACTAATTTGAATTTTGGATCTTCATTTGAGGTAAATAGAGTTGAACTCATGAACTCGAACCCCCTCTCAGACCTTGACAAAGACGGAGTCCGACGAAAAATTCCTCATTGGAATGCACATAACTATACTAAAAACAGAATAAGGTTCCTACTTCTTAGACATGCTGCTGCTAGATGGAATCAAGATTACAGGGTTCGGGACCTACTGTATGCAGTTATGTAGTACTTAAGATTGGGAAACGTTCAAAAATATATTTATGTCTTATAATTATGTAAGTACATATTTAATTATAAGGCCATTAATTTTAATTACCCTCCTATAAACTGATACGATCATGTCATTTGTACTAATTAATATAGCCTTATTAATTAATAAAATGAACGTTACATTGAGAATGAATTAAAGACTCAAACTTTCTCATGTGGTATTGAATTTGTTTCTACTCACTACAAACATTCAAACATTGAGTTGCACTCAAAACTAATAATAAAACAAAGATAACAAAGAGAGTGTAAGTGAATTTGGATAAGAAAACACGAGGGACCTTGAGACTATCTTTTCACATATATGATTCAACTTACTTTAGAGTACAGCAGTTGAAGGATGAGAACTACATCAATCAGAGCTAAGGACTCACGACAATCCCACGAGTCAAGTTCTACTTGGTGATATTGTGATGAAAAGACTCGACTTGTATTTGAGGGGAAGTCAATTTTTTTTGTTGCAAATCTGGTTAAATTATGCTTAAGTTCATGTCGAGTTCCGAGTACGAGTCCTCAGTTCTTTTATTTCTTTTCACTGATGTAATGAAAAGGAACGATTCCTTATGTAGGACGACCAGAAGGAGTTTCATTATATTTTTTTAAAAAAAGTGGTTTAAACAAATATCTGAGAAGTGTGTTTCTAATTTATTTACTAATTTGAAAATAAATAAATAAATATTGTCTTTATTATTATATCAAACTCGTTAAAAATTGAGTTTTTGAATTGAATACACGGAAAGGAAATGTGCTTATAAGAAACCTCAGGGGTATTAACTTAACCTTGCATGTTAATTCAGAATCTTGTATGCTTACAAAAGTATTGCAATTTGTATACTTAATGAGTATACTTAAATCCCTTCTTGTAAACTCGAAGGTTTCTTGTTCCTTGTGGCCATTCACTCCTCGGAAATGGGAATGAATTAAAAGACTTCAAATCAATTCTTCATTAAATAATACAAAGTCATTAACATCATAATGGCCACAAACCATTGAACATTTAAAACATTCATTGGATAAAAATCAAGAACTGACTAAAAAATATATACATATATTGTAAATTTGTATGTCAACGAGATGGACAATTTTTTATAATTAATAAAAAGTTTGATATTTAATTTTTTTGAACTAATTTATGTGACAATTTAATTAATATAGGTACACTTTGATACACATACTAAGGGTGTAATTAGCAATCTTCTTCTTTTTTCAAGAAAAGGGAAGTCAGAGGGAGAGTTAAAATCGGTCCCATCTTGTCCTGTACCTAGTATTAGCAGTACTTAAAAAAGTCCCAAATATTAAAATGCCCTCTACATCAGTGGTCCCCAACCTTTTTCTAACTACGGACTCGTCAACGCTTGACAATTTTATTTATTGCGGACCGGGGGTTGAAATAATAAGAATAACAATTAACGTGAATCCACTGTGATCTCATATGGAACTTTATAAGCACATTGCTACAACATTACAGTGCCATTAAAACATTAGGAAGATATAATTTTATTAACAAATTGCTCCAAAAATATAACATATTATTATAACATCAAAAACTGTCCGTAACGCTAAATCAATCGGAGCCCTGAGCTTGTTTCTTTGCAACGAGATGGTCCCATCTGGAGGATAATGGCAGACACCCGAAGTGTGTTGCTTATGTCCAATCTACTCCATTGCCTTATTTTGGTGGCTGTCACTGCAGAAAACCCCACTTCACACATATAAGATGTTGGAAATTGCAACAGGGTTTTCAGCTCTGGGTTAGCGATCTACGGGTATTCTGCCATGACTTTAATTCAAAACACTGACAGAGTTATTGCCTCGAACACTGTTTTAAGACTGCCGTTATTTACAATCTCCAACAGTTGGTCTTCTTCATCTTACACGGACATGCTGGATTTAGCGTGTTTGTAGACAAATGGGTCACGCATCCATCCATTCCTTGGCCCTTCGTAGGTCCTTTGAGATTGGGAAGTAGAAAACAGAAATAACTAATTAGCTCTTGTGCGGCCCGGTACTGATTGATCCATGGACCAGTACCAGTCTGCCGTCCGGGGACCACTGTTTTAGTTAACGTTTTCGGGTCTCAAATTTTTATATTATGGGGGAGTATTAAGTATTAATAGTTAAGAGCTATCTCCCCACAATCAATAATTATCTTTTGTAATTTGCATTTATACTTACAAAGTTTCTTCTTCTTCTTCAGTCTGCAAATGAAGTAGTAAGTCCCGCTTTATTATCCTTCCAGAATTAGATAATAAATAAAACAGAAATAAATAATTAATTCTTGTGCAGCCCGGTACTGATTAATCCACGGACCGGGGTTTGGGAACCACTGCTCTATATGACATCCTTATAAATAATACTATCATCTTAAAGTACTTTAGTTTGTCAATTGAATCCCTTCAGTAAAACATTAAGTATCTTTGAGAGTAGTTGGCCAATATTTTTAATTTAGACTTGATTAAGGATTGATAATAATTATTCTTAGTCAGATTGAAATTTTAAACCTTGAATATTAGTGGATAAGAACGTCACAGTCTGATACACGGACTAACATATTTCAGCAAAAATTGCTCCCTGGGAGAGTTTTTGGAGTCAAGTGTAACATATCCTTAGGGCTTATGGCAGAACGTCAAAATTTTAGTTATATGTATTATAATATTATCAAGGTCTGATCTGACAAAAATGACATTGAAATTAAATACGAATAATTTTTATGAGTTTTTTTTCATTTCACTTAGTGTGATTTGTTTCACATCAAAAAGTCATCAAAACGTGTGTAATTCATTCTAAATTGGACGTGACTTTATTTATAGAGATTTTAATTGAATAAATCATAAAATAACAATAAAATTTAATTTAATCTCATTTGAGATCTTTATAGCATACTGCATTCTTCCAAATTATTTTAGAAACTCATAAATAAATATATGTACATATTCTACATTTCTCCCTAGTTACACAAACAGCTTCCCTTAGAGTCACTAAAAGTGATTAGTATAATATTTTCCCTATTTTTACAAGCATAATACCTACACAATCATATATTTAAGGCCTCACTGAGAGGAAATGACTGTAGAGTCAAACATAATGTGTAATTAAATTATAAATACTTTTAACAACGAAGAAATACACAAAAAAAAAAAAAAACATAATTAAAATATGTTACCAAATGAAGTATAAATAAATCACAAAAGAGTTATGTTTTGTTAAAAAAATTAATTTTAATTTTTCAAGGTTACAAAAATAAATAAATATTTTTATTGTGTGTGCCTACAAACTTATTTGGATTGTACTTTTCAACTGTGGAGCTTCTAATGTTTTTTGTGTGGGCATTACCATTGTGTTGTTTGTAAATAAGAAAAAAAGAAAGAGAGAGATCCCCCATTGGGAGCATTCTTTGAATGAATTCTTATCATATATATCTTGTGGAACATTGGCTAAATTATGTAACCTCTTGTGGAGGTAGGAAAAAAGAACACCTTTAATTTTCAAGAAAAAGGTTCAAAGGTGCAAATGAATTGCACCTATTTGGCAACTAACCTGGTGGCCAAAATTTTTCCCAATTTCGCCAAATCCTACCTTCTTCTCATCTGCGAATTAAAATTCATGGAAGGAAAATACGGATTTCTAATAGACTATTTATAGCTATGAGATGATTAATAAAAATGTATTATTCAACGTTTCACGAAATTGTATTCATATTTTTCGATATTTTGAGTGGGCCGCTGCAAATAATGAGGACATTCAGTCAAAGCCAGGCAACAGTTCTGATTTAAACCCGATCTGAAACATTTGGGATCATTTGGCCAGGCAAATGGAAAAAGAGAAGTTAAAAGTGGAATGGGAGAAGAAGATTCCATCAACTTACCTTCGAAAAATCAATAGAGAGCATGCCAAGGGCCATCGAGGCGGTGATCAAGGCAAAGGGTGGAGCAACAGAATATTAACTAAAGACTTTTTTTTTTAAAGTTTTTTTATTTATTTAAAACATTTGCTTAACATTAAGGGAGAGTAGCAATGTTAAGCTTAATCCTGTCTTCAAATTAGATCATTGATGTTACGTTTAGTAGGAAATTCTCAAATTTTGACTTTTTTCAAGGGTGGCTTATGAATTTTGCCCGCCAGTGTATGTACCATTAATTAAAAAGAAAATTGTCAATCTGACAATTTTATCTTTATTGTATCTCAAAACCTTTCCTCTTACAAAAAAAAAAAATCCATAATTATTTTGTTACTCCTTTGCCAATTCTGCCCAACAATGGAATAACTCTTTATTTAATAATACGTATATATAAAATTGTTCACAAAATACACAAAAGTCAGTTCAAATTTAGTCAATCAACGCTCAAAATACGGATAAAGGAAAGAGAAGTAGAAAAATCAACGGCTAACAGGAAAATACAGTGCAAATTTCCTGTAAGGTGGATAATACCATGATTTGTCATCGTTGTCCAATCAGGATGGCTCATTTTTTATAAGCCTTAAGTTGACGTGGAGTTGAATATCTTTCGACGATTGAATACTCTGAGTCAAGAGTCATTTTAGCAAGCAAACTCATGTGCAACACAAGATTGAGAAGTCTTAGATACTCAATGAGATATCTTGTGCTGTTTACAAGTTATTTTGTAGGAGTTTAAGAGGCAAGTTTCAGAAGATACTTGTGTCCAAATGAAGCCTCCAGTTTTTCATTTACATTCCTTTAAGTCGAGTTGTCGAAATTGCAGTTTATGGAGACTTAAGTGTTGGTTAACTTGAGTCCATGAGTTCCATGCTCGTCCATGTACATTAAAGATCATCCACTTTTCCAAGAAGGAACAAAGTAGTATCTTGAAACTAGGGCACTTTTAGACTTCATTATTATTTGAGTGGATTTTTATAAAAAATTTTAGAGAGGCACACAAAAAAAATATTCAATGATGTTTTTATTTTGACCGTGAATTGAGTTATTCAAAATGGGGTATCCATGTATTTTTGGTACGTAATTGTATAACTGTCATCATGATGGCAGTTTCATAGGATACAAAATCAATTCAAAAAGGGATACATAAAAAAAAATAGCAACATATTATTTTTGAAAGCAAATTTACTCTTTCAAAGTCGTTTATCAGTGGAACTTTTATAAAGCTCAGAGCATTTACTGATATGTATCTAATTGGTTATAGAACATCGTTGCTCTTCCATCTCCCCCTTTCTAATCATTGAACATGAACACTTTTACATCAATACTAATATATAGATGTGAGACGAGGCAATTGCTAGATAATTCTGAATTTAACTCTCAAATTAAATCATAAAAACTCAACAACGATTTAAAGAAAACCTAATCCATTATTTTAATATCATGATGGATTTTCAGAAAAAAAAAAAAGAAAAATTTCAAACAACTTTAAAGCTGATATCTATGTCACATATTTTGATTGTGTAAAGTCCTTTATTTTAAAGATTTTTTCATTGACATCTTTCAATAAGTTAGTTAGTTAGTTAGTTGGATCTATGTATTTGGGATTATTTTATGGAAAGATTAAAGTATGTTTTGATGACTTACTGCTTCCATTTAATAACAAAGTAACAACTAAAAAAAAAAGCTAAATTGCTCAAGCAATTAATAGATGGAAAAAATTTGTGATCAGAGCGTAATGACGAATATAAATCAAAGACTCAGGGTAGAGCTAGTAAAGCAGTAGTAACGTGCAGAAGGATGTCAAAATCAGCTGAAATCTTTCTGCACGCTACTACTTCAGTCTATTGCATTTGTTTTTTATTAGCTCTACCTCGAGTCACTGATTTCTAGTGGATTTTTGATCGAAATTGAATGAAAATTTACACAAATTAGATGGACGATTTCTTCTTAATTTAGGATTCTTATCGAGCGGTTGACATCTCGTTTGAAAGCTGCGAGTCTGGGCTCTTGTATGCATTCTTTATTAATCCATTTCATGTAATATTCAAGAAATTATTTAAGCACAAATGTTTTGGTCAACTTTTGGGCCTACTCCCGCCGCCTATGCCCCAAGGAATCCATTTAGGTCAAAATAAGGACTGAAATGGGAATTTGCATTAAATAAAAAAGTGAAACATTATTTTCTTAGGTACAAAATGAGGTTCCTTCTAGGCTTAAATTGAAGTTGAAGTTAAAAAATGGGCTAAATTAGCTTTGAAAGTGGGATTCAATTTCTGGAAAATTGTAAGACTTTTTTTTTACAAATTTGAAATTAGCGTGTAAAACTGAATAACTTTTATAATACTTATACCCCTGAGGGTTTTAAACTATTGACCAGTGCAATTAATAGACATAAAAATTTCTGGTCAAATCTTAATAAATAATCTAGAAAAAACTTAAAGTATATTAGATTTCCCGCTATTTACAGTCATTTAAAGCATTTCCGTATGATATCATCATTTTGGAAGTTAGCCATTAAGATTGTTTGATGTGATCAACAATCCCATTTTATAAGAATCAAAACGTTTATCATCTAACAAAAATATATCCTCAGTGAGATGTTAATTTATCCAAATAAGTGGTTCCCAATCCATAAGTTCCATATTTGGTCATTTTGCTACAATTTATTATTTGTATTGACCTTCAAGTCAATCAAAAAGTAAGGTAGAGATTTACCGAATTTCGGTAAATTCCCAGACTTTTGGAATTTTATTTATTTTGGGTGTTTTATCCGGTATCACCCGATAGCCATATTTATTGTGTGTGATTTTAAATAGAGTGTGCCTCTTTGTACAAAAGCACTCATTATTGTCACTGGGATGACAATCAAAATAATCATGAGCTAGCTCTTCAACGGACCCTCACAAGGGGATAGCCAAAATTTTAGTACGGTTTTTTTTTTTTGAATATAAAATCCTCATCAAATTTATTTTGTAGTTTACAAAGGTCAAACCCTGAGTCCCAAGCCCCTTGCCAATATCCCTCCTAATTTCATAACAAAAACAAAAACCCTCCTCATAGGGGGTCTTCTATTAATTTGATTATTCACTTTCAACACTTGATGTTTTTCATCAATTTTATAGCCAATAATAACGGCAATCTGGTTCAACTCTTTACCTGGGTTTTGTTTTGTTTTTGTGTTTTTTTTTGTTGTGAATTATTTTGATCTTATAACTTATATATGTAAATAATGAAATGAAATACAAAAAACTAAATTTTGATGTCTTGTTGGTCTTGAAATATTATTCGCAGGGGGTCCAGCCGCCCTCTCCCCCTGTTTTTTTAGATAAAGTTTTCAAAAAGGTTGTTTGGTTTTTTTTATAAATTTGATCATTTTTTTAATAACAACTACATAGATATATGTATCTCCAACATGGCGGGGCTACACACTCTATGTTATTATTATTACTGATAATGTACAGATTTGAAAAGACCTTTTGTAAAAAAAAAAACATAGTAAAAGGTCGAATGACCTCATTTGTGAGATATTAGAAGAAAAAAAAAACACTATACAAGTCAACGAATACAAGTAAATAATACCCATTTGAAAAAAAAAAAATCATTTGTATTTTCCCTTTTCTCTCATTTTAAATCGAAATTTATTGGACCATAATAGTTTATGAGGGCATTATCTCTACTATTTATTTTCCCCCTAAATATTTGTCTAATTGATATGTCAACTCTTTAAATGAATGCTGAAGAATCTTGAAATGACTCCACGTCAAGTAATGTCAAGCATGCATTTCTTCAATATTTTTTTTTTTTTGTAAGGTACAAAAGTATTAGTAATACTTAGTATATGTATATGTTAGTAAAAAAATTCACTTTAAAAACTTTTAAAAAGGTATACATATAATCGGATGAAGGTCCGTACGGACCTACCTAGATAAATAAGATGAAACAAAAAAAAAACAAAGCAGAGAGGTGATAAGAATCAAGATATTCCATAGATCTCAAATAAATATAAATGAACAGATATATATATATTGTATTGTATATACTTTAACAACAAAGCATAAGAGCTTTTAAGGCACATTTAAGAGGCTAAATCACGAGATAGCAAACTTTTTTTTTTTTTTTTACGAATTGAAATACATTGAGACACATTATCGTAAAAAAAAAAATAAAATGGCTTCGTTGAAACGAATAGCAGCATACGAATAGTTATTTAATATTTTTTTTTTTTTTTTTTTTTTTTGTTATTTGTGAGTCTCATGGTCTGTGATTTAAATAGCAGTACTGACTCTGGATAAAACTTTAAAAATAGAACATTGAAGTACCAACATAACTTGTCTAAGATGTTTATATTGCAATAAACATTAAAATATAACTGACTTAAAGTTGACTCCTTTCTGGGTTGGTTATTAATATCAGACGTCACTTAAAGCCAAATGACTTCTATATAATAAATCCTCAAGTTTGTTTGTGTGTCCGTAACCCCTCGTATCTCCGAAACCCCTTACCCTATGGTAATGAAATTTTGTATGCGTAATCTACACGTCATATGGAAGATTTCTACGGAAAAAAATTTCGAGAAATCGAAAAAAAAAAAATTTTTTTCTTCAAAATTTTTCAAAAATTTTTGTCGCTCCAAATTTTTTGGCAGAAAAATTTTCGGCCTTTCAATTTTTCTTTAGGATTTTTTTTTCGCGATTTTATGATACGCGAAGCGAGCGCCGCGGGCGAAGCGCGCACCAATTGCGAGTTATGATAAAGATGAGAAGTACACTTACAATTTTTTTCTTGACTACTGACTCCGCTAATCAAATTGTGAAAGGATTTGAGAGTGCCTTTTGACTGACTGTATAAAGACGATAGGTTAAGAAAAGCCATTTCAATCTCGAGCTATGCATTCCTTTTCACTAGCTATTCAAACAAAATGAGTACTGGTAAACTTGAGGGCCTTTGAGCTGCATATTTTAGAAGTAGCTTATATATATTATGTCTCTATTACAAACCTATTCAACAAATTTTATTTTAGTGGAATGCTCTCAAATTAATTGTAAATACCTTTTTAATGCGAAATTGTTCCTCAAATTTCATAAATATGTTAAATAAAAATAAATATTTTAACAACATGTAGAAAAGTTGCTTTAGGTTTAATTTCTAATTTTGTCATGAGCACTTGATCTACTTGATCATGGTTATACTAATATTTAGCTGTACTTGAAGTATTTTTAGACATGAGGGGCCTTTATCACTTGGAAAAATGGGGACACTCGCCTTGATTTGACACTTGATTATACATATTTGAGTCTGAGACATGGACTTGAAATTACATGACTCGATATATGGTTTGGACAAGGGCCTTAAGAACTCGAACCCTGCCTTAGACTTAAAATTCAAATACTAGAGACTAGATTCGTGGTTTCCAAACACAGTGCCTTGGCACACTAGTGTGCCAGGGAATAAATACTGGTGTGTTGTTAAGAGAAAATAGGTGAAAGACATTTAGTTTCTTAATCATGATGACAGTGATCAGTTCAAAATGGGTGAGCTTCGTGAATCTAAAGTTGGAATAAGCAGCAGACTCAATATTAAAATGAAGTAAAAAAGTAGATAAGAAGCACCAGGCACAACTACTGTCCCACTGACAGTATCCAATATTATTATTATTATTCCCTACCAGTTACTGAGTACAGGATATGTACTGTCTACATATGTGAATAAAAATTCTTCTTATGTGATCGTCCTTGTTTTATTATTATTATTTTATAGCAAAAAGTTTTTATGAGTATAAATTTTTTTTTGTGAAGGGTGTGCTGTGAACATATAAAGAGTTCGATTTAAAAAAAAAGGTTGAGAACCACTGGACTATATAGACTCAAATCAACAAATGATTATTTTTGTCATAGCCTTTATTTTACGCATCATTGGGGATAATGAACCCCTCTGGGAAGTGATTAATGCTATGAAACCCCCAACTAATTACTCGAATTCATATCCTAATTTCAAACTGACAATTTTATATTTACTAAAACACAAAGTGTTTCACATCACGAGGGTTTATTGTATATATACATAGTTTGCTAGTATTTGATAGAGGTGTTTTTTTTCTTCATATCATTGGACTATATTTCCTGGATCATTTATATAGTTGATTGACTTCCTCAGAGGTCAATTTTACATGTTTAAAAGTCAAATTAATAGTTTTTGATATAAAGGTGCTATAAAATAAGGGTCAAAGAACAAAGTAGAATGAGGTGACCTTTTCTTTTTTAAAAAGCCATGTTGTGTTGTGGGTTTTTTTTCCTTTCCTCAAAAAAAGTAAGTAATAAATTATTATCAAGGTAAAAGATCTTGAAGAATCTTAATGTGTCAAACTGTGTGTCAAATGGGGAATGAGGGAAGATTTATGAGAACGAGTTCCCTACTACCTAAGTAAGGTCTGTTGCATGCAACTCCTCTGACATTCTCAAGATAAATCACGAGGAAATGAAGGAAGGAAGGAAGTAGATACTTATATTTAGTGCTGATAAAAGTTGACATAATTGTTTTCAATCAAGGTGTTTGACGGATGATTTCTTCTACTCTCCTTCGTTCCTTCCTTCCTTCCTTCATAGAAAATACAAGACGTTTGAAAAAAATAAGAAAGAGAGAAAAAAAGAAAAAAGAAGTATTTCTTTATTGATGATTTTTATACAGGTATTTACTTTGTTGTTGTTTTTTGGCAGACATTTTAGTCAAGTCAACAAAAAACCAATATTTCAAAAATGAGTGTGAGCTGTCCTCATATTCCTGAAGACACTATCTTTCGTTTATATTAATAGTTGTATATTTCGATATATTAAATAATGACTCCAATAAATGACACTTAATTTTAGGAAAATAAAATCTCCTGGACTCTGAAAAAGATGGACGTTCTTTGTTCTTTATCGGCTCCATATGCAGTCGTAACATTTATCCAGTAGCTCTATTGGATAGACAACAACAATCCTTGGTTATCTCTTGATATAAAGTGACATTTTAGCACTTTAACCGGCCGCGATAGGTCTTAATATGACTCCTAAATATTTGACCGTTATATTTATGAAGTTAAAAAACAGCTTAAAAGTGGATTTTCTCCCTTTCAATATTTGAAAACAAACTTGCTTTATTCTTGACTTGACACATTTGTATATTTATGTGATAGACAATTCATTTACGTAATTTTTTTTAATGCATTTTTAACCAAGGATCAAACTGTTTGTACTCACGTCACAAATCACTTTTTTCTTCTTTTTTTTCGAAAGACCGAAGGTTTTCGAAAAATCAAACCCTATTTACTTTATTTTCGGTCTTTGTTTTGACCTAAGGGTGATCTTAGGGACATGGGGGACAGAGTAGGGCCAAAAGTTACAATCAAAATCAATCAGCATGCAAAACAAAATAATTTTATTAGTCTTATACCCCTTAGGATGTTTGACCAGTGTCATGGTTAACTCATTGACCAGAATTACTGAGAGATCAAGGAAATGTAGAAGAAGAAAAAATGTCAGGAGGAAGTCATACATTCACTCTTTGGGTCATGAGAAAGTTCCACAACCTTTCAAAAGTTCTTTTGGTCATTTTGAATTATATATGTATAATGCACGCTTTAGTTTACGGTGACAACCAATGATTTAAACAGACTTTTAACTGCCTTTTTACCTCATTACCTTATATGGATTCAGTTGCTATATTTATAATCAAAGTCATATAATGTGTATTAGACCTTTGTCCATTGATTGAGCTCTAATCATTTACAATACAAGTCCAGAATCCTTTTGAATGGAATGAAGTGACTAACACTAAAAAGAATATCGAATTCTAATTCTTTTATTTAGGGATTCTAAGAGTTAAATTCTTAAAACACTAGTGACACCTTTGTACAAGTATCAAACTTTTAATTTCGCCTCAATAGTTTGATCAATATTTAATAATAATAATAAGAAGAAGAAGAAGAAAAAAAATACATTTTTTTTTTTTTTTTTTTGGGAGGAACTTCTCACGCAAACCTTACTAGGAAATAAAAAGTATATTTCCAATCCATTAATTTATTCATATTCCTTTAAAATGATTTGTTCACCACTTCAAAAAGTGCATTTTTATAAAAATTCGATGCATGTAGCTTTTATTACATTGATCTATTGAATTCAAATTCTTTTTTATACGTACAAGGGATCTTGGCTCGTTCTTCATTATTCGAGGAATTGATAAAATTCCCTACACACATATAGTATATTAAGTGTAATAAAAAGAATCCCATCTTCGAATGGTCGAAAAGTTCGATAAAATAACGGAAATCGTCGAGTTCCACCGTCAATTGTATAAGTACTGTTTTGATTGCTCAAATGCTAAACATTGCACAAAAACTCCTAGGAACCACTTGAATGAGACTGAAAAAACAATAAAGCCTTCAATTTCATTCAAAAATAATGGATTTCTTCTAAGTACTTTTCCACCCCAAGCGCCAGGGTGTCTTTGAGCCATCTGTGTAATCATTTTTTGTTCCACCTTAGGCTATAAGCTGTTAAAAAGATTATTTGCAGTACAAGCCAAATCAATAGCTTAAACTGTACTATGTGCAATTATACAACTCAAACAGCCTTTATTTACATAATTTACCTGAAGCCTTTGCTCTATTATTGACGAAAAAATATCTGACATCTCAAACTTCATAGTCCCCTATTTGTCTCTCCCAAGTACCATATAGTGAATTTGAGCCTTCCGTAAACTCCGTTTTTATACTCTTTGTGTTTATCCATAAAAATATATCTTTGAATAAAAATATTGGCGTTTTAAACACCCTGGTACTTGGGGCAAGAAAATCAGTAACCTATGCTTGCTGTATCAAACAATAAACTGGAATAAACTTCTTCTTCTTTTTTCTCGTATGAAATCCACTATCTTGCTCTGATTTGGCATGAATCCCCTCCAAAAACCAGAGAATATTTGAGTAATTCCTTGCTCAGGCCTAGAGATCTCGTTTTTCAAGCTAGGCACCTTCAGGCTCAAAGAAGAGGTCATACTACGTTATGATGACCAATATTTTGATGTAGCTCGGAATTAAATGAAGGGGGGGGGGGAAGCGTTCTATAGTCAGTGCAGTGTGTCTCAAGGTAGGTCACTGGTTAAAAATCAGTAATTTTAAACTTTTTGACTGTACACCAATTGCTTTGTAATCTTTTTTCTTCCTCGTTATGAAGGAAAGGTTGTGAGAGAAGTCAACGACTTGACCCTACAGTCCAATAATGTGTTTATGCAATCAGTTTGGGGGGGGGGGGGGTCCTCAGAAATATGTACAAACCCTATCCATAAATCTTTGCAAACAATTTCGTGTATTAATTTGCTGTCCACAAAATGTCGGCTCGTGTTTCTTTCACCATTCTCATTCTTGTCTTTGACATCTTCATTTTTTTTAATTTTACACCACATAAAAAATCAACATCTTCTGCTCATTGACAATTTGCATATTTAATTTACGAGAAAGAATTTTGCAATCAGAGAGAGAGAGAGAGAGAGAGATACAAAATGAAATTGCAATTATTTCCCCTTAATTAGACGGTCACATAATTAACTTGTATTTATTTGCAAATGCTCTGACTCCTATTCTTATTTTTATTTTTATGCAATAAAAGAGGGCCCATTCAAAATTATCTATTTCTTTTTTAAATAGCATGTAGAATCAGTTAAGAAATTTATGGTACTTCTCCGTCCTTGTAAAAAATTATGTATATATATATATATATATATATATCTATATATATATGTACAACTTTATGGAGATCTCTAACATGATTCAAACAAATGAGGGAATGAACCAACAAACAAAAAAATATTTTATACTTTGTAAAATTGTTAAAGACTTTGAAATAATTTACGAGTCTTGATTATTTTCCTGGTTTTTTTTTTTTTTTTTGGTTTTTGTTTTGTAGGATCTTTCTTATTAGGCAAAGAATGGCCCACCAAAGGAAATATTGTATAAGGTCATACTTTAGATTAGGAGCAGACCTAGTACATATATCAGAGATACTCACTCGTAGATCAAATTTGAACCAGCGTTTCCTTCTTAAGAATAAATTTATACTGCCATTCATTGGACTGTTTTAAAGATTTGATACATCTCTGGTCAGGGGTTGTTGAGGGACTTTGATCTAATGGGGAAAAAGAGGGATTAGACTTGATATGATGCCCCTTATGGCATCAGAAAGAATGGAAGAAAAAAAAGTCCACATTTTCAAATATCTTGAATTTGAAT
This sequence comes from Lepeophtheirus nordmannii, assembly GCA_963680855.1. Classification (NCBI taxonomy): domain Eukaryota; kingdom Metazoa; phylum Arthropoda; class Copepoda; order Siphonostomatoida; family Caligidae; genus Lepeophtheirus; species Lepeophtheirus nordmannii. The sequence continues at coordinate 30,178,079 of OY804524.1, read as the reverse complement.
GACAATATTTCTAAAATGCAAATTTTCCCCCACATCACCGGCAAAGGTCAACTTGTCCATGAATCCAGTTACAAAAACCTGAATGCGTCTTATCACATCAAGGTTCAAGTCTAAAGTAACAGAGGATTTTCCTTAATTATCTCACCAATTACTTAAATTGAAAACGGATATTTTTATTCAACAAAGGTAGGGACGCAGAATGATATATCGAACCTTTAAAAACTGTCAGTCCCACGAACAAACAAAACTTTTTTTTATCTTCCATGTACATAAATGATGGATTTTATTACTAAAAGGATCTTCAAATAAAGAGCATAGAAAAAAAAAAAAAAAGAAGTTGTAGATCAATAGATATGGTAACAAAATGCATTCATTTGACAAATTACCTTCAAAATAAACCAGATTTAGTCATGACTCTCAGAAGCCAGAAGTGTAGCAACTTGAGATATATTATCAGTAATTCAAGTTTTGAAAATCAAAAAGCTATTCAATACAACTAACATACATAGCATATATATACGTACAAATATTACTCTTTTGTAACCGGGGTCTTTTACAACAGGTACTGGCTATTTCCTTAGGCTAGGTATTAGTTGTCAAATAAGCAAAACTGTATACATAGTCATTAATTGTACATTAGTATCAGCTAAATATCTTCTTTTGACATACAAAAAAAAACGACTGGCTATAATCTGGTCTCACGATATGTATTATGAAAGTAGTAAGCTATTTTGACATCTTTTTTTATAAAAAAAACCCAAGGTTTCGTGATTCTCAACTCCTTTTGTAGAGATAATATAAACATACATAGATATTTTAAAAAATAAAGAATAAAAACTTGTCAATGAACAGTCACTTTAACTGTTACTACATTATTATTTGTGTAATTATATAACCTCTATAAATAACAATGATAAGACGTCACAGTATAATTTCTCTCACGCAACCTACTATGTATGTACATATATATATATATATATATATATCGTCATATTTTTCATAATTTGACACCGCTAAGAAGCTTTATTACATAAATAGATTAGTTGAGTTTGCCCATTCAATTAGTCCCAAAAAAATGGGAACTCATTTATTTGGAGTACTCACTTATATATAATATTATGAGGCTTGTAGGATTTTTTATTTATTTAAAAGGCAAGATGGAGCATTAATGAACGATGGATTTCGACACCCTCATGAAATGAAATTTACGTAGTTATTTTTAAATTATGTTTAATGTCCGAAGATTGGGTGTGGACATACAGAGTTTGTACTTAATGGTACAACTATTATCATGTCCGAGGTTGTCCTTCAATAGGCTATAAGTTTATTTACACAACCATAGCCTAGGTATCTCTCTACGTAGATATAATGAGCGTATGTAAATATATTAAGACATTTATTCAGTTAACGAATAGAATATTGATGAGTCCTTTTGACGAAATATATATTTATTTATTCAAAAGAAGTCTTCCTTTAGAGTTCTTTAGAGAAGGATTTTAAGCCATGGGATATTCGTTCTATCGTCATTAAATCATCAATGGATGAGTTAATAATGAAATTCTTTGTAGCTTTGTAGGTATTCATGTATCCACAGTCTCTGTACATATTATATACAGAAATTAAGAAAAAAAATTAGTAAAGAGACCAAGAGGCTGATCCTTGGTCCTCCAAAGGCATCCCCGTTATCATTTTAAAAAACAATCCTTTCGAGTGTTTTGATCGTCGTAACTCGATTTGTATCTTGTTTAGTCGTGAATATTTCTACTCCTACACACTCACATGGACATATAACCCTTTTTAAGTTCAATATGGGAATGAATAATGAATAAAAAACAATATTCAGGAAATTGAACATAATAATACATTTTATAATTAATGAAAATACAAAAAGTGGATTGAGCATAGGGCTACTCTAAGGCCCAAGTCTTACAATTTTGTGAATTGAAAACCCTTCTTCATTCAAAACATCATCAATCCTGGAGTGGGTCGGAGTATTATCAACACCAAGTACTACTGGCCCTCCATATACTTACATCCTTTTCTTTTCTTAAGCATTCAACCACCCACTCACTCCATTGCTGCATCCTTTTTGAAACTTCCTCGTTTCACCTATTGACGAACAAGCCCCAAGGGATCAATTTATCCAATTACAACAACATTAGTGTGGTGAACGACTCATTGATCTTGAAATATGGAGATTAAAGTTAGTCTCGTCCATAAACAAAGATTGGTACATTTGGAGACTGATAGGAAAGTAAGCTATCTACAAAATCTGTATCTTTATTCCCATATCGAACTTGCTTATCCCCATATTGAACTTGAAAAAGTATGGAATACATAGTTCAACATATACACAAACATGACGTCATTGGTATATTCTCACAATATTCACAACTCATTTGAATTGTATCATTTGCTGTTAATTTACTCAATACCAATAGGGATTGATAAACTCAAATTAGCTCTGGCTATGCTATGAACCATTCCCGACTTTTGTTATTGAAAAATAGTCATATTTATCGAGGAATGTGCAAACTACCAACTGATTTTGTGCCTTTATATATATATATATATATATTTCTCCTTTTGGAAGAGAGATTGTGTTAAATAGGCGGCAAAGAAATGGCATTTAAAATGATTGGTCAATACCATATATAGGGAGTTACGTCACATCATCTCAACTAAGCACCTCCATGAAAAATGTGGACTCTGAGCAAGAAAATAAATTATAGCTCAAATCGGAATTTTTGAATCCATGGATTAATTGATTAGGTAGACTAGTTTGGTTTGTTTTTTTATATGGTATTATGATAGTCCACAGCTGGATAGTGATTTAAAGTGGGGAGGGCATTAGTTTAAAAAATCCCAAGACTTGATTGGCTCTGACGTCATAGATTGCATGAATAACCAAAAACGAGCACCATGTTGTTAATGACTACTGACTAAGAGAAAAAACTATTCTGGTGTATAGAATAGCATGGGTTTGCACTCCTACAAAATGAATTCCTTCTCCAAAATGGCCGACTATCAAACTCATGATGTCAATGATACATACATGATTGGATTCAAAAAATGATGATTTAATCATCATTTAGGAGTCAAAATCCAAGAGGATTGCCTAAAGGATACTTGGGCCTTTATAAACTAGTAGGAACTTCATGACTAAGATGAGATTCTTTTAGTGTTATGTCATGATTATTTTTTTGAGTTTTAAACTTTTTTTTTTTATTAAAAAAAAAGGATGACAATTAATGATCTATTAATTGACTCTAAATGGCAGCAGAGATCATTAAGAGACAGAAGAAAGGTACCCAGGAAATGCCTGGCATTTTCGCTCTTGCGTGTATGTACATACTATTCATAATATTGTGTACATTGTAAAAGATATGTAATTTTGTATGTACATGGATGAAAATGGATGATAACAATCCAGTCAGGTATTTTGTTCAAATCCCTACATACATAAATAAATAACAAAGCAGCAAAACATGCCCTACAGGAAATTCAAATAACTTTATTATTCCATCATCATCATCATAAAAAGAAATCATCAACAGCCAAAGAGCCACCACGAACAAGGAATGTATAGATACTACCTTCATTGTGTGCTATCATAGCTTTTGAAGCTACCTTCGTTTCCCCATTCAAAACATAGAAAAGAGAACAAAACAATTAAATATTATTTTCGTGTGTGGTAGGTCTGTTGTAAAGGTATCCCTATGGTTACTCTTTCTCCTCTCCGGAAGAGCTGTACGTGGGCAAATAAAGTCAAGGCCCGATAAGAGCAATTTGAACAAGAGCAAACATTGTTTAAGGCCAAGTATTTATTAGCTCATAAACTTAGTTTTATACCTTTACTAGGTTCAATTTTGGTTGTAAAAACAAACTGAACTTGATCTCTTGTTTATTCCCATATTGAATTTGCCTGTTCCCATATTGAATTTGCTTGTTCCCATATTGAATTTGCTTATTCTCATATTGAATTTGCTTATTCTCATATTAAACTTGAAAAGGTATTGACTTTGCGACGGCGAGACCAAGAGAATACCAAGACATAAAAAATTGATCCTATTTCTTTGTAGAAACTTTTAATTGAAGTGATTTGATATGAGTCCTGACCAGAAGACCAAGGCAAGACACTAGACCTTGATGGGTCGAGATGAAACCAAGAAGGATATTGATAATCACATCACTAACAGATTAGAGTCCGACTAATAACATCACTAACAGATTAGAGTCCCATCCATAAGGTTTTTTTTTTGGAGGCTGATACGAATTATTTTTTATTATATCAGCTGATTTTTTTTTTTTTTTAAATTAAGATCCCAGTAAAAGTAATCAAACAAAAATCCAAATATGATTCTTTCGGATATTGTATCATTTGACAAGATTCTTTGTCTCATTTTATAAGATCTGATAGGAAAAAAAGAGAGAAAAAAAAAATAAGAATGGACTGGACCAATTTGTAATTTTTTTTGATTTTTTTTTTTTAAAGTATGTCGATTAAAAGTGATGTCACGTACCTTTACCATGATCAAAAAGGGTCAAATAACTTTATATATATATATATATATATAGATAAAATATTAGGAATAATTGGCATCTTAAACCAACTACCCATTTATCTAAAAATATTTAAAATGAGTCGATTAAATCAGCTCAACAATTTATTGGTGAGGCCTGAATCCAGAGAAGAGCAAATTATTTTAATGTTACTCTATCTACATGGAGTTCCCAAATATTAAACTCCTTAATGACATGTAATTATAAACTAATTAAATAAATATCTAAATATCTACAGTACAAATGACTTTAATTTGAAATTTCAAATCGAGTTTTAGAAACGCCCTTCAATCTCGTCCTTAGTCATGAGAACACATCTGAATGTCTGAACGTAAAAGCACTTACTATGGAACACAATTTACTCAATAAAATCATAATAGATATTAATGAACAACGTCATCATTGGCTCCCAGGAGACCAGAAGGTCATACACATCAATTGTTTTGTTGACAGCTATTCAAAAGATAGAAAATTGTATGACATTCCATGATTTGTCCAATCATTGAAATCTCTATATATAAATTGAATTTCCCCACCATTTTGTTTCAAAACCCCTTTGTTTCCACTTCCGAGACAATTTTAATTGACTTTCAAGGTACTTATAGATATGAAACAAACTGCTTTGGAGGAAGTGAAAGAACCTAAAATGTTCTTAATTAATCGCATTGTCATTTTTGTATGGTGAGTCCTTAATATAAGGAGATAATTAAAGAGATATCGATCCCAAAATTTTAATATTCCGTTCTAAATCTTTAGAACCTTCTCGACTCAGACCTTCCATGGAACAATCTCTGGATATAATACTGGAGATACTACAAGCATTCAAACTTCATTAGACTAACAAATCCTTAAACAAGCATAAATTTAGAATATTGGCAAACTATTCTCATTCAGGAAAGATACTTAAAAGTTGTACCGAAATAATTCAATTGACTCAGTGAAGAACTTTACTTTAATAGTATTAATTATGTTGATGTCCGGTAGAGGTTGCATTAAAATTTTGATGAGAGGGACTAGATGGAACACATTTTAAATCCCATATGAAGTAAATACATCCCTAGATTAATTAATGAACAGATATTTTCCTCATATTTGCATTTGAGTTTCAATGATAATTGTGGTTAATTAATTAATTTGATCATAAAACAAGCTGGCCATACTTACAGCATGGAGCCCTCCCACTCCCAATGTCTCCATGAACAGACAAAAAATGAAAAATAACCTGTAAGGATCAATCCTCGTATCTATTAATTTTTTTATTATTTACATAAATCACCCCTATGCAAAGGTAATTTAGATTGCTGTGATATTGTGATATCCACTCCGATCCTCATTTAAATTCTTCTCACTACTACATACATAGTTACACAATAAATTTGCATATGTGTTGTTTTTAATGAAAAATATGAATATACATATATATATATATATATGGTATATTTGGGCATTAGGTATCTTGAGTAAATTACATGGAAGTCTTAAATATATCTAGGAATGAAGGATTCCATCCCACGGAGTTTCTAATTTATTTGTTGATTCAAGGCTTCTTTAATTCAAATCTTTTTTTGTCAAAAGCTAAGGCGTCTCATATATTATATATTTATACATAATAAACTGTTAAATTATAATATAATTATTATTATCTTGAGTCTACATGTTCGATTTCTCTATCTTTGACGTTATCATTTGGTATATGTAGTCTCATCTGTCAAGTATGTTTTATATAGTAGCTATAAAATGGGCTGATAAAAAAACAACAAGAATAAGAAAAATAATGGGCCCAATATAAAATGAGTTTTATTACATTACATATGTATATATATACATACATACATATGTAGGAAGGGTGTTGTTACTTTGAATAGGTGGATACATATATTTAGGATCATCTCATGATGATTTGATAATTCTATTTTCATTCTCTACGTACGTACATGAATATTATTATATACAAACCTATTTATGTATAATAAATGATGATAATACGAGGTTTTGATTGGGGAGGAGGAGGGGGATGTGCTAGAAGAAGATAAGGCCCGGATCCGAGATATAAGAGGTAGAGAGTGAACCAAAGAATGGGGATACATTTTACGACCCTATGAATGTAGACCTTAGATAAAGAAGTTCAAAAGGATCCTTTGAAGGGTGAAAACATGGCTTTTTTAAGTGGCATAGATCTGATATGAATGGCACTGGAATCATAGTGGCCAAAGGGCTACTCCATTTTATGAAAAAATGCGGTTTCGTTATCTACTTATACAATATAATAGTTTCGGTCATAGATCAACACGACAAGCTTTTTGGGATACACAACAAAAATTACACTGTATTCTCCCTTCAGCTGATTTTCATCATTTGACTCTTTTGATTTAAAGCAGCTGACTCTACGTGTTATGAACTCAAAAAGGGTATTATTATTATCTATGATTTTGATAACATATAAAAAATATATTAAATCAAGGATTGCGCGCCCTTTTTTTGAATTTGTGAATAATAAACAAGTAGTAACGATTGGTTTGTGATTGGTAGAGTTTATAAATGCTTAGTATATCTAAATAATAAATTCTGCATAATATTAACAAGTTGGCAACAAGGAAAATACAGAAGGGTAGCAACTACCAGTTGTTTTTCCAAAAAATTTCTTTCCCTTTTGTCAGTCGAGGTTGCGAGGTGACAAAAAAGCTCGACGTGCAACTTGAGACGTCATAATTATACAAATTCCCCTCTCCCTACATTCAAATCCATTCCAGGGCCACTGTTTGATATTAATGGATACTATACACATCTCACCTTGGAACGGAAGATTTACTGTAGAACTACCCCCCCCCCCACTCACTACACATCCGAAGAACAAGGAACATCCATCCTAAATGTGGGCCCTTTTATTCGAAATTTATAAGGGTTTATGCTCCAATTATGTAGGTAGATGTTGATTACATTGGTGACTTGAGCAGTTTCCCTGACAATAAATAGTCAGCTACTGTCAATGATTTGCCTGGTTTTGTTTAATGAGATATTATCAGAGACCTTTGACTAACGTTTTGACGCAATGGACTAACTAAATTCTGTCTCTCTCTCTCATCAAAATTAGAATCAGATAGAATCAACGACAGCTCTTCATCAGCTGGAAAATTTCCTGGAATTTGATTTGCTCTTACTTTATTAACAGCTTAAAGCTCCCAGACCTTATCGATAGAGAAATTTTTGTTAATAACTTGGAAAGACTCCTCCCCCCCCCCCCTCCCCTCCCAAATTGGTCGATACATCATTGTCCACTAGAAAACTTGGTCTAGATCCCAAGATATTCTATCCAATCCGCAGGCATTGGAGAGCCATTAACAATATGCAAGAAACTTCCAGAACTTTTAGGAGACTTGGAATGTCTCTTATTACTATATTTTTATAGGTGATATTGTCCACTTTAAGGATCTTAGGATACTTCTTTCTTTCTTTCAATTCCAAAAAGATACGGAAATTGACCTCTTGAATTACTCCATTGCTGAAATTAAAAATTGACAGCATATACATATTGGATGCTTCTCATAAAATTTATAAGAACAACATTTTACTGAAAATCATTGAATTTGACTCCAGAGAGGAGTTGAAATAAATAAAACATCCTGTAATTAAAATGATTTATGGGCCTTTTCCAAACCATTTATGCCCTACTTTCACAAAGTCAGAGACAAAACTAACTCTTGCATAAGGAAATTATTCCATTAACGGTTCTCTCTCCATTGTCAATTCTCTCGGACCATGAATATGAAGAAATAATATTATTAACCTTGATCATACAGCAAAATAATTTATATTTATTCATATGGTTCAAAACAAAATGAATCCCTCATAAATATCTAAGTCAATAGTGAGTTATGTGATAATAAAGTTCAACTATTTACAAAATAGACTCATCCCTAAAATTCCCTAAATAATAATAATAAAAACAAATTATTTTACCCTTAAGGAGTTTTTAAATTGAATATTTTCATGTCAAATTGCTTCTTTCACAATCTATGTACATTCAGTCAGAGGACTCTAGCAAACCTGTTATTATTTGTATTTCTTACAATATTTTTATTGCCATAATTAATTTAAAGTCTTTCATATATGTATATGTATATATATATATATATATAAGAGACTGATGTAATAAATTCTACATACTATTAAATATAAAAATGAGTCTTGATAAACATCTAGTTGTGATGGGCACACATACATACATACAGTTAGCAGCATTGAGTCAAAATACCTGGGAAAAATAATATTATAGCATTTGGTATGTATTTTGTATTTATTTATTTATTAGATAAGTTTATAAACTCTTTGGCCCACGCAATCCCATTTGATATTTACACCAGGCTACCCCTAATAAATGGATATATTCAAGCCACTGACATACTTTTATTCCTTCCGTTATAAATGTTAAAAACTCTAAAATAGCCCTTAAGAGAGAGGTTTCATCATTTCATGATAAGTAAGGATCTCCCAACGGAGAAAGACTTCATAATCCAAAACAAAGACATGCCTTGTTATTCTGAGTGCCCCCCCCCCCTCTTTTGTATGAATGATCTGACCACTCACCCACATCTTTGAGTCAAAAACTGAATAGGAAGAAAACTTCTTCAACTGATATTGATCAATTCTCTCAGCCTAAAAGTGGGTGGTGACTTCAATATTTTAATAAACGGAAGCAAAGACTATCTATTCGAAGGATAAGACTTGAATTTACGCATTATATTTCATTAGAAATGATCTGCTTTGTTGATAGATGTTCAGATATAACATGTAAATATATATATATATATATATATATATATATATATATATAAGAAGTGTCATGCCTAAGTCTTCAAGTGTGTAGCATCAAAATGCTATCAAAAAGTCACAGAGCAAGGGAGGTCATTCGAAATCATTTGTCATTGGTTGTTTGTCACTCAAAATATAATTACAATTTATGAGCCACCCTAGAAGTTCTTTTTCAATTACTCCAGTTTCAAAAACGGCCCCTGAGTATATGTTTGACAAATTTCATTTGATAGTGGGGATATCCAAGAAGAATTGTCCGCAATATTCCATATATTATCAAGGCTCGTGCCTGTAAGTATTTGGTCAATAGGATCAAGTATCCTCAAGAATTTCTATATTACTCCGCAAATAAACAGTACAGCCCAAAAGGGTAGATCATAGCCCCTCACCCCCACTTTTATAGAATTTACAAGAAGTTTGAAATCCTTTAATATTTGTTTATCACAAAGATTATGTTTCTTATTCCCCATGGTCATTCTAAAAGTCTTTTTCCGCTTACTGCTCATCATCTCACTTTCAAAAACAGTGCAGGAGGGTCTCTGTAGTTTCAATCCGCATGTGTGCATATACCAAATCATTTACTACTCAATGGCATCAATTACCAATATACATGAATAAAATATATCTCATTTTATAGGAGGAGGGCACTCTCAGAAAATCCTTCGAGTCAGTATCAAGTAATGAATCGATTCCTATCAAACTTCAAAAAACTTCAAAGTCAAGACAATTACTCACACCTTTGATTCCTTCCAATTCTTGCTAAAGACAAGTCTTTGACAATTAAATTCTCAGTGGTGTCTCTCAGTTCCTCTATGTATATTTTTAAAAAGTTGGAAGTAAGTCAGCTTCTCATGAGTTGAAATTATAATTATATAATTTATTGAGAGTCATACACATACATATTAGAAGGGTTTTTGAAAGACGTTCTCCTCCTGTATTTGTATAATTTGTGATTCAAAATATCCACTTTTGATAATTCTTTAGGAAATATCTATTTACATATAGAGGAAATCCCTTTCCATATGCTCCTAAATTGACTTGACTTCTACGAGATCTCACGCTGACGAACTCAATTTTTTTTTTTTTTTCAAGTAACTTGGAAAAGTAGCTGGGAAAATGAATATCATAAATATTATTTTATTCTTCAAAATCACCTCTCATAAGCAGAATATTTATGTACGTAGATGTGGGGGATGCTCGAACGATTTTCTAGTTACATATCACTTACATATGCAAAACACGGATTCTCTTTTGTTTTGCAAAAATTGCCTTATAAAACCTTTACCAAATAGCACTTCAATATTGGAAGCACTGATCTTTTTTGATGTTTTATTTTTTTGTGAAGAGTTTATGGACATGCTTGGAGATAAGTGGAATATCATGGGCATTGTATTGTCCAATTAAGTCAATATACGTAGTGTAATATATATATATATAAATCGAATTTGCATGTCAATGTTTTATCTTTGAAATTCAGATAATTGGAAACTTTTTAACAATACATGTATTTTTAATAAACAAAAGGATTTTTATTTATCATTACTAACTTGATGCTTAGTAAGTGAGTCAAAAAGGAGAGGAGGAGGAGGTGCATACTCTGAATGAGCATGGATGATAAAGGAACTAGTTTATTTTGCGTGGAATTAAGAGTAATAATAATGACAGAGACCAAAGGTATGTATGAAATAAAATGGTCAAAAAATATCGGGACTCAAAAAATCTTCACTTGGCAATCAAAATTCATTTCATTCCCCCATTTCAAAAGCAGTCCCTTTTGTCCCATCCCCGATACAATGCACATGTGTCAACAACGTTTTTTTTTTCAATTTTCAAAACAGATACTTAATTTGTTATGAGTCAATAATTATAATTACATTACAGAGCAATAACTGCTGAGTTTTAGAACTGCTATTCAAATTTAAAATCTGATGATTGATTTCTTGATAGTAAAAAGTTATGTATCTCGAGAAATAATACCCCAGTGATTCTCAAAATTTTAAAAGAATAGGGTCACGAATGTTCATTGTAACTTTTTTGATTTGTACAGCATTTCTCCCAAATTTTCATTAACATTTTAACAAACGAAAAGTTATATTTTATCGATTCATTAAAGGACGTCGCGTATCTGAGTCACTAATGAACTTTTTGACGTGTAATTTGGCAGGGATGTCAGAAGTGACGGAAGTGCCAACTTCCAAAAAAAAAAAACAAGAAAAAAAAAACTTTACTACTCCCCATCGAAATCCCTAACAAAATTAAATGCAAATTTCCTGGTATTTTTTGCTCATAGTATGTCGAAAATTAACAAAGTTATAAATTATCACATCTTTACGACTGCACCATTCATTAGTTGGAAACAAGCTCATTAAAGAGAGGGGGGGGACAAGAATGCAAAAGGTGTATACATCTTACTCTGCATAAATGAATATGTGATGAGCAGGTTACAGTCTTGCTGCAACAATGTTGTATGTTGTTGGGTCTCATTTTATAGAACAAGGAAGGAAGAATATGATCATTGTTAGGAATGTAAATAATATGCAAATGAGGTGTGTAAAATAAAAAGAAAGAGAAAATCATCAACTTGGTTGTAACTCAATTGACAATTTGATGAATGTTGAGAGGGGAAGCAGCTTGAGCTGTCATGACGTTTGACTGAGCTACAAGCTGCTATTCTCCTTTATATATGTATACAAATGAAGACATCAATAATAAATAATAACATTATGTATACCATCTATAGATGAGAGGCCGAAAATTAACTCAAATTAATGTCAGGAAATTATATACTTTTAACTAATAATCGTTACTATCAGGTAGATGTTCTCCCCTCAGTAGTAATAAAGGAAAAATGATAACAGCTTTGGTAAATAAAAAGTACACTTGTTCAAAGTGCCAACTCCACAAAATCTCGCACGCGGCATTTTGTATATTATTTACATTCCTATATATACATATGTATACAGGTTAAGATAAAACCATACGCCAATGTAGTCCTTATTCTTAAAATCTAAATTGGAAGATGGGTATCCTTATAGTTAATTTTCTGCCTCTCATCTATGGTATATGTACATAATGTTATTATTTATTACGTATTGATGTCTTCATTTGTATATACAAAGGAGAATAGCAGCTTGAGGCTTAGTAAAACGTCATGACAGCTCAAAATGCTTCCCTCTCAACATTCATCAAATTGTCAGGGTTACCAGATTGATTTTCCTTTTTTTTTTTTTACACACCCCATTTGCATATTTTTTACATTCCTACCTATGTATGTGCTGACTTGTTATTTCGGCCAAGAAGAAACAAAACTGTAATATTGTTGACCTATCAAGCATAAAAGTAATTATCATGCTTCTAATTTTAATGGCCAGGATTATGATCGACCGAGGTAAATTGTGAGCTATAGAGGAAATGTTAGTTAATATGTCGAGTGGATATTTTAAGTGCAGCTCTATATCTGAAAATGCAATAATTATGATCAGAATACGAATCGAGAAATTTTTTCACATGTGGATCTTTTATTTTAGTCCCCATGGTATATTAATTCATTATTTCTAGTAAAATCTATATTACAGCCCCTGTCTAATAAAAAAGAAACTCAAATACAAAAGTACATAATCACAAAAAAACAAAACAAAAAATGGTGTCATTTTATACTTTTCTTTATACATAATAAATGTGTTGAATCAATAATAATAATTGTTGTTATACTATGACAATTCATTTTTATAAAAAATAAAATTTAAACTCTAATAAAAAATGTTGTAATTATACATATTATAGCGAGTATTAAAAACCAAAGGAGTTACATCCCTCAAATGAAATCCCACGCTTTCGATTCACAGCTCTGCAGAGACAAGGAATGCATCCATTGATTGCCTTGACAACTGGGACTATCTTTGCTATGTCCGGGAGTCTTGTTTCCCTTCCTGAAGGAAGCAATCCTGTAATCTTCTTTAAACAGTCCCCACAACTCTAAAATAGGTCATACATAGCCCAGGGGAGGTAAATGAATTAATTAAAAATCTTTGAGTTACTTAACACATTTACATACATAGGAGGAGGGTCCAGCCTCATTTTTCAGATCCAGAAATTTTTCATACGGCATTCTCCATAACTAAGTACATTATTTGAATTTTTGTTAAACAAATATAGAAATCCGTGAGAGGAAAAACGCTATAAAAACTTCTTACCTCATTCAGAACGTCTTCGTCAATAATGGATTGAGGACTTTGACTCCAACCTGGAGCTGCAAAGAGAATTAAGGTGAAGGAGAGGAGAAGAGTCTTGTTCATCATCATCATCATTATTCTGGGTATTTGTGAGAAGATGATCAATGCTCTCTTGCTTCTTTCAACACGAATTATCTATTATCTATTTTTTTTTAAAAAAGAAAACAGACTCTAATCTTAATGAGAGAGATAATAGAATATTGTTTATGATAGTAAAATATATAAAATGATATCTAAGTCACTTATCTTCATCGTATTGTAAATATCCTTGAAAGCTTAAAGATGTTATTTAAATCAATAGTTTAGACAAAGTACTATTGGCCTTAGATAAGTTCATTCATTTTGTAGAATCAAGACGAGCTTTTTTATCCACTTGCAACCTCGACTCTCAAAAGGGAAAGGAAACATTTAGTAAATCAACAACTGGTAGCTGCTGCTACCCTTCTGTATTTTCCTTGTTGCCAACTTTTTAGTATCGGGCAGAGTTATTATTTAGATATACTATATATTTATAAATTCTACAAATAGTGTACAAATCAATAATTAAAACTTGTTTAATATTCAAAAATTCAAAAAAATGGGATCCTTATTTATTCACTCAACCTTTCATCTCACACCAATAGAAAAAAAAAAGATCCCAAAATGAACTGTTAGTTGACCCATGGAACCATTTTTTCATACATCATCCAAATAAATCATTGCTTACTTATGGGATACTCTGAAGTATCATTTGTTGCTTCATTTTTTTGACTAGCATGATGTGCTTTTTATGTTCATTCGCAACCTCGACTCTGAAAAGTGCAAAAAAAAAAAAAATTGGAAAAACAACAACTGGTAGCTGCTATCCTTCTGTAAATTTCTTGTTGCCATCTTTGTAATATTGGGCAAAGTTATTATTTTGATAAATTCTATCAATATACAAATCAATCGTTAATACTTGAATATCAAAAATTATAAAAAAGGGCACGCAATTTAATATATTTTTTATATATCCAAAACATAAATAATAGTAATACTCTTTACCTGTTCATAACACGTAGAGTCAGCTGCTTTAAATCAAAAGAGTCAAATGATGAAAATCAGCTGAAGGGAGAATACAGTGTGTTTTTGTTTATCCCAAAAAGCTTGTCGTGATGGTATAAGCGTATACACGAAAATAGTCGAAAATACAGAAGGGTAGCAGCTACCAGTTGTTTTTCCAAATTTGCCCTTTCCCTTTTGTGAGTCGAGGACGTGATTGGACAAAAAAGCTTGACGTGCATAGGTATGCAACCCCATTTTATGACATTCATCTAGGGGCATTCAAGTTGAAGTGTGAATAGAAATGAGTATGCGTAGTCTGTTTGAAAGGGTTTCGAAAGAATAGAGGACAAGACTTTGATTTGTAATGTTAGCTTATTTACAAGTCAACAAGAAACCAAGTTTATCTAAAATATTTCAAAAATGAGTTAGAACTGAAGACATTCTCTTTCGTTTGTATTAATAGTATATTTCGATTCATTAAATAATGACTCTAATAATTGCAACTGCATTATAGGAAAATAAAATCTCTGGGGCTATGAAAAAGATGGACGTTCTTTCAGGGACGACCATATCGGCTCCATGTGCAGTCGACACATTTATCCGATTGCTCTATTGGATAGACAACAATCCTTGCTTTTTTGATTAAAAGTGATCTTTTAGCAAAACCGTGCGGCATAGGTCAGTAAATGACTCCTAAATATTTGACCGTTATATTTATGGAGACAAAATACACTTAAAAGTGGATTCTTTCCTTTTCAATATTTGAAAACAAACGACTTGCTTTCTTGTTGACATGACACATATATAAATGTATGTTCAAAAATTAGGGACAAAATAGTATGTTTTTGTTTTTTTGGAGTAACTATATTATATATTTTGATATCCAAAACGAAGATCAGTTTATAGAATTTGGGGGTAGGGGGGGGGGGGAGATATTTTGAAGCTAATAACACAGGTCTACAAATTTGAAGTTTCAAAAATCTTCTGGGGTATAGTAATTAAATAAGAGATCCATGTTTTTGAATTTGGTTATCTTCAGCTGATGTCAGAGTCTTCTTCTGCGCGCTACTACTACAGTCTATAGCACTTGTTTTTTATTAGATCTACCGTGAGTTTTAGATTTCTAGCACATTTTAGCTCAAAGTTGAATGAAAATTTACACACTTTGATGGACGATTTCTTCAAAGTTAAAGGCTCTTATCAGGCGCTTGACATCTTCTTTAAAAGCTGTGGGTCTAATCTCTTTAATGCATTCCTTATTAATCCATTTCATGCAATATTCAAGGAGTTATTTATGTACAAAGGATTTCATCGACTTTTGGTCCTACTCCGGTACCCTACGCCCCTAGGAGTCCTTTTAGGTCAAAACAAAGACTAGAAATGAAATTTCCATAAAAAAACACTAGTCAATCATTATTTTTTAATGACCAAAATGTGTATCCTTCTAGGCTTAAATTGAAGTTGAAGTTGGAAAATGGGCCAAAAAAATCTGAAAAAGTAATGACCAATTTCTCGAAAACCGTGTGACTCTCGAAAAAAAGAATTACAGATTTGAAATCAGTGAGCAAAACTAAATAACTTTTATTAGTCTTATACCCCAGAATATTTTTGGCTGTTGACCAGTGTAATTAATTTACCCAGACCCAAGATTCAAAGAGAGGACATATCATCATATCTGTACAAAAGAGGACCGAAACACGTCATAAACGTATTTGGTAGACCATTCTTTTATTTAATTATATTCTTCACAAAATCATTCATTGTATGTTGATAAAAAGTTTCATTAAATTTCATAGACAAAGACTTTGTCTCAAGAAGATGATTCCTTTTTCTTTCTTCACTATTAAATATATTATTATTTTATCCAATAAAGTATTGACATACGACCCCTATCTATGTATATGTATTAATTATTTATGACTTGATAGTTGATAAAACTTTATCTAATACTGATAAAAAGCCCTTAAAAAAACATGTTCAACATTAGTAAATCTCTAATATTTGCTTGGAGCATTTTCTTGGGAGAAGGAATTGTCAATCTAAACTTCAAGAATTTAAATTCTTTAGGAATGTTGTCATTTCCCAAGAAATAAAAATAAAAAATGCTGATTTGTATAAGAAGTATATAGAAAAATCATTTTGATTACATATTCGACCAATTTTTTATTTAGAGACTCGAACTAATTACTCCTCCTATATAATAAATTGCTCAAACTTATTTTAAATCATAAAAAAATATGGGACAACATATTATTGAATGAATATATTACTCGTACTAACAAACATTATATATATATATATATATTGTACAAGTTACAATTCAAATAATTTAAACTATTTATAAGTAGTCTATGGCTCAATAATATACATATAAGTGTCCATGATTCTTTCTCTCGTAAATATATAATTAATTAATAATGACATGTATTAATCGATCAAAAGGTATGATCAATATATTTCAACTTGTACAATCTGTTTATACAAGTTACAGCTTGTACAAAACCCTAACCTGTACACAAAATATATACATTAAAGGACGTGACATGCGATTGACTTCAAAAGTAAAAGATTGCGTGATTTGTACAACTTTTTTATATGCTTGTTTATTTTGAGAGGGGGTATTCATAAGTACAGACTGTTATTAAATAAAACGCATGCAACCTTAGATATACCATCGATTGATTCCTCAATATATGAGAAGTATCGAATTAAATGAAACATTGATCCTTTAATGCATAATTATCTATTAAATATGTGTTGTTTGTGCGATCCAGTTCTATAGAACCACGATTTGTATGCTCATTTCCACAAATAACAAACGGTGGTGTGAAGACTTTTGAAATACATGTCCAATCAATGACTTATTCTATTGCTTTTGAAATGTCTTCGTGTTTTTTTGGTTTTTTTTTAATTTAATGAAGATTTTTTTTTTGCTTGTTACATTGAAATAGTTATTAGAAATTCGGGATTGGACTGCGCAATGACAGAGGAAGAAATGTTTCAAATTGCCCGTGAGGCTTTGACGAGTAAGTCCTCAGTCTCCTCCTCCTCTTCTTCAAAGAAGAAATCTTTCAAAAAGTTATCCGAAGAGGAACGTCGTGAAAAGATTCGTACCGGACTTCTTAAAAAGAAGGAATCCGAGGCAATTGCATTGGAGATTGTTGAGAAATTATTAGAGACTGAGATTGACTCTCTCTGGTTTGAAGAAGAGGCTCTTCCAAACTTGAATCAAAGATACTATAAAGACGTTATAGATGAGAGGAGTTTGCTCAAATTGTGCGGCTATCCCCCTTGCACAGCATCCCTCCCCAAAATCATTCCCCATCAAAAATATCACATTGTGGCCTCGCAGAAAAAAGTGTACGATTTGACAGAACGGAAAAAGTTCTGCTCCAATTCCTGCTTTAACGCCTCTTCCTACATTGTAGGACAACTTGACAATGAGCCACTCTGGCTGAGAGATGATAAACAGGGGCCAACCAGGATTAAAATCCTAGGAAAAGACTATGAGAAATCCCCAGGGGAAGAAATTCTTCTCTCGCAGGCAGAGTCTCCTGAAATTGGGGATACAAAGAGTTTTTGTGATCCAAAGACCCATGAACAAATTGAGGATGAATTGGAAAAAGAATTAGAGACTCTACCCGACGTTGAGGAACTCATACAGTCATTAAATATTAAGTCCGAGTCCCCGCGTAGTGATGAAGCACTCCATTTGCCTCTCAAGTCCAAAAAGACAGACACATCTCCAATTCAGTTAATTCAATCTCGACTCAAAGAGTGGTGTACGACAGAGACTCTTAGATATATCAAAGGGGATGACTTTGTTTGGTATTCTCTTGTTGAAAGTAATTATGGGCCTGAGAAAGTACTTCAAGTTCTAGGAGAGAATCCAAATCTATCTCCTGAGGCCGCCTATGCCTTCAGTAAAATGATTACAACTGATATAATTAATAATCAAGTTACAGAACCTCTTGAGCCCTCATTTGATCCACTGGATAATTTAAAATTAATTACTTTTCTTAAAGGTAAAACAGAGATTTGTCTAAACAACGAAAAAGAGAAGAGTGGTGAATTGGACCTGAGAATGGTTCCAAAAGTCATTAGTCGCACTCAAGTTGTATGGAATCAATTGGACTCTGTACTACCAGAGTTATTGACTTTATTTGGGATTCAAATGCCTGATGTAGCGGAGGATGTTCGAACCTTGATCAATGGATTTTATTTAACCTCTACAAACATTGTTTTTTCAAAGCATGAATGGACTTTATTAGCCCTTGTTATTTTGGAAATGATTCGTGATAGAAATGTTAAACTTAGAACTGTTTTAAAGTCAAAGGACGCAAAGAAATATCTGAATATGCTACTGTTAAATTTTGATCTAGAGGAAAAGGCACTCTCGAGCATGATCCTCAATTCCATATCTGATATTAATTTACTTATACATAAAGGCTCCTTTGAATCAAATGGATAAAGAATGCTTAAAATATACAACAAATCTTGTTTTGTGCCTTTTTTTTTTTAAACGTCGACCAACACTGTAAAATTTTGAATCTTGTGATTTGCAATATTTTGTAAAAATGTTTTTGAGAACAGTTATGTTATTAAATACATTATATTAAAGCATTAAATTAGAGTAGTTGAAAGAGTCCTTCATGTACACATAGATATACAATGTAGATACATATGAGAAATTAACAGCGAAAGCTTGAACAAAGTGATTGAGACCATATCTCTAAAACTTCTTTATCGGAATACGAGAGATTCATAGCTCTGAGAACAGTTCTTAGTTTGTCTTTATTGGGTGTAAATTGTATAATGTAGTATACTTTTGAAAGTCCGAAGATCTCTTCCCGCAGATGTAGAATTTGTTTATGAATCCATTTATCATTCAGGGACGGCGTCTTTTGGAGTATGTTAATGATTCTAAGAACAAGTACTGGCAATGGTGAGGGGAGGTAGCAACTTAGCCCAGACAATTTCATATTTGATTTGAGATGTACGGAAATCTCAGTTCCATCAAGAATACCTAAACATCCTGAAAAATTACTTTGTAATTTGGCTTGACCGTGATGGGGAAGAAATATGCTTAAAAGGGATAGAGCCTTTGCTACTTCATTCAAATTATCACCATGAATGATCACTCCTCTATTCGTAAGAAGTCTGTATATGAGTAACTTTTGATTTTGGGGATCCAAGGGATCAAAGATTTCCTTAAAATCACTACGTCCCAGTTCTTGGTGTTGTTCCTCTTTATTGGAAGCATATATATCTTCTAAAGGCAGTCCATGGTGAATAGTGTCCTGAAAGTTTTTTCCAATGATTTTAAGTATTCCTATAAATTGGCGATGAAGTCGAAGGTACAAGTGTTCGTCCCCCACAAGTCCAGAAAGATTATTTAACTTTGAAGAGTCTTGAGGGTCAAAGAGATCATTTGCTTTGGACTGAAATCTCAGAGCCATTTGCTTAAAGGTGTTATAAATGAAGTTGATGGACTGAAGGAGCCAGAAATGATCACGTAGAAGAATGAAAATGGAGTAAATTCTTTTTTGACCCCTTGAGGCAGAGTCTCTTAGACAGAATGTAAATGCAAATAGAGTCCTTCCACCAAGAATTGCCTCATCCCCAATGAGCAGAGGACCTCCTTTATCCAAATCGTTTTTCCCACTAATAACATCCTTTTGTGGAACAGCTCTCACTATTTCAATAGATCTTTACAAAAAGTAGATATTAGTAAATTTTTTTTTATTTTATTTTTAGATTCAAGAGATTTGATTTTAGGAAAACAAACAAAAAATTCGAAAAGTAGAAATTAGTGAGTGCTGACCCTGAATCCTTCTATGCTCGTTATCCGAATAGCAACGTGTTTTAAAAGTTTATATGAATCCTTTTCCTCATGGGGCCATGGAGTGGAGGATAGGAAATGAAGTGAGGAAAGATGTTTGTCCTGCGAAACAAAACATCCTGTTTCTTTTGATATTGTCTGACAAAGTATGCAGGCTATTTCAAGTGTTTCAGAGTCTGTGGGGTTGCAGATGGAGGCTGAGAGAGGTCCAAGGACTGACTCTGTTACAAAAATGGGTCGAGGTCCATGGAATTCACAGTAATGACCAACACCCAGAATAGCATCATTCATTGTGTGTCAAACGTAGCTGGTGAATAATAATAATATGTTACGTTATCGCATGAATGTACACACACATATCACAAGACTCTTTAAAAAAACAAATACTTAGTTGAAAGCAAACAAGTCATGTGCATGTATAGGTGGGTTTTGTATGTATATTGACGCCTTTGCGTCTCAAATTATTGAGTATAATAGAGCAGATAAAATATAATAATTATTTCAAGTACAAACAGAGGAACCCCGGAAACACACACAGCATTCAAGTTTCTAGGCATACGATCGTATTATGGTCAAGACTGTCTATAATAGCTCACTTTGAGGTTTGAAGACCAAGAGGGGGGGGGGGGGGAAATTTTTTTAAAAAGATGAATCTTGTTACTTTTGCTCTGACTCCGAGACTTTTAAGAGTCCTGACATAGCTTACTATCATACAAATTATGTGTTCCCCCATAAATTAAGAGGAGTCTGAAATGAGCTGCGAATGCGTAACGACAGCTTGACTGTATAGTATAGACAGTATAAGGAATATTTTCCTATATAAAAAGAATATATAGCTAACATAATTGGCCTACTTATGGGATTTGAACGGATTAATAGCAATTACATTAATTTAAATATATAATAGTGATTTGATATACTATATATATGTACTTCTAATTGAGTTACAAGCTCAGTGCTAGCCTTGTATGTCAAGGTACCACTGTGTATATCATCATATTATAATAGAGAAAACATTGTTTCATTGTTTCAATCTTTGTCAAATAACCAATCCATTTTCATATCATCTTAGATTAACAATTTTATTTGACAGAAATGAAAATACAATATTGTGTAATGTGAATGGAAGAAGTATATTGGTATCCTTATTTTGTCCAGGAAACTTTGGCTGGCTCATAATGCTCTGAGAGGTTATTGAGATACTCGTTAAATTTTTCGACTCTTTCCTTGTGTGAAACGCTCGCCTTTTTCTTTATCCTTTCTATGTCCTAAAAGTATAATAACTCATTAGTAAGAATTTCATACAAAAACCTATAAACAATACAAATAAAAAACAAACAAACATTAATACATTAAAAAAGTCATCTGCATGAAAAGTGCATATTGTGTTCGGCCTCTCCTTAGTTCCTAAAATTATTTTGTCTTCAAAACTACCAAATTGTCTCTAAAGTTCTACACGTCAATCATTATGAAAAGTCAAAATAAATGATGAGGCAAGAAAAATAATATTCCTTCTCTTTAATGTTCTATTATTCACTAGTATGGATATTAAGATCAAGAGTCACTGACTTGCAATTATACCATGAACAAGATAAGTTACGAGTCTACTGACATGCCAAAGAAAAGACAAAGTTGTACAAGAAACACAAATGTTACTTGATATACATATTAATTATTATGTAGGTGTTGGCCCCGTTTGCATTACTTAACAAATCAACACAGCCTGAAAAAAATTGCTATGAAATTACTTTTACAAAAAGTACTGATTATTTGAGAAGAGGCGCAACAGCGTTTTTAAGAGAATTATATTGACAAAAACCTCTCTCTATCAATTAACTCATTGACCCTTGTTTCTATCCTTTATTGGACATCATCCTTAATCTTGGGGCAGCTGGCTAAACTTTGGAACCAATTGCATCATGTTAAAACGACGAAATTTGTATGGAAGTATATAATTATACTAATAAAATTCGGGGTAGTGAACATGTAGGAGATTTGGATAAAAGTACCTCCACCGACACATGGAAGAAAGAATATTTCTATTAAAAAAATCATGTCTAATGACTTAAGAATGAATACCATATTAAATGTATTGATTTCTATTAGATCGATCTCTATTCATCGGAAGGATTTTAGTGAGGCATATTAGTGAGTGGCAAATCAATTCCTAATAATAATAATTAATTATTCATATGAACATAAATTATTCTCTGGGTCAACCCTATCAAAGTTATCATGGAGTGACGAACAACTCCATATAACAACCAGGTTAAGTTGTTTTATATTTAAAAAAAAACCAAACCAATCATTTTGATAAAGATTCATCAACTTATAGACAAGAATTTTGACTGTGTTAAATTCCAGGTCATAATTATATGTAGACTATATGGTCATTGAAAAGTGTGACAAAAACCACGTATTAAATCGTGTACGTTCCCCTCACGTTTATTACCGCCATGTCAAGTAAATCGACTGACGTCATAGGGCCGTTGGACAAGAAATGAGCTGATGAGATCGCGGCGGGCTAAAGATGAGAATATTGTAAATAATCGAGACCGGAGACCCTACGCAAATTAATGTATGAATAATGAGTAAAGTCCTGACATGTTATGTACGTGGCATATCCGAGACCATACCTGATATTCATCTCCCTGATCAGGAGAGAGTAATCCTGGGAAGAGGTCCTCTGACCAAAATAAGGGATCACAAATTATCTCGTGAGCAAGTGGCTCTCGTCGCTAATTATGAGGACTACTCGATTCGTGTGGAAATCGTTGGAGGGAATCCAAGTGAGGTCAAAGGCTCTTTTCTCAAGAATGGAGACGTCACTCATTTAAAACATAAGGAGCCTTTCAAACTTCTACAGCAATCATATGAATTCATGTGTCTCTTTACTCCGCCGCCCCCATGTGAAGGTACTCATGAATCCAGTCAAGGTGAGTAAAAAAGTCAGAATGCAAGTAACAAGTTTTAATTATCCACCATTACCATGACTCCAGACTCTGCTCCTCCTATGAAAAAACGAAAATTAAATGATTCATTTATGAAGGATCCCACTTTCAAAACTCTTCAGTCCAATGATCAACGAGAGTGGATTGAAGTCAATAGAAATGAAGCTCATATCATGATCACGTCAAATGCCAGGTACCCTAATCCTAAACTAGCAGTCTACGATATGGATGGCACGATCATAACAACTAAAAGTGGAAAGGTTTTCCCAAGAAACACTGATGACTGGCAAATCATTTATCCTACAGTTCCTGGAAAGCTCAAATCTTTGGTGAAAGAAGGATATAAAATAGTTATTTATACAAATCAAGGCGGTGTTGCCAAAGGGAAAACATCATTGAACGATGTTGTGACTAAAATTGAAAACATATTCCTTAAAAGACTCGGTGTCCCCGTAACAGCCCTAGTCTGCACATCATCAGGAGGATTCTTTCGAAAGCCTCGAACGGGCTTATGGGAACTATTCATATCCCGATACAATGATGGTTTAATAGATAAGTCCTCTTCCATCTATGTCGGGGATGCTGCTGGGAGGGACAAGGGCTGGAAAGCTGGGAAGAAAAAGGATTTTTCCAATTCTGATCGTCTATTCGCCTTGAATGCAGAACTCCAATTCCAAACTCCAGAAGAGCATTTTCTAGCTGAACGCCCAACTGAAAATTATACCATGCCAAGCTTTGACCCCTATAAATTCAAGAAGCCATCATCTTTACTGGATCCTCCTGAGTCTGAACTAGAGGTGGATCAGACTCAAGAAGTTATCATGATGGTTGGAATGCAGGGCTCGGGCAAGAGTTTCTTTGCACGAAAGTATTTTAAAAATTATGTCAACGCAAGTAATGACATCTCTGGAAGTCGGGAAAAGACTCTTAAAATCCTTCAAAATGCATTATCTAGTGGAAAGAGCGTCATCGTTGATAATACGCATCCTGAAACTACAACCCGAGCCAAATACCTTAACACAATTGGAAAGTTTGATGATGTCAGAGCCCGATGTTTTGTTATGAACACGAGTCCGTCCCATGCTCGACATAACAATATGTTTCGAGAGCTCATAGGAGAAGAACACGTTAAGATTAACGAAATTCTATTTAATCAGTATGCTAATAAATTTGAGCCTCCTCAACTAACGGAGGGATTTCACTCCATTGTGAGTGTAAATTTCATCCCCGAATTTTCATCAAAGGAGCAAGAAAAGCTGTACCATAGTTATCTTTTAGAGAAATAAACAAATCACTCTCACAATGACTTACAAGCTTCTCTTTTCTCTTTAAAAATTGTAGTTCCGCCTTGGTTTTCCCTTGGTAGTAGGATGTTGATGGCTCCTCTCCAGAGTCTGCTCCTCGTGGATCTTGTGACTCGGCTTGTGGGGAGTAGGAGGAAGGCTCCAGATCCTTGGACTTTTTCTTTTTCTAAAAAAAATCATTTAAAAAATTTAAAATTAATTTGGTGCGTCATTACAAAAGCAATTTGACACAAAAATGATGGAATCATGAAAAAAAATAAGTATTCATAAGGGCTCGACTGACGTGGACTTTATGGAACTGATATTGTTTATATTGAGGACTTAAAAAAATCCTTAAGCGACCTTTTTTTCAAGATAACTTTTTAAAATCTTAGTGCAAATTACCACACTATGTAAAGTCCAAATATTTATTATAACTTTCCTCATCTCCATAGCAAAACAAATTAATCATTCTGCTATGTTTTTTTTAAGTTGAGCCTCTTCATACTGATGGTTAGAGTAGTTACACATAGGATTTCATAGAAGTTCTTAGTTTTTCGACAATATATGACATTAAAGTGAAGTCACATACCTTCAACTGTGTGCATTAGTGCATTATCAAGCTCAAAAATATTAATTATGGGTAAAAGAAATTTCAGAAATGGCTCACAGTGCGTTTGAGTTTTTAATGGTTAATTAATTAATAACTTTTAATATCAATGTTACTTTTTTAGATGTTGTTTTAGGTAAATAAAGTATCCGTAATCATTCGGCAACTTTGACCGATATCTCATTTATATAAAACTGCATAAATTCGGCTCATATAATCGCCTCCCCGATACATTGGTCAAGCCCTAGTCTACACACATCCGAATATTGGTTTGAGATACACCTAAGAATGATAGTTATAGAACAACAACCTTTCGGAGTGAGAGGTTTAAATTAGCTGTGTAGTGCCTATGTAAGGGTCGTCGGTTATCCTCATAAATATGTATAATGTACATAAATTTTGTTAAACTCAAACCGTTTTATCAAAAGAAATTAAGAGGCCTAATGAAGGATATATTATAATTCAAAAAATGATTATAAATGAATATAAATAATGTTGAAGGGGTCAAATGAAAATCTCTTCCGGGACGGGAGTTTTCAAACACTGATCAAGAGCCTTCATTTGCTTTTTATAAAACTTTACTCGGCAACAAGCATCAGTATGGCCTTCCAAATACAGTAAAACATCGATATACGACGCATTGATGAACTGCAATAATCAATTGGGCGCGATGGGTTATTAGGCCTCAAACTATATATATATATATATATATATAATCAAATCGATATAAGGCGCAATCAGATGCAGCGGTCGAATTTTTTGGATCCCAACTAGTAGCGCTTTATATCAATGTTTTATTGTATGTAGAATCATATCATATTCAAGTGCTTTTTAATTATTGCTTCCATTATGGATTAAGATGATGATGAGCTTAAGATTGCTTCGACCTACATAAATACGAAAATGACCTATCCAAATCGAAATTTCTGCTTTTGCGCCATAAAGATAGATTAGATATTAATTGTACGAATGAAAGGAGTATTAAATGAATGGTACTCAAGACTCCGTTTTTGAGATACATATCATTCTACACAGGGTCAGCTTTTGTGTTGACGAATGGGTCTAGGAAAATTCATCGACTCAATTCATTGACTTTTCTCTTCCCAATGAATACTTTCAACAGCCTACATAGAGTAAATTCGTGTAAGGCTATTACTGCCTCTGGTTAGATGAACTAGCTTTTAATTATTATATAATTTGTCGTTTCCTATTTGAGTGCTTCTTGTCATTCGTCAAGTTCACATCCCTCGGTAATAATTATTTTACATCTAATTAACTTTGATAGAAATAAACATTATTCTAAATCGTTGTTTTTGCTTTGTTCAATTCGCAAGGAGAGGGGTTTATTAAGCTATAAAAGGAGGCTTTGTTAGCTTAGGATAAAAAAAACAACTACACCCTTCAAAATCAAAAAATACATCTAATTTACGGTTCTTTTGTAAGAGTTTCAAAGTTGATTGTCGTACATTTTTGGATATACAAGTCTTAAACATGTAATTAAATAATAATTTTTGCTATTTCATGTACAAACTTTCTTTATATATGCAATCTTAATCTGGTCGGTGTTCATGTGACAAACCCTGCCAAACAAATTTGCTCTAGACTGTTGCAAGTATTCATTGGGAGAAAAAAGTCGATGAATTAATGATCAATGAATTTATCCATCGATGAATTTACCGGACACCGTTGACGGACCAAATATTTCGTCAATTTCACCAAATAAATAAATATAAATATTTAAATAATATAAAAAATTGGGGATTTTGACTTCAAGATGGAAAGTAAAGCATGAACTCCATGAACAAATGAACATCACGGACATCCGATCTTACCTTACTCCTCTTCTTTCTGGAAAAGAGAACAAAAAAAGAAGATATTAAATATTTACATTAAAACAAATCCGTGAATAACTTATACTATTAAATAAAAACCTACATTTTCCCGCTATCCGAGACGCCCTTTAATTTGAGACTCGAGTTGTTGACCATGCTATACTCTGACATTTTCACGAAAAAGGCCCAAAAAGTCGTTTAATGACGCAGATTACTACTAAATAAATTTTATTTAGAAGAAAAAGTTATTGTTTTGACAATAAAAAGAGTAGTTGAGAGGTTTTGTTGAGTAAGGGACATCTCAAAATTAGTGATGTGCACATAGAAATGAACTCAAACTCTAATAAAAACATTATTTTAATATAATATAGTAAAACATTGATATAAGACCCATCGATGAAGTGCTATAATCAGTTGGGCGTGATGGGGCCTCAATTTTTTTGGGGGGTCACTAATCAGATACAACGCAGTCGAATTTTTTGGATCCCAATTAGTAGCGCTTTATATCGATGTTTTACTGTTTTAAAGAAAAAATAAAAAAAATATTCATGTGTGTGTATTATTGACAGACAATTATGTATTCATGGATTTCACATCCATTGAAATGCCCTCTCCATGGGAATTGAGTCCGTTTCATACTTTGATGAATAATAATGTTATTTATAGCATGAAAAGTATGGTTTTTGTAGAGGCACTCTATTGAATTTAATATTCAAATTATGTAATTATGTAATTTCTACTCTAATTCAAAATTAACTTGCCTAAAATGAGGAATTTATAATGAGCCCAACAAGAAAAAAACTACTTTTTCGCCATTTTTCCCCACTTGTAAGCAATTTTCTCAAGTTCACAAGTACAATCATTCGACCACAAAAGCAAAATTCAATGTGGTATTCATTTTCGTGCTATTTGACACTAAGATAAAGGAACCATTAATAAAAAAATCATTCATAGCATAGTATTATGTACAATTTAATGATATTATTATTATTGATATGACATGACATGAGACTCTATGTATCAAGTTGGTCCAGAGTTCTTGAAGACCAGCTAATCTTTTTCCTTGGACCCTCTAACTTTCATCCCTCGTTTGTTCCTCGCCTCTCACCAGTGGCTTTGCTTACTTTAAAAGGAAAAAGGTTGGAATTTTAGTGAATCGAGAGCTTTCCACACTGATTCAAAAAAAAAATTCGAAAATGATGGGAAGGGACATGAATGGATCCTGGTTAGATTTCGAGGGCTCATCAGCAAATAATTATTCTCTTCTGACATCATCTGCTCTAGAGGACGATGAGCACGATGTAACTTTTGCTCCTCCCAATTCTCCAATCGTTCCTTCCAATGTTGTTATGAGAGGAACTATCAATATTCCTTCTCTTGATCAGACTTTGAATGCAGAGGATCCAGAAGGAGCATCCCCCATTGTGAGAGGAGTCTTTGACTCAACTTGGTTTCCCTACTCCAACTATGAGGTTGTATTTTTTTTTTTAAATACTGACCCTAAATTCCCTTGATTTTTAAAAACTCCTTTTACTATTTTCAGAATGGTCCAATTACTCCGGACGCAAATCAAACAACGTATGGAAGTGTGTATCCACACTTATCTTATCGCCATGATCTCACATTTCGAGACCTTCAACTTGCTTCCTCCTATCCGAATAACAGCAATCAATTTCTGAATGAAAGTAACATTGACTTACTTCACAATTCTCTTTTGGACTCCAATCGGAAGCCCAAAGATAAAATATTTGTAGATCTCAACAATAGCTTTGATGAAAAAAACAATATTGAGTACGATTCAACCCTCATTGCAAATAACAATAATAATAATAATAATAACAACAACAACAGTGTCCTGGAGCCCATGTTTCAAATTTTCAGGGACATCAAATCAGGAGATTCACATCTAAGTCATATTATTAGTAACATCAAAAGTAAGGGATACGTCGGGCTATTGACTTAGTTACTATTATTAATGATAAATATATATATTTTTGTGATCTCTCCAGGACTCCTCTCCACCAAAATGGTCTCCCATTCCGATGTTTGTTCCGATGATTTCGTCAAAAAATCCGCAGAGTTATTCCATACATCCGCACAATTTGATGACATTGCAATTTTCCACTTGGTATCCTTGTTTGAGCAAGTTCTAATTGATTCAGAGTTGAGTAAGGATCGACTCAAATTTATTTCTCAACATTGTCGATCCCCTCTGGGTAAACTAGCCATGACTGGAAATCCAGAGATTTCAAAGAGAGCGGAAAATTGTTTGAATCTACTCCAATGATTATGATGATTGTCTAGGATCATCCATTTGTTACCTTTCCTTATTAGTTGATGATGATGACGACGATGCCTCTTCCATGATGAATTTTTTTTTTCCTGGCTTTTTTCTAGTTGAAATTTAAATAATGATGACTTGAGATATTCTTATATTTTTTTATCCGTGAAATCCTTAGTCAAAGAAAGAAAAATACGTACAATGATTTTTTATACACAAAAAACTGTTGTTGCAAGTATGAGAGACCCTGGATTAATAAGAATTTAAGTTTTCATGTGGATGACGGGATTTAAAATGTCATTTTTCAAAATAAGAGTGTCAAACTCATCAATTAGAAAAATAGGAAGAATCTATAATTTTTTTAACATAGTTCATTTTAAAAACAAAAACAAAAAATAGCGAGCCTTTATTAACCTATGAATGTGATAAGATTTATATATTTATGATAGTTATATATTATTTTTTTTTTATTATTGTATATTTTCTGATTCTCAATGGCAGATCAAATCCCTATTTACAGTATATATATTGATTAAATTGACTTACAATTGACCGACGAAAATTCTTATAATAGCCGTAAAATAAACGAACTTTTTTATGTAATTCGGTGTTTTCTTTCAGTCAATGACTGTAGAAAAATATCCTTTTGACTTTAGTTAGCAAAGTTACTCTATTTAGCAAAACATTAAAAATTCATCAACTTTCAGCCAATTAGGTAATAATATTTCCTCATTCTCTTCCCCCTGTTTTTATAAGTGCAATTATGCACTTTCAATTGCAAAATTCAATGGAACTAGGCTTGTATATAGCTAGACGGAGAAATTTCAATTTTCCTTGCACCGAAATTAGTACCTTTACTTCCCAGATTACAGCACAATTTCCATATTTAGAAATTGTGATTTTGACAATAATAAAAATTGGAACAGAGTACAGTAAAACATGGATATAAAGCGCTACTAGTTGGGATCCAAAAAATTCGAATGCGATGTATCTGATTGTGCCTTGTATCGATTTGATCATATGTATATATATATATGTAAAATTTGAGGCCCAAGACCCCATCGCGCCCAACTAATTATTCCACTTCATCGATGCGTCTTCTATCGATGTTCTACTGTATTATTAAAACAATATATTTGTACCCTATGGCTGATTTTGTTTAATGTAAATATCAATTAAAATAATTTGAAGAGTTGTTAGAGAAAAAAAGACCCATCATTGACCCTTGAAAGTCGAGAATAATGTATCATATGATTGAGCAGCATATTCAGAGTCGCAGACTTTTTTTTGGTGACACCTATTTTGTCTCTAAAATACCTCTATTTTACGAGTTTTAAAAAAAGTCATCATTTTCCTCATAAAGGATGTATTGGCTAGTATAGAAGGAGGTAAATAAAATAATACATAGTTTGAATGCATGAGTTGACTGTTGACGTAATGACTAATAAAGATTGGGCCTGTGCGCATAGGTTCTTTGAGCTTCCTCCTCTCTGGAGCGAGGGGTAATGTTAGCTAGCTAGCTAGAAGAAGCAGTAGTTGTTCCCTTCTTCTTTTTCTTTTCTAGCTCTCCCGCCTTGTTGCTTCTGCATTTACTCCTCCTTTTCCATTCTTTCTCTACTTATTCTCTCTCTCTCTCTGTCTTTCTCCTTTTACCTCCCTTTACTTCCCTTATTTTGAGTCTCGGAACCTCTCGTTCAAGTTTAGTCTGTTTTTCTTACTATCAGTACTTACTTTTTGTATTTAATTGGTGTTCCTCTCATTTTTCCTTGTTTTTACCTACGGATATCCCTCTTTTAATTGTGCCTTAGTGTTTGTGTGCCTTTTGTTTTTTTATATTATAACAACAAATACACTTTTTATCTCCTACCTTCCTCGTGACTCAATTCTAAGTAGAATTTTATTTGCTAAACAAACTCCTGAAGCACAAAATACGTGAGTCTCATTGCTGTTAGTGTTAGTACTACTAGTAGTAGTACTATCAAATACCAAGAGTCCATAAGAGGAATAAAAAACCAAACACAACAGAAGGAAAGAAGAAATATTAGTGATTTGAATGGAGTCCTTCAATGACATGACTCAAAGGGGCCTTTGAATGGAGTGACAGCATTCAGAATTAGTTAGTAGATTGGTTCCCTGCCTGTCGCACCTCTATTTGGTTCCCTGGATGCAGTTTTAGGACAGAGGGAGCCTCTTTCAGCCAATTAGGTAATGTCTTTTTCCTTTATTCCCTCTCCCCTTTTTTTATTTCCTTTTTTTTTTTTGCATCATTTTACGCGGGAAAATTTGAATTCTCGCGCATATTTTTTGAAATCTCCATTTTTATTATACCTAATATGAATTACAATAAAACAATAAAGTTGGGAAAGAAAGAGAGGAGACCCAAAAAAAAAAAGAAAAAAGAAAAAAAAAAGACAGAATGACTCTCAAGACAAACAAACCCTACCACCACCCCCTCTCCCCCCATCTTTTGACAATGTCCGAAAAGAAATGATTCTCTCCTGTCTAAACTCACATTGCTTAAATTCTTGGCCCGGAATCCAATTTACCTCATCTCTTTTGAGTTTTTTGCCAAGATTTCCTTACATCTATGTACTTTATTTATTTTTGCAAGAAGGAAGGAAAGCTTTTTAACTTTCAAACAACGCACATTTAATATATAATTATATACATATAAGAATCTTTTTGTCCGTTCCTAGGTATTGATTGGTCATAGATTGAGCATTTCCATTTACACTAAGAACTGATTCTATAAATAGAGAGAGAGAGAGCGAATGATTGTGTGATGATTTAGTTATGCAAATCGTTTGGTTGAGTAACATTGTTATCAATTAGACTACTCCTTCATTATAATTATTGTTTAAATCAATTGAAATGTGATGACATGTTATGTATGTATGTATGTATTGATTGATCGATCGATCGATCGTTGTTCATCAGGTCTCTTTTTATATCTTTCTAATTCTGTATGTTCCTTAACAAATGACTCTGTATTATAATGAAAACTATAAGAAAAACGGAGAATATATCATATAAATATGTACCTATGTATTTGAAAAGTTGTTTTTATTGCAATTTATTACAACTCATGCAATTTTTATTTTATAATTTTTCAATAATAGATGTAAATATAATTTGTTAGCAATATATATGTACATAAATTGACGACTCTGAGAAAAGTGATATTTAGTGTGTGTATGTATGTATAATATATTATGAAAAGTGTTTATCTATTAATCACTTCAAACTAATTGATGATTCTAATATATATATATATATATATATATAAAATATGCTAATAAGTACACAATCCATTTAAACATAAAATTCATTGCATAAAAAAAAATCATCTTAATGAATGTGGAGCTTGTTAATTATTATTTTTTTTTGTATGCAAATTTCCTTCAGCGTGTTCAAGTGCCCACACTCCTTCTTTTCTCGAATAATACATCATTATGTGTGGTATATCGAATATTTGCATTCACATCTCCTGTTAGATAATCTTCTTTGTATCTTCTTTGCTTTTTTCAATTTATCATTCCATATTAACTCAAAGAGTGTCGATCTAACTATTTGTATCCAAAAGGGGCATACATGATATTTCTTCTTCTTCTTCTTATATGTAGATAACAGAAATAGAGCTATTCTATGTATAAGTACGCTCATGTGGCCCAACATGTGAGAAACACTCTACTAAAAGTATCATGGGAAGGCGAAGGTTGGGACGTGAAGGTAGAGATCAAATCCCTCCTCTACCAAAAATTCCCTTTGGATCCTATATCCCTGAACCCAATGTGTAATTTGAACAGTTATTGAAAGGAGGCATACTCCTTGCATTCCCATCTGTTGTTTAAAAATGCGGATATCCTTCTTTTTTTTTTATATAACTACAATATCTGAATTCATAATGAACATGGTGAAAGAGATACTACTCCCCTCGCATCCAATCAAGTCCCTGCACTGCCAAAACTATCCGAACACGGATGTGTCTAACTTTATTTATGAAGAAACATGTACCTCCTTTATTTATAAAAGTTGATATCTGCAAAGTCATATATTATTTAGATATTCCAATCATATATATATATAATATAGTATATTTATTCACACTTTAAATTGTGAATGTGGAATATCCCTCTCGATACGATATAATATCCATGCCTTGTGGAATCCCTTGAATACCGCTCTCAAGAAGTTATTTTTATGTACTTTAATTACAGTCTAAATATGTGTTTTGTGTGTCGTTATTTCCTTATTAATAAAGGGACTAAAATATGTTGCCTAGTAATCAATTCATCAAATATTGCTGTTTCGTCAGGAATTTTACCTTTAGAATTTTTATAAGTATACATATACTTTTTTTTTTTTTTTTTAAAGATTATTTCTCCTCATTTCTTCCCATATTGCCTTTGAAATTCAGACTACCTTCTCACTACAGTGAACTCTTATAATTATAATTTCTTAATTTTTACGAATGTATTTTTCTAAGTAATGATCCGATCTAAGTTATTTGATGACTTCTTTCTCCCCTTCTGTAATAACGCCGTGAATCAAATTGAACATTTTAATAACTCCATCAGTGTGTTGTTTATATTATAAATTCATTATCGTAACTTACCCTTTGTATGTATATTAAAGTTTCTATAATTTAACATGTGTTGTTAAAAAACAGGGAAAGGCCCCGATCCTTATTTATTTTTCTATATTACTTCTATATAAAAATGGATTAAATTAATGCTACTTTGACGAGTTAGGATTTACTTTGGCTCTTGAGAAACGGTGTGTTACTCTTTTGGCCCACTAGTAACTAATGGCATACATTACATTTTATAAGTAGCGATCCCAACACTAATAGTTACAGATAATTAATTAATCAAATTTTGCGTCCCTGGACGGAATGTATCCTTGCAATATATATATATATATATCCCTTATTAAAAAATAAATCCCGATGAGAGTATGAACCTGAGATCATGTCATACAAAATACAAAAACTCTGAGCAACAATATGTCTACTGACAAGAGATCATCACTATACTCTTGCCGGAAATTCACCCTTTTTCACATCTCCATTCACTATAACAATACATGATCAGGGTCTGTGTGCACAAAAAAAAGCAATTCTAAATTGGAATTTATTTGACCTTAAGTGCAATTTGCGACTCCTCCATGAAGGATGAATCATGATACTTTAGCTATAAAAAAGATATCTACTTGTTGAAAATCGATTCATCCTGAGTAAGGATTTTGGACTATGTATGTACTCTAGTCGTCCTTAGGGGACCTTACCCTAGTTAGGATCATCCTTCTATACATATATTATCTAAGGATTCATTCCATTAGTCGTGCAACATGATATATGTACATTCAGGTCAAATATGCTTACATAGTTGCATGAATGCACATGTACTTGTTTCGAATGGGGGGGAGAGAGAGTACCGACATGCAATTTGTTGTTTATAGCTTCTATGAAATGTCCTGAATGCCTCAGTCTGCTGCATATCTAAGATGATGTCTCTTTGATAATCGTAAATTAAAGAACACACACACATATGTACTTTTGTAGATATATGTATGTATGTATGTATGAATTTAAGACATATATAATGACATAAAATGTACATACATCTATGCTGTTAGGAAGCATTCCTTTAATTGATTGGTCACATGTCCATCTTGTACCTTCATCTCAAGAATAAAAAAAACTCCTTAATTGCAAATTATGTACATCTTTTTATACTTTAAAATGTATGTACACATATTTATTTGTGGTCTGCTGTCTCCTACGTGGAAAACGTGAATTGACTTGTCGGTTTTTTTTTACATGTGATCTCCTTGGAAGAACAGAGGGTATGTATGTATTTGGGTCTTTTTTTTTGTCTTCTCCAAGTACCAGGGGGTTTGCTAAATCAGTTTTAGTTTCTTATAATTATCCATTCTTGACTATTTCTGTAAAAGAAAAATGATTTAATACAAAAATACTGTCTAGTTTGAAAAATCATATCTCTATCTAGGCCTAAATAAGTAGTCATTAAGATCGTTCATGTAAATTTTCTTGATAGGGATTCAGGCCCAAAACAGAGCAAGATAAAAAAAAGTGCGCGATGACTTGAGGCGGAGAAATCAAATGCCATTTTTATTTTGATGAAAGAACTCTTTTTTTTCTGTTGTCATTTAACATCTGACGAACAAAAGCTTTGGCGAGTTTTAGCTAAGGGTGTAAAAACATCAATTATTCACTCAGTGTAGACACCAAAGTCTACTAATTACCTGATTCCAAATTATTTAGTTCTGCAGAAGAAGGGGTACATAAATTCTAGGAATGCCAATAATATGCAAAATGCCGGTTGCGAGATTTTGTGGAGTTGGCACTTTGAACAACAGTACTTTTTGTTTTCCAAAGCTGTTATTATTTTTTCTTTATTACTACTGAGGGGAGAACATCTACCTTATAAGTAGTAAAGATCTCGCATGAAGGAAGAATACATGCATTAAGTTTAATAAAGCAAATAAAATGTAAACATAAAAGGGCTCAAGTCCTCGTATAATTATTATTAGTTAAAAATATATAATTTCCTGACATTAATTTCAGTTAATTTTCTTCCTCTCATCTATGTTATTATTTATTGTTGTATATATAAAAGAGAATAGCAGCTTGTAGCTCAGTCAAACGTCATGACAGCTCAAGCTGTTTCCCCCCTCGACATTCATTAAATTGTCAGGGTTGCCAGGTTGATTTTCTCTTTCTTTTTTTATATTCATGAAGCTGGAATATCCACAAGTTTTTGTGTACTTTTAATTTTCCATGTGAGAAATAGAAAATAAATAAGAAAGATAAATAATGATTCTGGTTAAGATCAGAATGTATTTCATTCGACAAAAAGGAACTCAACACGTATTCCATCGACAATGAATAGGAATGTAAATAATATGCAAAATGCCGGTTGCGAGATTTTGTGGAGTTGGATCTTTGAACAAGTGTGCTTTTTGTTTTCCAATGCTGTTATCATTTTTCTTTTATTACTACTGAGGGGAGAACAATATCTACAATAGCAAATATAATGTTAGAGAAGGGCTCAAGTTGTTCTCGTAATAATTGTTAGTTTACGACTTGTAAGCTAAAGATATATAATTTCAGTTAATTTTCTGCCTCTCATCTATGGATTACATACATAATATTATTATTTATTATTATTGATGTTTTCATTTGTATACATATATAAAGGAAAATAGCAGCTTGTAGCTCAGTAAAACGTCATGACAGCTCAAGCTGCTTCTTCCCTCTCAACATTCATCAAATTGTCAATTGAGTTACAACCAGGTTGATGATGATTTTCTCATTTTTTTTTTTTTGCACACCCCATTTGCATATTATTTACATTCCTAATACTATCTCCATGATGATACTGTTAAAATGTGTACATACACTAAAAGAGAGCATTGTCTATTCAAATGAGGAAGTCAACAGCACTACTATCATTATTATTATTATTAGTATTAGTATTTAAATAGGGATTTCTTTCAAATCTTATGTATACATACATATGTACAATATGCTATTCTCATTTAATCTAAATCAATGTATAAAGTCTCTATTTACTTAGGAAATGTTGTTATTGTTCTTGTTGCTTCTATGTGTTTATTTTATAATATTGTGAATTAACTACATACATCGACAAATACAGTGAATCCTCTATACAGCTCTACAAACCCTATTTTGTAATTATAATATACATATACATATACAACAAGTATGGGGATTGTACCGAGCGGGTTGCAAGGGGGGAAAATGAAATGGAAAAATAGTCTATGAATGACTAAAGGAAATTAATTCTATTAAAATATGTTAAAAAGAGTTAAATTTTTGACTGCTCTAAAAACAGGGACTACATACTTCAACTCTTTTTTTGTTTTTTGGACCTCTCAAAATGATGTATTTAGGAGAAGTGAGGGAACTCTGGTTACATCAATAGTAATAATAATTCGTCATACAAAGAGTTGAATATTCAATAGTAGTATATCAACCATCTACTACTGGACTATGAATCATGAACTGGTTGCAAATATTATTTACAAATTAGACACAAATGTGATTAAATGCCTTAAAAATGTGTATCAAATGCATTTTTTTTTTAAATGTCACCATTTATTTACTCGTTGTCGAGTAGGGTATTGGTCAAAATAAAAGTTAACTCAAATAGGTTAAAAGCCAGCCTCCTCCTTTTCACGCCATTATCCCACCACTAACGTATACATAAATGATGAACTCTCTTATCACTTTGTGTCAGCTATCTACTCATTAGGGCAGCGTTTCTAACCTTTTTTCCCTTTCGGAACCCTCAAAATATATCCCATGTTTCACGGAACCCTTGCGCAAAAAATGATTGAGCGAAGTTGGGAATCCCAAATGTAAACGATTAATTAGTTCTCTTAAGAGCCTGGCTTAGCAATAGGTCACTATAAAAAAAGTCAAAATTCTGGTGACAAAATTTTACCACACTGTAGAAAAAGACTGAAAAGTGTAATAGCTTATATAATCTCATTTTTCTCGCGGAACCCTTAAAGACTGTCTGCGGAACCCTAGGGTTCCGCGGAACCCCGGTTGAGAAACGCTGCATTAGGGGATTATAAACCCATGTTTCTCTAACTGGTTGATCATGACGGATCTGTAAAGAAGCTCACTTGATCAAAATATGAAAAAAAAAGTATATGTATTTTTGTTTTTGGGACTGTATCATCTCAACCTTGATGAATGAGAAGTGGGGAAAAAATGAAATTTAATTTATAATTGAAGGCATTTACTATTTTTCAAAATGACACTATGTAAATACATATATATTTGTTATCGGGTGAGACGAATAAGACATGTACATACATGTAATTCCAAATGTCAGGGGGGCCGACTGGCCGAAAGTTTGATTAGTTGGTGGGCAATAAAAATAACGAGTTTATTCAATATGATCATGGAAGAGGAGGAGGGATAACTGGGGGGGGGGGGGGGGTCTGAGAGCTCAATTTCTAAACAACAACAACAACGTTTTGATTGATTGCGTTTAGCTCTTGTTTAGCACATCTGATTCAGCAAAAGTTCTCTAGAAATCAATGACTCATGGTAGAGCTACTAAAGTAGTAGTAGTAGTAGCGTGCAGGAGGATTAAGAGGCCAGCTGAAATCCTTATCCGCACTACTACGTATTGTCTATTGTTCTTGTTTCCTAGTAGCGCTCTACCGTGAGTCATTGATTTCTAGCGAACTTTTGATTGAAATTAAATGAAAGTATTCACATTATTTAGATGAATGATTTCTTCTTAATTAAGGATTCTTATCGGGCTACGCTTGACATCATCTAATTTGAAAGCTGTGGGTATCAGCTCTCTTGAATTCTGCATTCCTTATCAATCCATTTATTGTAATATTCAATATTTGGTCGACTTTTGAGCCTACTCCCGGACCCTATGCCCCCAGGAGTTCCTTTAGGTCAAAACAAGTACTGAAAATGGGATTTGTATTAAATAAAATAGCGGATCATTATTACTTTTTAATGATCAAAAGAAGGTTCTTCTTCTCGGCTTCAATTGGCAGTTGAAGTTAGAAAATGGGCCGGCCTAATTAGGAGCTCAAAAAGTAGAGTTTGTGGATTTCTCGAAAAATCTCGAACTTTCGAGGAAAAATCAATGTGGAAAACTGAATAACTTTTATATTACTTATACCCCTTTAGGGTTTTAAAAAGTTCAAATTTGTTGAACTGTGTAATTGATCAACAAAGGATATCAAACCTTTTTTATTTTTCATTAGAGAGGAGAAACCTTTGGGAAAATGAGGGGAATAAGGAAGACTGGGGGGTGGCAGGAGACCATTTTCAAGGGTGGAAATGAATACTATTCTTCTTAGTATTCTTTTAGAGCAGCGTTTCTCAACCGGGGTTCCGCGGAACCCTAGGGTTCCGCAGACGGTCTTTAAGGGTTCCGCGAGAAAAATGAGATTATATAAGCTATTACACTTTTCAGTCTTTTTCTACAAAGTCTTTTTTGTGCAAGGGTTCCGTGAGACATGGGATATATTTTGAGGGTTCCGAAAGGGAAAAAAGGTTGAGAAACGCTGTTTTAGAGTGTTTGCTCTTATGAACTGACATATGTATATATGTATGTATGTATGTGTTTGTAGAAAAATGTGATTTGTACCTAGAGAAAAAAAAAGTGATGAAGTAAATAGAGGAGGAGATATTTACATACTATCATTAAGTTTATGTATATTATCTAGAGTAGTAGTTGTAGTACTCTTTTTGAAGTATTCATGTTCAACCTTGAAGCACAAGTTGTGATTAGTTGTAGGTATTTAATAATCATATAATACTCTTCTTACTTATAAGATACATAAACAAAATGTTAATTATAATTATCAAGTAAGGAAGAGAGAGAGAGAGAGAGAGAAACAAAAAAAAAATGAAGTCTTTTGGCAGTCTTTCAACTCTTTTTATAGACAAATTAAATTCAGAGCGATATGTGTAGGGATTTATAAATATACATATATATATATATATATATATATATACTTATAAAGTCAAAGAAGTATACTATATGTACAGTCAACTACTTACCCTTTTCGAATGTAGACTAAGTTATCGAATGTATACATTTTATATGGATACTAGTCATAGAATGTACACATATTCATCATTTCTTTACCATGCACTTAAAACGCTCCTATTTCTATATAGACATACAACATAGACTACTTCGTTTATGGAGTAGTTATTGGACGAGGGGGGT
This sequence comes from Lepeophtheirus nordmannii, assembly GCA_963680855.1. Classification (NCBI taxonomy): domain Eukaryota; kingdom Metazoa; phylum Arthropoda; class Copepoda; order Siphonostomatoida; family Caligidae; genus Lepeophtheirus; species Lepeophtheirus nordmannii. Next base: position 30,137,887 of record OY804524.1, on the reverse strand, counting down.
CCTGAGTCGAGCTGAAAAGGATTTGTAGAGCTTTCAAGAAAGAGATAGAGAGAGAGAAGTGCATTTGCTTGTAACACGATGAATATCCCTTAACAAACAATAATTATCTGTGCTTAAACATTGACTAATCCTTGAATATGTTGTGTGCTTTTGTAGATCTTGACGTCACAGATCCATTTCATTCATCTACTTTCTATACGACAAATATATATACTAGTGTTGCATGGTCAATCATTCCTCTCGGACACTCTGATCCAATAAAAAACGTGCTCGAAAAGTGACTCATTTTGTATGATAGAAGTATAGAAATTTTTGATATTGTCATTGGAGCATTATGAGCAATAATGAGGATCTCAATCTGGATTATGTGAGAGGAATTCAAATTCAGGGGGGTCCTGGATCTGCTATTAGTAGTCATGTTGTCCCTACTGTGTGAATCTCTAGATATTTTATTTATGCGATGATTCTCAGAGCCTTAACTCCAATATGAGATAAAGAAAAAAAAGATATGGGGAAGTTATGTTGGACATATATATGTTGGGCATATTTGTACCTGGTTGCTGGACTACATATTTGTCTATGAATATGTCTAAAAAACTCTTCTTCTTAGCTTCGCAAAAACAGAGCTACTTCCAGTTGACCGAATTAAATAGAGTGCCATTTTTTATAGCAACTATTTGTTATAGCATTATGTCTTTGTCAGCTGTGGATTTGTTGCCTGCTCTTGGTCCTTAGTTCCTCCTTAGTGTTCCTTCTCAGGTACCTTGTACTATTGGGCTCAAATGATTTTTTATTAAACTGAGCAGCTCCCTAGTATTAAATGAAGAAATGTCCTGAGTTAGGGAAGAGTTGACCAAGTACCGTGAATACAACTCGAAATAACTTTCGACCTTTTCTTTCTTTCTTTCTTTCTTAAAAAAAAAACAAAATAGATAAGGTTAAGAAATCTCAACTCTCATAGGCGGCTTACATACACATATTTCTACATTTATAGCACTTCTTGAATGTGTGGCTTGCTTCGTAATTTATAGCAAAGGATTCTAATTATTATGTGTGTTTTTTTTACTATTATTATTTTACTGTATTTTTTTTTGAGTGGTTGTATACTTAGTATTAATAATAATAATAATAATAGTAATTGTGTGTGTGTAGTCTAATTATGAATGTTTTGTTCATACATAGTTATGTACATATGTACCTACATATATATATATATATATATATATATATATATATATATATGTGTTTGTCTGTTAAGCCCAACCCTTTAAAAAATATAATCCTAGAGGAAAAAATTACAATTACAATTATGTATGTAGTTTCTACAATATACATAGACTGTACAAAACATGGCTTTGTTTTTGAATTCATACGAATTCGGATTGCAAGAGGAGGGTGGAGGAGGAGGAGGAGGGGATACAATGATGATACGTTGTGGAAAACAAAGAGAATCACTCATAACTAAGGGAGATTCATTTATTATCTTATTATTCGTCACCTATAAGGGGCAGGAGGTAAGGGCTACTACTACTACTACCATCATTATTGGAGTAGTAGGTATCAACAAGAGCTAAACGGGATCCTTGTTCAGTGTGTTTCAATATATATATATATATATGGACTTGTTTGAATGAAGAATATAATATTTTTATTTCAAGTGCCATCCATTTAAAAAAATAATTGAATTGAATTCATGAATTTACGTTTTATTTATGTATATATATAATATTGAGGCACCCATGACTAAGTTCATCTCGTCAACGCTAAAGGCAGCTAGCTACAGGAATACTCATCTATTAGCTAATGAGCTTGGACGAGTCGTCCAATGGACATTTGATTGTTTCAATTAATCATTTTTTATCCTTCTTCTCCTCCTCCCCCATAGTTATATATCAATCAATCATGGTTTTTGTTTGAACGAAAGTTGTATTAAGAAGATTATTCACTCTGAATTTTATTCTAAGTGAACTCTCTTAGAAATTTAAATTGGTAATCACCCAAAAACAAAATGTTATAATTTTAAGGTCAATGAAAGATTTTGACCTTAAAATATTTATAAATTCAAAAAAAAAAAAATAAAAAAAAATGACTCGTTTCTCAATCATATTTTATTGATCTCTATCAACGGTTTTCATTTGATAGTTACAGAACTCAGTACTTCCTCTGCTCAAGCCGCAAAGAAGAATTGTGGCACCACAAGTAGTAGTCATATGAGTTGACTTTGAGTATGTATGTTTCTATATATGTAAATCAGTACGAGCTGTTGTTGTTGAAATATCAGTATTATTGCTTCTGAGAATTGAATTGATGACCTCATGTGTATATATCTCTCTCTGCTTTTTTTTTTTTTCATCGTTTTTTATACAAGTTGTAGTTTTCTCCCAGGCTTTTCACGTCTTACGTAAATTCTTTTTTTTTTTTTTTAAAAAAAACACACACACAAACAAGTCATTTAAGAGCAAGGGGTAAATACTTGATTTTCAAATAGAATATTCCCTGAATATTAACTTTTTAAATTACTTTGATCATCAATGATTGATAATATTACAAAGGAGTACTTGCTACTAATAACCTTTGGCACAGAAATTTGTGTACATTTAATAATAATTGAATTAAACCAAGAGCACCAGTTATTTTAATTCATTACGAATCTTGTGTAAATATTTTGATGCTATCATTCAAATATAATTTACAGTGTAAATAACAATTATTTATAATGTAATTATGTAATAATGGATATCAAGTTCCATGAAACAAACAAACAAACAAACAAGGGAACAATTGCAAGGGGAGGGGTGAGGGTTAATAATCATCATGACATTGACTTGTAGATTTGTATTGAATTTATTTCAAAGTGCAAAGTCCAAAATTGATCTTAGCTCTCTATATATATATATGTCGTATAAATAAATTATCCAATTTGCAACTCTGTCAAAATCACAACATTTATACAGTCAAATTCATTTAGATGTTTTGTTTAGGTAGGTTTATTTAGATTCAGTTTTTGTATTCCATATTCTTTACATATAAAACTATTATGATGTGAAAATAAAAAAAATATAAAATATATGAATAGTTGTACCTTTTAGAAGTCCTGTAATCTCTCAGACCTTTATATATTCAAAGAAAGAACCTTTAAATCCTAAAAACAATTAAAAAATAAGTGATAATTACGAATTAATTATTTAGAAATTGATATCAATTACATGTGATCCCACGCCATTTATCCTGGGCTTGACTATGTTGATTTTGATTTTTTTTCCAAGCTCTGAGACCATTTATTTGTGGGGCTAAATAAAATAAATAAAAAAAACAATAACCAATAACCAATTAGAGCCGGTGATTTTTTTCCCCTTCAAAATGAAGATTACAAGTCACTTCCGCCATGCTTCAATTTAAAGCAAATGAGTCAATATCTGTCAAAAAAAAAGGACATACAAGAATTATTATTCTTAAAGAAAAATTTTTAAAGTGTGTGTTGACTCTCATTTTGTGTTTTATTGTGAACCCACAATCGTCGTCATGTTTAGTAGGTAGGAGGAAGTTAATTTCGTTTTTTTGTTTTTTTTATATATGATTGTGCTTTAATTGTCGTCTAGCCTCAAATATATAGAATTTTCTGCTAAATGACTTTCAAAATGCCTTTGACTTGTTTGACACGTGTTTTTAAAAACATTGAATCTCCTTTTTTGTTGTTTGTTTGTTCATGCTGAATTAGGGAAATCAAATATGAATATACATACATCTGTACATATTTGGAAATTGAACTGCAATCCCTTAATGAATCCAAAAGAGCCTCAAATCCATACATATATCATATCCTCATGCAACGGCTTTAATTCTATTATTTGTAAGTACATGGGGAAAAAAAAAAAGTGAAAAAAGATTTTCATCACGACTTTCTGTCTTTTACGTCAAAATATCAACGATATTCAACGAGAAATTTCATTCTTTTTGTACACATTTAAAGCATAATGAGTCTATCCTTAATCATTCGTTCATTCATAATAACTTCCAAGGGTTCAGAATTGTCCCTAAGGAGGGGAAGAAGAAGAAGAAGAAGAGGACACACATTTGGAGTAGGAAGCTATATAAAAAACAAAAACAAATATGCAGTCATTCATTGAATGCAGCAATAGTATAAAAGTTATTATAGTTTGGAGAGAAATGGTGTGACTATAGAGGGAGGGAGGGAGGAAGGGAGAAGAGAAAAGGCGGTGTGTGTGTGTATTATACTTATATAGGTATATACTACATATATTGCACATGGAGAACCAAAGGCACTTGTCAAAAATTGAGCACGCATACGCCCTCTATAAAACCAAAATATATATATATATATATATACAATCCAAGTTTGTTATATGTTAACTAACTAACTATGCAGGAGCAGCAGACCCTATTGTAGAATATTATTATTATTATTATTATTATTAGTCGTTCGTTACATAGTATATATATGTATATAGTACGTGCATCATCATCATCATCCTATCGTGAGGATTGGAGCGCGATCCTCTCAAAAAAGTTAAAAAACATTACTACAAGAGCAGTAGAAGAAGACGAAGAAGGAGCAGAAGCAGCATGAATCTGATGATGGTGAAGGAGCCGTGGATTTTTCTCTTATTTGGTGGTTCCTCTTTTAGTATATATATTTAGTTGATATAGTGTGGACCTAAAAAATATATATATATATATATATATATCTCATAAGTCAGTCAGTCAATAAAAAAAATTCTTCAAGGAGTCGTCGTCGTCGTCGTCGTTGTTGTTGTTGTCATCATTAAGATCATTTCTCAACGAGTAGGATACTACTTTGTCATTTGATCTCACTACCCTCTATGATGTGGTGTATCCATGTTGTTCTCTATATGGGTGAATGATTTAACAAACAAACAAACGAAAACAAAAAACCAAAAAAATGCTCTAAATTTATAAAATAAAGTGAATTCATCAAAAGGAGTAGTTGTTTTGTGTGCCTTGTGAGAGCAGTCCGTGAGTTTTTCCTCCTCCTTTGCGTTCCCTTTCATCATCATCATCAACAACAACAACTTCAAAATGAGTTGCATGTATCTGGTAAGAGATTTGCTTATTGATTTTTTTTTTTTTAAAGTGTGGTGAATGAGTATTTTCTATGGGTTTGATGATTCTCTCTGTTGATGTTTGACTCTCACCACCACCACCACTCCTTTCATCCCACTTGGTCATAGTTGAATGAAGAAAGAGAGTCCCTAAGGACTATTCTTCGTGTCCCGTAAAATGTTAAGGTGCAATTGTCACCCCTCTTTAATTTATTTTTGTTTCTACATACAAACTACGGCTTAAGTTGTTGGTGCATGAAGGAAGAAGAAGAGTCTGTTACAAATGGTTTATATTATGTGAGTCATTTGATTCGAATGATGATTCCTTTCTTTGAATATTCTCTTAATGTTTTGAGGATATCTCTTATAACTATTGACGTTCCTTCTCTCTCTCTCGTAGAACAACGGTGGCACAAGTCCAAACACTGATATTTAATTTGTGATGATAATTGAATTATTTTGCAAACATTGATTTGAGCTTATTTTTCTTTTGAATGTCCAATGCTCCACCGCCAGTGTATTTTTGATTATGTATTGTTATTTGAAACTACTACTGCTACCCATTGTCATAATTTGAATGACTTTTTGTCACATACATATATTTGCATAAATGTGCCTCATGACCTCATAATCAGCTGATTCAATTGACCATCTAATTCATCATTTGCTGCTGTCAAGCTCTCTTATATTAAAATAATTGGAGCATGATTAACCAAAGAGCTTAATTACTTACTTACTTACTTGCCCCTTGACCCAAGGTGACATCTGCAATAAAGAGAGGGCATTTGTATAAGGACTAAATGACCCCCAGTCAAACCAAAAATAAAATAAAATGTAGCATTAGTATAATAAATTACTTTGTGTTCGTGGCCCCAGAGGCCTTGATCCGTAGATCCATCCCTGATCTACATACATGATCAGTGTAGGAGTGTACTTCTTATCTCTCTTTTTATTTATTATTATTTATCATCAAATCTCTAATGACCATTATTATTAAACAACAACCAGGCGCACTGCCTGGGTGCAGATCAAAATTAAGTAATTTGTATATATGTGGATAATATTTTGATCCGAGCTGTCTACTTCATGTAGCTAGGAGGATTTGTCTGTATGTATTCCCAAATATTTTTACTTTAGAGCAGTGGTTCCCAACGTGGGGCGCAGGCCCCACCGGTGGGGCATGGCAATATTTTGGTGGGGCATGGCCAGGACGTACACCCTTCGGCTTACTATACCAAAGACTACGGGGCAATTCGAGAATGAATCACAGGGATCAGGATTTTAGAAACGCCTAGGCGGGGCATGGCTTAAAATCGGTTGGGAACCACTGCTCTAGAGGCTATATTATTCCTCCTCCACTTATTCTAATCAACATAATGTACATACATTTTGAAAATGCCCGACTCTACTTCATACATATCATTTCTACTTAATAACCACTCCTTTTGAGAATTCTTTATTAATATATATATATATATATATATATATATATATATATATATATATATGTAATTAAAAGAATGACATGATAAGAATTTTTTGAAATTTCTCTATTTATTTGTAAAAGAATTCATCAACCCTCCCCCCAAGAAAAGAAAAAAAATGAATTCAATTGCACAAAATTACTCATGTGTAATTATCAAGATGATGATTATTTGTGTTTCTCTTCTCTATATTTCACGTGCATTTTTTTTTTAATTTTTTTAAATACATTTTTTGTTTTTTTGTTTAAATATAATTTGTACAAATTATGTACGAAAATTAGTAATTATAATTCTACAAGATCCTCAAATTCTACTACATATATACATACATTGATTCTGAGTGCCTACCTGATGGTCTTTTTCAGGTAGTGTGCATTTTCAGTATATACATATGTACATAAAATCCACTTAAGGCACAACATGAACATATTGTAACTATTATTATTATTACTACTATTCATAGATACGTAGGAGCAGGGGTAGCTCAGGCTACGAGACGTTTGCTCGTAGGTTGTCCTAGATGTTTCCTGCAGAATATACGCATACCTTTTGATTTCGTCAATATATACTTGCATACATATATATATTGTTGATTCCATAGGCAGTAGTAGGGTGGGGACCCTGCGGCTCCCATTACCCTAATTCCTCTCCCCCTCTCACCATAAATGTGCACTCTGGACTCTCTAAATTAAGAACGTGTATATATACATTTAAACTTGATTGAGTCAAAATATATCTATATATACATTTGTTTTGTCTCTTTTTTTTTATTTTATTTTTGAGGGTATTTTAAATATAAATAGTTCAGAATGTAGTCTCAAAATGTTGCTATTGGACTAAGAACTGGTGTTGTCTCTCTTCTGAGTTGCTGGATAATTTATACAGAGTCAAATCCCCTCTACTCAAAGTATTCCTCATATGATTGTAGATATGAATTTTAATTACTTATTGTGTTGATCCTCCATTTCTAAACGTATTTGGTGATTATTGAGAATAAAGATAATATGGGCAAATTTCCATTTCCACTCAACCTTGATGAAGGGATGCGATTTTAGGGCTATGCTGCAGATATCATGTACTGACTTCAACATGATACTATGAATGAATGAATGAATGACTGTGCGGAGTAGCCTTAGAAATTATTCCGATAATGAATAATGAATGAACAGATAGGAAATAGAGTAATGAATTCTATATTTTTTTATATAAATAAAGTGGATCCTATTCAGATTGGACTCCAGGTATGTGTTTTATTTGTATTTCCATTCATTCATTCGTCAGTTATTTATTTAGGGATGGGTTGTGGAAAAGACAGCCCTTTTGCATATAAGGTGCCCCCTATAATTCTAGTGCTAGTAGAGCATAGAGGAAGAAGCAGTCTACATTAGGCTATTAGGCAGGCAGAAGTTAGGATATTTGAGGTTATTAAACTCTGAGGCTGGCTTATTTTTACTTAAGTAGCCTTTTATATATATATATAGATAGATAGATATATATATATATATAGATATCATGACTCTATGATTAATTTCTTTATATATTGTTCGTACTGAGTCAACAACCATTTCGTAAAGGGATAGAGTCTCCAGAAATTGGATCGTAGTCCAAGGGTTGACTGTGCAGTTATTTAAATATGAACATATCTTAATTAGTGCAATTATGAATAGTTATAAAAAAACAACCAACAATAACATGACATATTCCAGTGTGAATTGGACTATCTACCCCCCCCCCCCCCCTGTTGGCTGTGTATTTTTTTAAAGAAAAGAAAAATAAATCTGCATGCACACACAATCACGTTGGCGGCGGCACCCCCTGTCATTTGATATACATAGGAAATAAAATAAATTCCTTTCACTCTTAAAATTTCTTCTTCTCTCAGATAGAAGATTCTACATACTTACATATACTTCACACAGATTCTAAATATAATAATAATAATAATAAATCTCTCCAATTTAATTGTCACCCCATCTCTTTGTACATATATACCTATGTATGTTGATTTCCCTACTCTCACGAAGGAACGTGTGTGAGTTTCTTTTGACTTTAGGCATCATTTTCATCATGGGGTAGATGCCTTCGTTCGTTCGTTCCTTCCTTCCTTCATTCGTTCGTATCTTCTTCTTTCACTATCTCCCTGATACATCTTTTTCCCTTCCTTCCTCTTGATTATTATAAGTATTATTATTATTATTCCTTCTTCTTCTTCTTCTTTTCATCATCTTTTCTTCCAAGAAGAGATGATGATGATGATGCAATTAGCCTTCTAATATTATATATATATATATAAGTATAAATATTGATTATACTACGACTACTACCAAAGATGATGTACAAATGATTTTTTCCCTTAAACGAAATATATATATATATATATTTTAATCATAAGTACAAAATGAAATATAAATCCTTTTTGAAGGCTGAGTTTAGCAGCGAGCAGCAGCAGATGCGCCTTTTCTTCTTATTTCTCTCTCTCCTTATTTCTTAGTCTTCACCAAGGATAATATTAAAGAATATTTATTCTGTATATATTATTTACTTATTTATATATGCACATAGATAATAATTATATTTGTTTTATTACTACAATATTCTTCTTCTTCTTCTTCTAAATATCCTTATATATATATATATTAATGAGTCATTATGTATATATATATATTAACTATACAAATGCTTATACATTATTTCTTACCCTATTGACCACTACAAAATGCGCCTGCCCCTCCATTGAATTTTGAGTTTTTACTTTACTTTTTGGCACACTTTTAATACTGAGGAATTGATAATGAAGCTGATATGTGCTTTATATGTATATTGTTTAAATATTCAATTTTGTGGTTTTTTGCATAGTGTATATATGTATATATATATGTACATTAGTGCTGCTCTGACTCGGTTTAAGTGTCCGGTCTTATGTGATTCATTCTGGTTTTTTATTTATTTTTTGTTTGTTTATTTAAAGTCAATCATCAATCAGTCAATTATCATGAACATGAATTTTGTTAACTCTTTTAAAATAAAACTCTGTTTGTATTTGATTTGAGGCCCCTGGAAATATTGTTTTGATAATGTCCTTGTATATTAATGAATATATGAATATAGTCTTCAGACTCTGTTCGAAATGGTCTTCTTTTTTTGAGTATGTCCCCTTATTTGCTGGCAATATAACAGTATGAATGTAGCTATGACAGTCTTACTCCAGGCTCAAGACACCTCTTCTTGGACTTGTATTAGTAATTAATTTAATCAAATTGATGTTTTTAGAAAGATCTCATTGATATACAAGTTGTAGACACTCTACTTTAGTTTTGGAGTTATTGTTATTTTTGTTACATTTTCATTACTTGTAAAATGGCTAAAAACGTATTAAAAAACGCCAACAAATGAGCCATTTTAAAAGGATAGAAGTATAAATATACATATATGTATGTATGTATCCCTCTAAGTTTCCGCAGACGACAATACTTACTACCCTTATCTCTCAAAATGAGTCACTTTGATTGACGTCATCATCAAAGCCCTGATGGATGATGTTTGTTCATTAAAGAGCACACACACACACTTGACAACTCCATCAACAACAACAACAATACTATATATATATATATATATATTAAAATGAACCCCTATCAAATGTGCTTATCCCTTAGTTTGTAGATCATGAACTCTTTTTCAGAATTCAGAGACGGACGGACGGACTATCAAATCGCATAAATGAGTCTACCCTACTTTTTCCTCCCCCTTCTTCTTCTTCTTTAAATATCTAAGATTTGACTAGACGCATATTATGTACACATAGAATATGTTAGTAGTAGTACTAGTAATAATCATTGTCATCATCAATTTTGCTCTCCTCCATATAAAGAAGTTATGACGAAGAGCAAGCGCAGAGTTCAATGTCTCTCCCTCTATGTATTTATTTATTTATTTATCATTATTTGATTTATAAAAGGAAAATTCTATGCATTTTTTTTATTTTTTATTTTTTTTTAATCTATGAATATACATACGTACATACAACCATGGCTCAATATAACAACTAACATACATAATAATCATAATAATACTAGCCTAAGGTCAGTATATGTATAGTCGTCATACCTCCATAATATCTATATGTTCTTACTTACAACCGTAGATACTTACTAGGGTTTCAATTTTTTTTAATGATATTATTATTATTATTAAATAATCCACATTTAACGAAAGCTTTTAAAGGTTATTTCGTCGTCTTGTTTTTTGTATACCCACATAAATAATGTATATATATATATCTTTGTAAAAGACCCTCTGATTACTTTATATATATATATATATATATATATATGTATTTAAAAAGAAACAAAAAAACCTACTTAATCTTTTTATGGCTTTATGGATTGTAAACATTTTTTTTTATAAAAAATTCTTCTTCTTTCTCTTTCTCCTTTTTGCATGTCAAGAGGTCCTGATGGGGGATTGTAAAAATAAGGGGGTTAGAAGAGCAGTGCTGCTCTTAAATGGTCTCTACAAACATATAAGGGTCTTTTTTTTTTTTTTTTGGTACTTTCAACTATTTATTTCATTGTGATGAACCTACTACTGCGTACTTCATGTGTCTACATGTGAGTAGTCTGTAGAGAAGAAGCTATTTTCTATTTATTATTATGAGTGTACATATACATAGTTTAGTTGTCCATTTTCAACCCTATGCAAACCATGTACTCTCATGGTGGGAGGGAGGACTGGACTCTTTTTAGAGGGCCTCTCTCCTTACATACAATTCTTGAGACTCAATCCTATTTCCATTTCTCCACTGGCTTTATTTAATGATGCTGCAAGTCTTTTGAATTCTCCTTTTTGAGTTTGCCAAAGTCTTTCATTCAAACATTGTATTTGTGGGTCACAAGGAGGAGTGTGTCTTTTTATTTGTGGTAGTTGATCAAGTAAGAATCAAAAGTTAAGGGAAACTATGCCTAAACATGCATTTATTCTTTATAAACTTGAAGGTATGCTCATAAATTTGGACCATTTACAATTTGATGCCTTTTAAAATCTGGAGCAGACCCTATAATAAACCCCTGGATTTTTTGATACATTTAGACAATTTTTCTACATTGCCCGCCCTTCCTTTTATGCTGACCGGGTAGAAAGAAAGTGTTTTAATTTCAGCAGCTATAGGGTGTTTAGGTCAAGGTTTTCTGGTTTGTTGTTGTTGTTGTTTTTTCATTTCAAGAGCCTCTGTCCATAACTAAAATACATTGTTTTTTAGCTACAACCATACTTATAAAATACAATAAAAATGTCAATTTGACACACACACACACGCGTTTGTTGTCAATTTTTATCCATTTGCTTGGTGTCTACAGCTTGAACAATTGATGAAAAAACAAAACAAAAAAACAAAAAATCTGTGTGTATATTTCGCCCACATTCCTGGAATCTGCTCGAATACTTAGCTTGAGCGTAATTGACACCACTGGCTGGAGCGGCGGCTAGTTCTGCTCTATTTGATGATAGTTTCTAGTTGTTAAAGTACACATTTATTTGACAAAATTAGGGAGGAAAGCTGAAAGAGCCGATTGTTTCTTGGGGTCATTGAACTGCTCATTACATATGTACACATTTTGCAAACCCTCTCCGTAGAAATGTTTTACACTCATATTCACAATTTGTCTCGTAATCCAAACAAAGCCAAACTACTAACTGTATATATATACATATATATATATTCATACATGAAACATACATATTAAAATTCATTCAAATATGTAATAAGGTAAATGAGAGATTCCTTGCTTCTCACTACCATTGTTTGTAGAGATTATATATATATATATATGCATATGTACTAATTATTATGTTGGTATATATATATATATTATATGTATAGTGGTTTTATTTGAGGGGGGCTTATTTTGAGTTAATGGTTATCATCTCTGCCTGATGATTTACTTACTTTTAAATCTTTTTTTCTTTTTATTATTATTTTTTACTATCATTCTTATATAAATGTACATATATTTCTTCTTTATTTTTTAATTTATTGTTTTGAGAATGAGAGGGGGGGGGTTGAATTATGATGTAATTTCGTTTATATCTCTACACACCACTATGTTTATAAAGGGAGGGGGGGAGAGACAATTGTACATACATAGGTATTAAGTATGAAGAGGTAAAGGAATCATCCTTGAGAAGGAAGATGAGTCCCCCATACGTACGCACTTGCAATCATTTTCTCTCTCTCTCTCTCTCTTTCTTCAAACCATTTATGGTTATTTTTCCATTTAAATTACACATCTGGCATATTAATTTTCTTCTTCTTCTTCTCCTTTTCGTCTCTCTCTCTCTTTCTTTCTTATTACAAAAGAAAAAAAACCCAACTCAAGTTACTAGAACTCCTCAAGTCCTCAATTCCTCATTATTACTTATTACTCAAACTGTTTGAGTGAGAGTACATTTAGCTCTAAATCAAAGTTTAGAAACATTCATATATATGTCAAAAAAACATATATGACAATGGCAGGTACCCTGTCTGGATTTGGTTAGCTCTTGTATACATATATCTGTATGGTCATCCTATGGGATAGGAAAGCTAAAGAAGCATGGCTTTATGTACAAGCTTCTTCATTCATATTGATTGTGTTCATTTATGGGCTATAGCCACTTAATAAGAGCAAAAACAAAATACTTTTGAGTCGGGATACTGAATGATAAACAATAATTGTAAGCTGTTATTGTAATTAATTAAAAAGAGAGACAAAAGGTCTTTAGAAGATGAGGGGGGGGGGGCTGTCGATGCTAAGATATTGTAAATTAGAGGGGCATGACTTTAAAAAAAGAAAAAAAGGATTTTCTGTAGGCCAGAGTAGGCAAAGGCTACTCTATACCTTCCATTACCCCCCATTGAATCCCCTGCCTTACAAAAGGAATTTTGAAAGATATAAGTTCAATCAAATTAGATAAGTAGTTATTCAATATTAAATAAATAAATGTGACTTATATTTATTTAACAATGGGACTAGTTTCAAATGAATGTCTTTAGAGCCATTCCTTTTCCTTTCCTCAATGTTACCATTCACTTTCATAACCACAAATGTATGTAAATCCAAAGAAATGTTACTGTGCAAACTTTGTTCTTCTAATCCTTCTCTAACAGACATGCATATAAATCACAATATCAGAAGAAGAAGAAAAAGTCCACAATAATAATATTAAAGTGTGTTGATGGTGGGTTAGGAGTTCGAATCAACTCACAACTCTCAAGAGAGAGAGAGAGAGAATCCTTGTCACCCTTCCTTTCTTCTTTCCTTCCTTCCATCTCTTCCTTCTCTTCAACAAGCATTTATCTTTAACCACAACCACTCATGATGGTGGTGCTGTAGCCATGAGTTGAATACGAATCATATTAGGTGGAAGGGGGGGGGGGACCTTGGATGAATGTGAATAAGATGATGATCCCCCCCCCCCTCTCTTCTTCTTCTTCTTCAATGACTTTTCTTTATAATATATATATATGATTAAACGTACCAACTACACTCACATCGAATAATGTTCGTGTTTAACCTCTACTCACTCATTATTAAATACAAATTGGATACTCCATAAAATGTCTTGACTCTTTAATATACTATATATTATTGAGATACATACATATATATATATATATACAGGGTGTCCCAAAAAATGTATACAGAGTATAAATATTTGTAAACTAGGTATGTATGGAATTAAATTTTCAAATCATCTGTTCATCGCATTATGCAACCTTGTCATTCGAACAGTTATATTCCAACTTGAGTCCATGCTCTTAATGTCAGTGATCTATTAGAGACTTGAGAATCCACGTGGCACTGCAATATCCATTGATAACAATAATTAAAGGGCCCAATGGTCAAAGATATCGTTTCATAATGTGTACATACAATTCTACAGCTTGGTGAGGTTAGGAGTAGTGTTTGGATCAAAATGGGCGTCAGTTATAGAACAGGCAGTTGAAAAACAAAAAAAAACCTAAATAAATGATTCTTGTGGTAAATATTTTTACACTTAAAAATAAGAAAAATTTAATTAAATATGTCAAGTTTACAAATATTTTCTAATCTGTATACATTTTTTGGGGACACCCTATATATATATATATATACAAAAAGAGCTCCTTCAATGGTTGGTTAGTTGGTTTGTATTTTATATGATTTGGTGGCTGTCTTGTAGATTTAATATGTATTGTTTTGGTTTGGTTTGTTTTGTGTATATTTATACACACATATATATTTTCACAGACGCGCGTCGACACAATGATGGGTGGAGGGGAAGAGGAGAAGGAAGGAAGGATGGTTTTATATACATACATGTGTATATAATGTATTGTAATGCTATTTTAATATCTATCTAAATATGTACATAGATAGATTGTCTCCTCCTTATCTCCCTGCTAATATCTACATACATTTTATATCTACATATATTACAACATAATAAAACGAATAATTCCATCATGCATTTATCTATCATTTCAATTCTGATGACGAAAGAAACTCCCTCTTTCCTTCTTTCTTTCCTTCTTCTTAATTAGGTATATATATATATAAATACCATGAGCCTATGGTTCATTTACATTATTTAATGTAATAGGAGATTGGAAAAGATCTGATAATAAAGCAGCATTTACTGCTTTTGCAAGATGAGGGGAGGGAGGAGGAGGAGTTCTACATATATCAATGTACATATATATATATATATATGTACATTTCCTTGGTGACTCTTTCTGAGAAAGAGTGTGAAATTCTCTGATGTGAAGGTGGTGGTATCAATAGCCAGGAAACAGTTTATATATGTATATTTGAATTCAATGGTTGGAGGGGGAGAGACTTTTTGTTATTTATTCCGTGTGCATGAATATGTTTTTATATTTTGAAAGAGCCCCTCTTACTCCTTGTCACTTGGGAACTCGATATTTATCGAGTTTTGTTTTTAATGCACAAAGTGCTTTTTTATCAAAAAAAAAAAAGTTTAATAATATATTTTTTTTCTACTTCTATCTTGTAAATTCTATTTTAATGATATTTGTATCATTATTATTATTATTACTATTACTAAAAGGTAATTGAATTCAATATCCACTTTTTCATATTGCAAAGTGAACCGATTACCCCCATGATTCTCAAAAAGCCAACGATAATGATCATTAATTAAAATATCAGCTTCTTCAAGGATCTGTAAGGGATCTACTTAACACACAGAAGATCAGAGATGTATATTGACGCTGTGAGTTTGTGTTATAATTTCCACTTGATTGTTGAGAATAACGATCTGAAAAATATTATGACTTTTTATCAATCAAAGTGTATCAAATAAGTAGGAATGTGAAAAATATGCAAAATGCCGAGTGCGAGACTTTGTGGAGTTGGCACTTGGAACCACAGTACTTTTTGTTTTCCAAAGCTGTTATCATTTTTCCTATATTACTACTTATGGAAGAACAATATCTACCTGATAGTAAAGATCTCGCATGAAGGTAGTCATGCATTAAGGCCCATAAAGCAAATAAAATGTAAGCAAAAAGGGCTCAAGTCCTCGTATAATTATTATTAGTTAAAATTATATAATTTCCAATTTCAATTAATTTTCTATTTCTCATCTATGGTATACATACATAATGTTATTATTTATTATTGATGTCTTCGTTTGTATATATAATATAAAGGAGAATAGCAGCTTGAGGCTCAGTACAACGTCATGACAGCTCAAGCTGCTTCTTCCCTCTCAATATTCATCAAATTATCAGAGTTACAACCAGGTTGATGATTTTCTCTTTCTTTTTATTTTACACACTCCATTTGCATATTTTTTACATTCCTACAAATAAGATACAAACTAGAAAGACCCAAAAAAAAAAAAAATTGGTTGAAAATTATTGTTTACTGTCAATTGTAATTCAATGGATTTAGATCAACCCTTACTGGGATCCATTGATCCTATTGGTTGTTCCAGGGGATGTAAAATATTGAGTGTCATACTCAAGGGCTCAGAGTTCAAAATGACTTGTAGAACTCTTGTCATAGTCACTCTAATGATCAAACTTGTACACAAATAATACCATTGTTAAATGGGGGGGGGGGGGGGGGAGGAAGCAGAGCAGCATATTTCAAGGGAAATCGAGAGGTACGTACACTTATGGGGGTACCGCGTGGGGGTAATTGGAAAGAGAAATGCTTGCAAAATAATTTTTTGTGCGTGAATGATGAGAACACTAATAAAAAACCGTATAATTACCTATAGAGAAAAAACTAATAAAAGCTATATTAGCATTTATGGTGTGAGCCTCTGAGCTCTAAAGTTCTGTAGTGGTAACTTGGAGAATCAAAATTGAATATTTCCCCCTACGAATAAATTTAATTCAAATATTTTATACGAGAATATCGTTTTTGTATTATTTACATAATTGAGACAGTCAATGGTTATTGAATTATTTGCATGGGACCTTTATTTTTAAGGTTTGAAGAGGGGGGAGTAGTGGAAGTTGGTATTCTTTTAAAAAGTAGTACTTGGTATAAACGACGATGATAATAAAGTAGTCAATTTGATGAGGCAAATGAATTGTAATATATGTACACTAATTAGGGCTTCACTCACACCATCCATACGTTGATAAACTACTCATTAAATCAGCCGATTTCAATCAGTTTTGGGATTAATTGATACTGAGACAAAAATCACTGATTAATATGGATATTTGATTAAAAACAAAACAAGATTCTTATATAATTAACCATTAAAAGCCATAAATATGGAGGAGGCCCCACATTGCACCCCTTTTTTCTTGAAAGTTCCTGTAACCTTTAATTAATGTTTTTGTGACCCTTAGAATCAATTATTGTAATTTAAGGTATGTTAACTAATGTTGTATGATACATACATACGTATCATCTGTCACTTATTGTGAACAACTAACTAACTCACTAAATATATATATATATAAAACAGCAATAAATCCTATGCCGTCAAACTAACAAACTGCACTCAACATTTAAAAAATTATGGGATGTGCATATTGCCTCAAAGTCTTGGTAGAACAATTATCATTCATCTGTTTTACTTTGGTGGTGGCGGTGGTGGTACTGCTGGTGGTGGTGGTCATGAGGAAGAAGCCATTTATTGGGGTTATTGCTACTGGGATATCTCAGAGGTTAAAATTATTTTATTTGAAAATTGTTCAATCAATCGGTTATTTAAGTCAATTGATTTGAGAAAAATATCGTTTTATATATGACTATATATTCACTTAGTGTATGTTTCAGTGAGCATTTATCAATATATATACTTGTCAACATGGAATTATTATTACATCTTTAAGTCGTATTCTACATATATCGATCCTCACATGGAAGGAGTGATTATTGTTTTAGAAAAGAGTAATAATTAGCTCTTTATTTATTTAAAATGTACGAAACCCCCATCATTTTTAAAAAGTTTGACCTGATCCTTCAAATTATAATTTCTGTCACATCAATATTACATAACCATATATACACATATATAAATAATGGACATTTCTCTCTCTCTGTCTTTAAGGCCTATTTAAGGACTTCTTTTTATAATAATTTCTTTTCCAATTATAATTTACGCTTTACTTACGCAAATAACTTAAAATTAAGGATTCCTACCTTACTTAGATTGGAAGGTATATTTTACCCATTGATTAAAGAGAGGGGCCTTTGAAAATGCATACTGCCCTTGAGTTGGTGGTACTTTTTCCTCGTTTCTTTTTCATTTATATATATATTTTAATTTACACAACTTCTAACATTTCGTGGAACTTGATCATAATTTAAAGATTTATCTAAACTGAAAATCTGTAATTTAATTTAAAAAAGAATGAGTGAAAAAGGTTATTTTAAATGATTCCTTCTCTCTTCTTCTTGAGAAGTTACACATGAATGTGCATAGGTAGGCAAGAAGATAGGAGAGGCATGTTCATGCATGCATACATACATGCATAAAAATATTGAGGAGATTCCTTGGGATACCTACCTGTGCAGTATCCTCGTTGGATAAGTCATAAGTCAGTCAAAGAACATTAATTTTTTTTTCTCACGGATTTGTTTTTGTTTTGAAAAGAGATATTTTTAATTCTCTTTCCTCTTCTTCTTCCTGATATATATATATATATATATATTTATAATTTGAGGTGTATATAATATATATATTTGCAAGACATGTTAATTGCACAGAGAGAGAAAGATAATTCTAGAAATGATTCCACTCTATATAGATTCATTTCCCTCTTCCTAGATGGTAACTAATTTAAATGGATAATGGAGAAGATTTCAATTGAATACGTAATTAGCTCCTGGTTGGTTAGTTAGTTAGTTACTTAGTTAGAAGAAGGAGGAGGAGTTGAGATGGTTGAGAAGAGAGAGAGAGGGTATATGGTGGTTTTTATACACAACAACCAAGTTCTTCCGTCTTAGTCATTCATAGTCTTTTTTTTTTTTTTTTTTTTCTTAATGAGTTTAAATTATTTTTATTTTTTTTACTAGGCATCACTTATATCTATCCGTACACACATGGGGCTATTTTATTATTATTATTTGTTTGTACTATATATATATATATATATATATATATATACATATCTGTTGGTTTAAGAATTACAGATAAGAAATCTTATCCACAAATCTATTTTACTAAATGAGAAATTCCATTTTTTTTATTTGTTTGGTTTTTTTTACTTATAAATAATAACGTGTTGTACTCAATTTTTTATCAAGGTATTTGGGCTCAATTATTAACTCTTTTTGTATTCAAACTTTAGAGTATGGGCAGGCATACATGATGCCCGCGGGCTACATTTACAAATTTATGAGCCAAGGGGGATTATGTTCGGTAAAAAAAGAAAAAAATGTATGGTGACGTGTGTGTCTCTAAGACAATGAGGCACTATGATTACTATGAATTACAAAATGAACTCTTGTTGTAGTTGAGATTTCATTTTCTTTCTTTTTTGACTCAACATTCTGGGCCTCTTAATATTTGTTGACATCATCTGGTTTGAAGCCAGAATTTGATTCAAAAGACTTTTATTTGACTCTGATATATCATGGTCGCTGATACAGAATCAGATATTACACTGGCCAACAGTGTTTTACTAAGAAGAAATTGTTCATATAAATGTGCTAATTTTCATTCAAAAAATCGCGGCAAAGCTACTAAAAAACAACTACAAAGAACTCAGTTCTTTATTAATCCATTTGATGTAATATTCAAGGAGTTACTTAATTACCAAGGATTTGATCGACTTTTGAGCCCCCTACGCCCCTAGGGTCCCCCTTAAGTCAAAACAAAGAATGGAAATGGAGTTTGCATTGACGGATCATTATTCTGTAATTTACAAAATGGGTATTCTTCTAAACTTAAATTGAAGTTGGAAAATGGGCGGCCAACAAAGCTATAAAAGTAGTAGGGTCCGATGTCTCGAAAACCGTCGGACTCTCGAAAAAAAAAAAAAAAATTACAAATTTGAAATCCGCCTGCAAAACTGAATAACTTTTATTTTACTAATTATACCCCTTAGTATTTTTGACATTTCAAATTTGTTGACCTATTTTTTTTCATTTTTAAAACTGGGAATATTTTTGATACCTCATGTGGCCCCCTGATAAGTTGATGCTCAAACAAATCAGAATAATTTATTAAACACATATTTAAGTACAATTTGTGTATGTTGTATACTCTGTCTCCAGACAGATTCTTTTCTTTGTATGATACAAATATCATTGTCATTGATTGTTTTTCTGCTAAGGAGACACGACACATGTAATGATATCATCTAAAAAACGCAGGCTCTGGTGGTAGAAAGAGAAAGTGTGTGTGAGTGTGTCACTCATGATATGGAATACTCATAGGCATTACTGACCTTTTTTTTGTGTGTGTGTATATATTTGGTTGCAATTTTCTTACCAATCATATATATATATATTTATATTCATTCAACTTATATCTTACATGCATCGATTGGCAATGTTAATTTATTATGATTTCTTTAGAAGGGGGGAGGGGGGGGAGGGGAGATTCATCGAAGTCCTCTTGTCCTTGTCTTTAACTATTTATACATACATATATGGTATATCTATATACATATATATATATATATATATATATATATATATAGAAGTAGGTATTTATAGTTGTGTATATTGTATTTATTCTTTGTGGAATATAAGGGAGTGTGATTAGTGCGGTTGGCCCTTACATATTATGGTTTTATTGCCATTTAGACCAAAGGTCAAATTACACAAAAACCAAATACGGAAAAAAAAAAAGGGGGAAGAAAAAAGCAAATCCCCCCTTTAAAAAAACTCTTAATAGATTCAGAATGGAAGAGGCCTTTTTGACCTTTATATGATCATCATAATATTATGTACTATTTGAAAAATTAATAAATATGTATGAGAAGGGGAGGGGGGGGGGACCTCAAAACATACTTTATTTTGAGTGAGCTGCCCCCCTTACTACTGAGAGGTGGTCGGTCCTGTGTGCGCAATTTAGGCTACAAACCTAAGGTTTTAGTATATTTGATTGGGGACCTTTTCTGATGAGACTAAGGGGCCCATGTTTCTTTTATTAAAAAATTAGGTAACATTGGTAGTAGGGGGCACTATACTTGTTGTATTGAAAAAAGTGGTTTTTTTGTTTTTCTTCTCAATTATTTTGTGATACTCTTCACGTAGCAATCACGCGTAGTTCTTAAAGAGAAAGAAGAAATTTTGCTTCGTTACTCCTACGTACCTTTTTACGGTTGATCCAAATAAAAAAACCAACCAGGGCATCATGCCCATATACAAATATATATTTGTCTACATACATATATGTTGCCTCAAGGGTGAATTATTTTAATTTCTTAGGAGGCATTATTCATATATATATATATATAGGTATTATGATCCATTGAGAAACAGTTTATTTTTTCTTTCATTTTAAAGTTCTTTTAGTGTCGGCTTTGTCTCTCTCTCTCTCTCCTCCATTGTTCTTCCTTCAATCATTCCAACTCTACATACACTAAATAGTAGGTGGAGGTCCCTATGAATGGTGTGGTGTTAATATACAAGCAGAGAGTTTAGCTTGCTTTTGAGGTGTAATTCATGACTTATTTACTTGGTTACTTGGTCACTTCCACCACCACCACCAACAACAACAACACTCCCTGTATTGTCTTTGACTTGTTCCTTACTTATATATATATAGTCTTGGACCCACTTTGAAGGATTAATATATTTCATGTAAAGAGTAGAAGACACAGAAGAAGAACTCGTTGTTGGATATCTTTAACCCTAAGAAGTAGCAGTTAAAATTCCTCACTTATAATTGACTTTTCTTATGCGTTACTTGAATAGATTTTCAGCACTAGACTTTGCTTATACAATTTTGTGAGCCATGGAACAGCGGTTTTATTATTAGGACTAAAGTTGCAGTATGTACAATTGTAAACAATAGATGTATTTGGATATCCCGAGTCGTCGTGAAGTCGAATTATTTACTTAGGGGCAACACTTGAATAGATTTTCAAGGGATTGACTTGTAGATCTATCTTATTATCATTATTATTTATTTCTTTTGACAGTTTTGTGAGCCATGGATGATGATAAGTCAAAATACTTAGTACTTATTACAAGCAAATAACTCTGTGATTGCCTAATTCTCCCGATTTATATTTGACTATTGAGGAGACCAAGAGAGGGGAATACAAAGGAGGAAATTCTTTGAGTCTAATTGCATACATACGTTTATGTCTTGAGAATGAGATGAAGGCGTTGATGGGTTGAAACTCAAACAAAAAATATACCCTACAACTCATATTTTGAACATAATTGACTTAATACTCCCCCCCCCCTCTCCCCTCCCTCAAGTTTGAGAATTATCCAACTTATACTTACGTGCATGATGATTTCGATATTTAGAGCGTGTTGTCTTCTTCCCTATTTTTTTTGTATTCCACTTTCAGTTACTAATTACATAATAACGAGATTCAGACCATCTTTTTTTTTTTTGGTAGTGGTGGTTTAAATTGCACTCAAACATGAAAAACAATTAGGAGGAGTGGAAGGATGGATCCTTGGCTATTAGTTGATCATGCAGGATGATTCCTTACCCCAAGGGCTGTGTGAGCTATGTTTGTTTTTAATGAAAAAATAAAAAATATTTACAGTGGATTCCCTTAGTAACGAGAGCTAAAGGGGGGGGGGATTCATTTCTTTTCACAGCCCTTGTTAGAAGTTCATACTTTGTAATAAATTAACTTATGTATTTTAAGTAATAGCAGAGGTTTGTTGTTGACTACTTCTACAAGTGCATTAATGGTGCCTGATCCACCTCATAGTTATTGTTTATCCCTCTTACTCAAATCTAAAGTTATAGAAAAAAACTTGTGGTTTTTGACAAAGGTTTTTTTGGAGGGGTTTTTTGGGTTTGTTGCTTTGCAACTGTAGAACATTTTATCAGTACTCAGTGTAGTGTAGCGCTTCCCTTGTTCTTCATCTGATCAAACTAAATTCAAATTGGATTTTATTTGATTTGTCAACTTCCTCGTTTTCAGAGGAATTGACTGTAGGTCGGTCTACATATCTTTTCAAATAGTGTACAATGAAGGGGCCTTGCTCTTCACTTCTACTTCTTCTTCTTCGTTTTTAGTATAGGAGTATTTGTACCTCTAGCTATTGGTTGTTTGAAGGTTGAGGTTAGGAAGAGTAAATGAATTTATGATAATAAGAAAAGATGAAGAAGAAAAAGAAAAAGGATCTGTTTACACTCTATGTTAGTTGTTGAATGTACCGGGATATTGATAACATCACGGGTTGTATTTTGTTATGTACAATATATATATATATATATATATATATATATATATATATTACGTATTATTTTCAAAGCAAGTTTCGATTAGTTTCATTAATAAAAAGGTGTGTGTGTCGTCGTCTGGAACGTGTAATAAATATATGTATATATATATTTAATATGCTACAAGGATTCTTACAGGGTGCAAAAAAACACTTTTTATTTATTTATTTTCATGAAGGAACTAGGTGGTGAAATCTCTTTCTTAATTGTTTTTTTTTGTTTTGGGATAATGATGATGTCTCATTGATGACATATCATCATCATCTCTCAACTTTTTTCTACATATATATATGTCTAACTCCCTCCAATTTCTCATTTGCCAAAATCACCTCGAGTCATTTTTGACGTACGTACAAATATACTATTGTCTAATAGTCAAAAAAATAAAGAAACCCTTTTAATTTGAAGTGCAGAAATTGTTTCCTTTGCAACAACTGACTCATCTCTTTTGTATGATTTCTAGCTTTAAGAAAATACGGCCAACTGCGGCCCTCGAGTCGATAATTTGTCTTAATATGAAAGATTATTAATGTTGGTGCGGCCTGCAAAATTAATAACTATTAATAGTACAGACATTTGAAACTAAATACAAATAATTAATTTCTCTTATGAGGCAGTCAGTCGCGTCTGACTCTGCTGCTGGTTGATCATTTTCATTTATTTATTTAATTCATTATTTTGTGTTAAAATTAAAGGGAACATTTGAATAGAGTTTGAAATCCCTGAGCTTGAGGGATTCTTCAAGTTTAAGTCTCTACATATTTGAAGGAGGAGGGGGGGGGGGGAGTTAGGTAGTTAGTTCATGTAACCGTTTATTATAGCCAGGGGGTGGGGCTATGTATAGATAAGTCTATAGCTAGCTACCTATGTGATCTGAAGTAGCTTGTTGTCTTATTAACATTAGCCTTTATAACCTATAGAACAAACCTTTGAACTGTGGGAAGGAAGCTATGTGGGGCGGACGCTGGGTCAGGTATTGATGTCTTTACCTTGGTGAATTTACAAAGTGTTCATTATTCTAAATCAGGGGTCATAGTTTTGGCAGATATTGTATATTTTCTCAGCTGATGTTCTATTAATGTGAAGAAGCTATTTAAATAACTTTTCTGCTGCTATTATAACTCCCCATGTTCCATAAACCAATACTCTTCCAAGCCCATGTAACCCGGTTAGGAGGCATAGGAGCATAACCTACTGACTTAATAACCCACCCCCTCTTTGTCAACTTCGTGAACTGTGATTCATTTTAAATTCAAAGACATAATCAAATGACTTGCTGTGGGGGGAGCTTCTCTTTCATTTTATGAGGCACATACATAACCACTACTTACTTCTGCTTTGTGAAGAATCAAGGAAATACACACAAAGGACTAAATATGTATGTATTTAAGTGTGTAACTCATATGATACCATATGAATTTTAAAATCTAAATATGAGGAAGAAAGAAGGATATAGGTAGAACGTAGATTAGGCACATATACTTTTGCTGGCTGGCTGCTGCCTCTCTCCTTCTAAGCGCTTACTTACTTACACTCTTGTATAGGTACATACTCTTGTGTGTGGTTTTTATTTTTAAAATATTATTTATTTTGACCATTTCCTTCCTATTCTTATTTTTGTCTTTATAAAACCCTTGGTGGCTCTTTAGTACGACGCATATTGTTTGAATGAATTAATTTATGTTTGTCTTGTGCAAGGATTGTTTATTATTATCATTATTATCAGTGTCAGGACTTGACACCTCTCTTCATGTTTATTCAAGGTGGAAGAAAGAGAGGAAGAGGGAAGAAGAAACGTGCTTCCTCCCGAAAAACAATAAACAATTAGACCTCCTTTTCGTCGTCACGTTGATCATCAGAGTCTTTAATTCTCATTATGTCAACTACTTTTATTTATTTTTTTTTTGTCCACCCAAAAACACATTCCTTAATGATCAAACTATATATGTACGATGCTACTTTTTCTAGCCAATACAACTCGCATCTTTACTCACATACTCAAATGCGTCTCAAGATAAGGAGGAGGACATCATGAATGTGTCGTGGATTTCCTACTAGAGTCAAATGCCAAAGTCTGACCTTACTCAACATATATATGTATTAGTATATACAAATGCGCAATTTTTGGCTATATCTACGTAATTATCTAGACTTTACCCCCACCTTTCCTACAAAAGTATCTTTGTCAAATAACTGAAAGAAAGTTAGTTGTACAATTATTGCAGTAAGTAGATACAAATTTCAATTTATAGTGTTAGTTGTTGTTGTTGTTGTTGTTGTTGTTCATCATATCCTGACGGTTGTTGTTTTTCATTGTTTGAATTGTTTCTCTTCAATAAATAACCGAATTCAAATTTTGTGACGAAGTCGTTTGTATATTTTTCATACTCAAATTCTGTTTGTTTCTTGAGTGAATTATAAATACTAGCAATTATAACTCTCATCAACATTAACATACAATGACTGCTGTACATATATTCATTATTTTGAGTTTATTCGAATAGTCTCATCATTTGACGTCATAAATGAACAAATAAACAAATATAAACGCAGTTCCTGACCGAATAAGAAAGGTTTTGTTGATAAGTCCTGATCATATCTACAATATTTTTTAAAAAGGGATTCAACTTATTTTTAAGTATTTAAGAAAAGTTTTCACTTGCCATTAGAAAAGACAATGGTTTCCTAGAAATGCATTTTAATAAATGACTTTATTAGTTACTTTAAATTCTAGATCAAGACTATGAAAGGGAAATCAGTATTTGAAGATGATTTGATGTGCATTTTTATATAATATAAAGCAAATTTAGTAAGGATAGTTGGTTCACTCAATTGGAGAAGTATTCTAAAGTGTCATCAGCATACAACTATTGAATGACTTGCAAATTGTTGTCTTTTGAGTACATTTGTGTCAAGTCAAGTCAACAACAAGACACTCTGAGTTATTTACCCAAAAATGAGTGTGAATGAACTGCCCTCATATTTTTGAAGACTGTCTCTTTTCTCGTTTGTATATTAATAGGTTATTTCGATTATTAATTAAATAATGATTCGATTAATTGACACTTAATTAGAGGTCACAATGAAGAATAAAAAACATCTGGTACTTCTGACAATGTAGTACCTTAATGGTTTATAAAGAGATGAACATTTAGTTATAGCCAACTGTAACTATATAAATAAATCTCTAGGGCTATGAAAAAGATAAACGCGACTGCAGAGGGACCATAGAGACTCCATGTACAGTTGACACATTTATCCGATTACTTTATTGGACATAAAACACAACAATCCTTGGCTGTTTCTCGATGTAAAGTAACATTTTAGCAAAAAACCGACCGGCATAGGTCTTAAAAAACACTCTGAAATATTTGGCCGTGTTATTTATTAAGTAAAAAAAATACACTGTAAAGTGGATTTTCTCCTTTTTTTTCAATATTTGAAAACAAACGACTTCCTTTCAGGTTGACTTGACACATATAACAACCAAAATATTTTAAGAGTACAAACCCTCACTTCCATATAATTAGGTTTGAAACAGTTTTGTGTTTTGTTTATATGATTTCCATTTTTAAAGCCCTTTAAAAAAAGGGGTGGGAAGTTTCCTTCAGATTTTTTATCAAAAAACAAAACAAACAAATTTGTTCATTGCTTTAAAGTGCAATTTTTGTGAGTTGTCATGATGAACGCGCAGCACTGTATTTGATGAGTCATTTGTTATAATTTGTAAATGCTTTTATTATAAAGCGTTTTCTTCAACCCCAAGTTAGACCCTTATTGAATTTCCCCCAAAGGAGCCTAGACATGAGTCGTCGTCCCTTATTTGTTCACGTTTTGAGCAAAGGCTCATGAATTATGCATTTTCTTTAACTCCTGAGTAAGGTGTGTTTTTAATATTTATGTGAATGACTTGATGGATGGAGTCAATTGTTTCGTTGGGGAAAAACATGGATTTTTTTAATTTATTTTTTCCTTTCTTATTTCATTAAGAAACAGACACACACACTCTATCATTTCATTTCTTTGAGGAAATCCATCTTCAAATGATAAATATGTATTTGTATACATATGCATATATATATATATATGTATGTACTGTTATGCATAATTACCGTCCACACTATGTGTGTGACTATTTATCTCTACAAATACATGACTCATGCTCAATGTCCATGAGAAAAAAAAAAGAGAAAAAAACTTTTGATCTTTCTTTCTTTATTTATTTATTTCTATATAGTTGTAGGTTCTTTTGATTAGAATATTTTTATACACATATATTAAATATATGACTATTTTTATTTTAGCAATGCGTATTAATGCAAAGTATTTTAAATATTTGATGACGACTACAGAGGTATTTTAGAGTCTGCCGAGTGCCCCCCCCCCACCTCCCTCTTGAATGAGTCCCACAATCATCAATGGTCTGTCTGATATTTTGACTCATTTCCAACAATTATGTGTGCTGTTGTGTTTTTCTTTACCTATACATTCATATAATTTATTTGTTGTATGTATTTGCAATCTGAATTTTTAATCATTCTATGTACTTTCCATCTGTTTTATTTTTATGTTTTATATGTATGTTCATAACCTACTGTTCATTAATTATCCATCTTGATAATACGACTGGCCAGTAAGACCTCGAATTGTGAGGCAGAGAACACTCGTAAAAAGAGTACAAATAATTTATCAAATTGTTTTCATTTTACAACCAATGGATGTTTTAAAGGCAGGAAATTATATGTGATGAATGGATTTTATCCGTTCTGAGCCCCATACAAATCGTGGTGGTGTGTGGTCTCTTTGTCATGACAAATCTGAAAAAACAAAACAAAAACAAAAAAAAACAATTTTCTTTTTCTATAAATAAACAGACTCATTTTATTTCTTCGTCTGTATTTCTCAAAAATCATGATCCCCTAAAACAGGGGTGTCAAACTCATTTCACATCGCGGGCCACATACAACCCCTAGGTATACGTATTGGGCCAGACCGTTAAAATTATAGCAATCTTAGCTATAAATAACTAAAATATCATCATGTCTTCCCTTTGTTTTGATTTAAAGAAGAATGGGGACATAGTTAAGTTTAACTCAAAATGTATTGAACAACAAACACTTTTATAAAACATTTCACAAAATTGATCAAACTTACAGTAACTAGAAAATAGAAAGTTATAATAATGAACTTTACGCTATGAGATTACAACATGAGACTTATAAAGAAAGACTAACATGTACCCCTTGCGGGTAATTCATGAATTACATTTGATTAAAAAATTTAATCCTTGCCTTTTATGTATTGTTTCCACTTTCAAATAATCCTGCAGGCCTGATTGAACCTCCTTGGGGGCCGGTTCAGGACCGTGGGCTGTATGTTTGACACCCCTGCCCTAAAAGATATTTGGATCAAACATGCAGAAGACTGCCTCTTTAAGCTCTCATTCATGAACCTACAACAACAAGAAAATCAGCTGGTTGAAAATGGAAATAAATATATATAAATAATATGTTGTTTATGGTTATAGTTTGTTGATCCATATATAAACATTGTCTGTCATGCAAATCACATGATTGTCTAGAACAGTGGTTCTTAACTCGTTGGGGGGGGGGGGAGGGGTACTGATGAACTCTACAAATTTCCATAGTCATGTTCTATTCATCGAACCCCTTCATAGTTGGAAGAATACGCCTTTTTTTTTTTAGCCAAGCAGAGTGTGACGTCACGAATCATACGAGTGGGGTGAACTGAACCCCCCTGGGGTTCGATAAAGCCCAGGTTACTATGAACCACTGCTCTAGAATGATTACAAAAAAGTATCAAAAATTAATGGTTTTGCAAATATATATCTGGCGCAGTATTTTGATGACGAACATGTGTAAAAAGGTTTTTTATTAAAAACATTTGCCATTCCTATTCATTTTTGATAATCATGGGTTCATTCCTTTTTTTGCAAATTTTTCGCTTTGTAGCATTAATTCTATTGTTTAAGTAAATTTATACATATATGTACAAATACAAACGAGTTTAACGTTTGTTTATACCTAACAAATGGTTTTCTTATTCTTCATTTATACTTATTAAAAAAACAAAAAATCAAATTGATTTTTTCAATTAAAAAAATTTACATAGGAGGAGGAGAAGAAGATCATCAATCAAGTTGCTTATTAGATCACTAAAAAAAGATCCTTTTAATAGTCGTAATGTTTCTTTTGTTCTCAAGAAAAAATTGCGGGAAAATCTTTTTATATGTATTAACGCCATCATGGATTTTTTTTCTCTCTCTCTACATATATTATAGAAATAAAAACCCTTTGGTAAACAATGACGTCATATATATATATATATACATAGTAATACATCATCCATGATTTAAAAAAAAAAGAAAAAAGTACTCAAACCGTATAATAACAATTCAATTGATTTTTCACTTCATCCTTTGGGTTGTTGAGGATAAATAAGGGTTTTTTCCAAAGACCCTGACCTGAGAAGTAGTCTTCTTTTTTTTTTTAACTATGTAACACTCCATATAATATATGTGTCAAGTCAACAAGACACCAAGTTTTTATCTGAAATATTTCAAAAATGAGGTTTAACTGCACTCATATTCTTAAAGACATTCTCTTTCGTTTGTATTATTTGGTTATTTCGATTAATCAAATAATGACTCCAGTAATTGATGCAACTTAATTTTAGGGAAAACCCAATTGCCTCTGAATAAATCTCTGGGGCTATGAAAATGAGGGACGTTCTTTGTGGGAGCATATTGGCTCCATGTGGAGTCGACACATTTATCCAATTGCTTTAATGGATAGACAACAATCATTGCTTTCTTGGTTAAAAGTGATATTTTAGCAAAAACCATGCGCCATAGGTCAATAAATGACTACGAAATATTTGGCCGTTATATTTATCAAGTAAAAAAAACTACTGTAAAGTGGATTTTCCCCTTTTTTCAATATTTGAAAACAAACTTACTTATGTAGTATATTTTGTTATGTGACTTTTAATTGATTGGTTGGTTGGTTGGTTGGTTGGTTGGAGATGTGGCCCAGTTGATAATTATGTATAGTAGCCTTATTTGTATGTGGACACATGGCAAATAATTCTACTCTTTGGCATATATACATATATAAAACGAGAATACGAACCATGACATTGCGGCACACCTTTGTTACATAGGCCATGTTGTAAGACCTAACCATGAGAGGGAGGTAGAGAGAAAGAGAAGAAGAGTCTGTCTTCTTCGTCTTCGTCTTCTACATAAAATATACATAATATTGTAATGAATACACTGTACTTACTCTTTGTATGATGATGATGATCGTTCATCGATCTCACCAAAAAGTTAGTAAAAAGTAATTTTTATTATTATTATTATTATTTGCGTGGGACGGTCTCTGCTGCAGAGGCAGCACCCTCTTCGTCACTACTCACTCTGATTTGAATAAAATATGTATATATTTTACTATTATTATTATTATTGTTATGTTTGTTCTAAAGTCGCTTCCAGCAGTTTGTATGTACATAAGTTATATATTTATATAAGTATAAGTATAAAGAGCCCTTGGAGCTAAAACTAACGGAGGTTATTGCAACATCCCTGGGGTTTTGAGAGGCACATGCATTGTTCATAAGAAGAAGAAGAATAAAAAGACGAAGTCTTTTTTTTATTTATTTATTTATTTCTTCCCATTCTTAGTTATAGTTATGTAGATATACATATATTGTGGGTTGATTGGTTTGTTCGTTCGTTCCTTTTGTTTTTTGTTTTTTTGGGAGGTTTTGGTTTCGTTGTTTTTTGAATAATAATTGTTTATTTATTGCTCTCTATCTATGTCTTAAAAGAAACATACAAAAAAAAAAGAAAAAAAAAAGATAATCAAGTCAGTCATGAATTCTATGCTTTAAATTCTATAATGCATATATTGTGCATATTTGTAGGCATGAAAAATCTTCAATCACTCATCAAATTCATTCCCTCTATCCTCTCTCTATCTTTTTGTTATGATTAAATGACTATAGTTTATATATGCTTTTGGTGTGTAGAGAAATCAACGTCATTTTGATGATATGATGCCTTGTTGTTTGTTGCCTCCTTATCTTCTTCTTCTTCTTCTTTCAATAACTTCATTTAAATGTGTATGATATCCGTTCCTAATTATTATTATTAATAATAATAAGAATAATCGTAAAAACAAATTTTTATTCATGTATGTTTTATTAGTATTATTATCGTCGATTGTACTCCTCTATGTGTGTCTGTGTGTGAGTGGATGACGGATTATGTTGCATTAGATTATACCTACATATTCACGACGAGCTTTTTGAGCGATAAACAAAAACAGTACATTGTATTCTCCCTTCAGCTGATTTTCATCATTTGACTCTTTTGATTTAAAGCAGCTTACTCTACGTCTTAAAAACTCAAAAATGGTATTATTATTATTATTTATTATTTTGATAATATATATAAAATATATTAAATCAAGGATTGCGCGCCCTTTTTTTGAATTTTGAATATATTACAAGTAGTAACGATTGGTTTGTGATCGGTAGAATTTATAAATATATACTATATCTAAATAATAAATTCTGCATAATATTAACAAGTTGGCAACAAGGAAAATACAGAAGGGTTGCAGCTACCAGTTGTTGTTTTCCAAATTATATTTCCTTTCCCTTTTGTGAGTCGAGGTTGCGAGGTGACAAAAAAGCTCGACGTGATCATTGTATATTATGAGTTGTAGCTTGGAGAGAGTAAAGCTGATTGGTGAATGTTTTACAAATATTAGAAATGAATATAGTTATTTTCAACAACTATAGTTTTGGGGGCTTTTTTACAAATGTAGATTGTATTATTTGGGAATACTGTGACCTTTGGACTCAGATAATTGCTCAACCCTCAGGTCAATTTCTGATTGAATTGCGAATTAATCAAAATCATCTCAGATGCAAATAACCTGAACTGCGGTTTCCACGTAGTCCAAAAGTACACAGTGAGTAATCATCTACAACTATGAATGAAATAATAGGAGAATTATCTTTTCATAGGAATTAAAAACAAAAAACTCAATCCTTGCTCTCTGCACCATGTTCTCAATTGCCCATTTTTTTTTTTTTTTGTGCCCTCAAATAGCAATTATGATTCACTCCCTAATAGAGCCCAATAAATTAAGTATGTGCATACCCATTATATATTAGCCTTCCTTCTTTCCTTCCTTCCTTCCACATTGGTATATGGCCCTCTTGGTCTCTGCTTGACTCTATCATTATTCTACTCTTGACTCTTCAAGGAGAGCCACTATTATTTATTTATTTACTATGTATAGTAGGATTGTGTTAATTGAAAAGTTCGAGAGGAAATACTTCGCGACTAACTTGCAAAAAAATAATAATAATAATCATAGAGTCTGCTCCTGCTGATGACCTTAGAAAAAAGGAAGAGAATAAAAGAAAAAAAAATTGAAAAAGAGAGAGAGAGAGAGAGATGAATAACCAATATTTAATTGATATTTAATGGTTTAAATGATGGCTTCCCTTTAAAAAACAAATAACTATGTACACATTAAAGGGTAATCCTTGACGCGTAGGAGATTTGTAAAACATTCCTCATTGGTATGTGTTCATTAGAGTTAATTGTCAATGGAAAAGCAAGTAATGAATGTTGTATCAAAAATAAGTCTCGTTTATATTTGTGGCTTCAGAATAGAAGTATAGGTATTATAAAATTGATCATCTATATATATTTTTTTTTTAGAAATATGAAGATGTTTTAAGAAATGAAGAAAAAAACAAAAAACAAATTAATAAATAAACATTGAGTAACATCAATCTTTTTGCAAAAAAAAAAATGCAAATTTTACTATTGATTTCCATATATTATAAACAATTTTGATAGAACTTTGAAGCAAAAAAAAAATTTTTTTTTTTGCAAAAATGTATGTTAAAAAACCGACCCATCATTGTAAAAATGAATTACATTGAAAGCAAGTTACAAATTCCAATGTCTATTTTGAAGGGAAAAAAAAAAAAAAAAATTAAAAAAACTTTACCTTGATTATAAATAAATAAATAAATATTGATTTGACCCCTGTTATTTTCAATATTTGTATCTGTATTTTTTTTTTAATTTTTTTTTCTCTGAATAATAGTTAATTACTTATCATTCATTTTTTTTCTATCTTCCTAAAAAATTATTCCTTCAGGGGGACCCGCAAATTGCACTTACAGATAGCCCTAAACCAATTCCACCGCACAATTAAAAAAATATATATAATTGATTCTACTACATATTTGAAAGGCCATACTAAAGTGATTTGTAGGGAAATACGAAATAAAAAAGACTCATAAATCAAATGAAGGCCTTATGGGAGTTGTACATACATATAGCGCATAGCTAAGAATCCTGGGCAGCGCATACACCATCCCAGTGCTGTTTTGAATATAAAGCCATAATTATTAGCTGAAATATATAATTCATGCATAGAATCAAATGTATATGTTAGATGCTTCCTCCTCCCGTCTTTATACTCTGAAGGATGCATCCAAAACTTCATGACCCCCTACGTCATCAATATCAATATATTTTGGTTGTATAATATTACCGTAATCAAATGTTTATCATGTGAATTTGTCTGTCTCAAGTGTTCATGAGAAGATGAGAGCATGCAAAAATGAATCTTAAATCCTTTAAAAATATGAAGCGTTTATATGAAGTCTTATATATCATGTAGCAAATTGCAATATGGTCATTATTTATGAAAATAAATGCCTGACTTTTTCAACTCAATTTAGTTAAAATGCATTGAATATATGCCAAATTAAAAACAGTTCAATTGGAAGGAGGACTCGATTTTAAATATATACATTTTGTTTTGGATGAACGACGACTAGAGAGTATGTAGAGAGGTAGTTATCCTAATTGGAAAAAAAAGCTATCGTATCCTAGCAAAATGAATATTTAATTGATGACTCTGATGACTACACACTCTGAATATGTGAATATATATATAATTATGACATAACTTACATAATTATATATTTTTGATCGACGTAAAAGGTTCGAGTGAGTCTCCTTTCATATTTTTGTGAGTTCTATTATGACAGTGAGTAATATATATAATGTTAGTACTTTTTCTTTCACCATGACGACGACATCATCACGTGTGAAACGCACTACAAAATATACAATAGGGATGAATAAAACCCCTAAAATATATATATACATATATTTATAAAAAAAAATTTCACTATTATTTTTGTTCAAGGTTGCTTTTGTGTTGACGTACTAATTAGGTATCTACTCAACGTTCCAATTGCTTCTTGGTTTGTTGTTTTTACGACCTTAGCAATGGGGTAGAAAAGCATATATATATATGTCAAGTCAACAAGAAAGCAAGTTGTTTGTTTTCAACTATTCAAAAGGAGAAAATCCACTTTACAGTAGTTTTTTTTTTACTTCATAAACATAACGGCCAAATATTTAGGAGTCATTTACAGACCTATACCGCAAAGTTTTTGCATAAATGTCACTTTATATGGAGAAACAGCCAAGGATTGTTGTGCTCTATCCAATAGAGCAATCGGATAAATGTGTCGACTACACATGGAGCCGAGTTAGTCCCTCAAAAGAACGTCCATCTTTTTCATAGTGTCAATTATTAGAGTCATTATTTATTATATCGAAATAACCTACTATATATACAAACGAGAAAAGAGAATGTCTTCAAGAATATGAGAGGGAAGTTTACACTTGGTTTTTTGTTGACTTCACATTTATATATATTTATAGAAAAAGGTGGTTTTTTTATTATGGGGCACATTAGTTATTAATACTCAAAATACTTGAATGTACACTATACCATTGAGGCCTCACCTCTTTTGACCATATTCATTCCCTTACCTTAGTCATAGGTGCTCCATAGTCTGTGTATAATACATACCATCAACATCATCTGATTTAATTTAAATGATAACTCCTCGTTCCATGTTACCTTTTATACATATATATATATATATATTTTATGTGTATTATTTTTTGACCCACCTATTACGCACATATCACCCAGTTCTTATTATTACTATTATTATTATTACCTCACCATTTTCATCCCACACGCATTCGTCATGTAAGAGAGGGGGGAGAGGGGCAAACCCTATGTTTTTCAAAGAAAAGGGAAAAAAACAAAAAAATGTAAACGTTTTAATAATTAAAAAATTGTATGATCATGTTGCTTCTTATGAAGTCCTTTTTTTTTTTCCTATTACAAAGTAGGCCTTCATTTGATAGGAGGGGGGGGGGAGAGAGCCTTCTCTCAAAGGTAATTAAAAAAATCCTCATTTGCGTAACACGTAAGCAACAAATTGAGATTATTATTTTTTTTTTTCATATTTGATTTATGAGTCAATTTAATATTAATTTTTTCTGACTGCTCACAAATTATACATAATATGTGGTGTGGTGGGGACTATTACCATGTTTGTTGATACATATATAAGTATGTAAGTGTGAATCTCCTGTGGCGATGTGTGAGCGTTGCTGCTGTTGTGTGATTAAAAATTATTATTAGTTGTAGTATTTTGTAAACCATTGGTTTGTTCATATGTAACAAAATGAACCACAAGGAGGATGTCATCATTATTCCATTTGATCAAGAAGAAGTATTGAAGGAAAAAAGAAATTACTCATTCATTCATTGTTTTTACAAATGGATGTCGTGGTTGACCACCACCAAATGATGATGATGTCCTTCTTACGCCATTAGATTCATATTTTTTTATATAAAAGTTTTTTTTATTTCTACAATTTGTACGGACCTTTTAAAGAGAAGGAAAAATGTCTTGACCATTTCTCATCTCCGCCCACTCACCCTCTCTCTCTCTCCATAAACTGTCTCATCAACCTCATTTGACTATATATATATATATATATATAAAACTTGATTTTCATATTACATAAATAAGTGTCAATAATGTGAGGTTTTTTTTTTTTTTTAATATAATTCTACAACCATATTTGGCTCATAAAATAGCTATGAATAAAGCCGTTCTTTTCTCTTCGTGTGTGCCACAAATTCTTGACATCATTATCATCGTCGTCAATGGCTTTATTGTATGTGTATTCTTGTTGTTTTATGATTGTAGACGTGTTGTGTATGATTTGCGTACCACAAAGAGTCGTCCTTCAAAATTAAAGGGCTCTATAGGTGATGATGATGGATTCAGTGCAAATAGTTGTTCTCTTATATTGGATCAATTTAAAAAAAAACCCTCTAATTTAAACATATTACATGAAAAAACAAAAAACAAAAAACAAAAAAAAAACAGTTCAAATGCATATTTAACAAACATCATTCTAAGAAACAACTATTTACTTTGCCCCTGCCTCTCTCAAATACACTTAAGATTTATGAAGTCAATGCCTTGACTAGATTTTTTTTTTAAGTAGATGGATCAAACTTTATGCAACAATATGATACTACATTTTGGCCCCCAGTTTTATAATCCATGGCAAAATACTTGCTCTCTCAGAAAGGATTCACAAGGAGTTCATTCTTTCAGAGGTTCAATTAGTACTCCATGGGGACAGAAGTAAAAAAGGGCTTTACTTCCCATCTCTGGTTATGATGACTCCAGACACCCTAATAATGGCTGGAACTTGTAGCTGTCACTCATTAATTCTCCCCTTGACTCATCGCCGTTTTTCTTCTTCACACTTGACAATTCTTGTCCACTCCACGTAGAATAAATAAATACATATAATATCACCCCTGAGTTTTTGCAAATGGAATCTTCCAACATGTCTTTAACTAACTGCAATAAATATTCCCTTGATTGATAGCTTATAACATATTTAGTCATCTAAAGGACGGACTCATCATGGCTCTCTCAAGGATCCCTCCCAGTATATTTCGTAAATCTGACTATGAGTAGAAAAATCATTTAGTTGTGTGAGGCTGGTGTACCGTGTGGATATATGTATACAGATATTATACATAGATATTGCATGATGTATAAGGTTTATTTGTCAACGTCTTGGGGGGAAGGGGGCATCAGGGAGTAAAACGGAGTAATCATAGTGCCCCAAGACATTAAAAATTATTATTATTATTATTAGTAGTAGTAGTATCATTTTTCAAGAGCAGTTTCTGGCATCCTTGACATCTTCTACGCATCAAAGAGTGAAAATATTTGATACACAAATGCAAAAAAAAAAAAAAATATATATATAAAAAACATGACATGAGCTACTGATCAAGATTATTTTCTAATAGGGGGGATTATTGTCATTTTCTTTTCTTCTTCTTCTAATTGACTTCTACTCTCTCCTCTTCCTTCTTTCCTTAGTCATAGTAAGGAGGGTTTATGTATGTATATATGCCTTTATACAGTCGATTCTCTTTGTAAGTAGGTATGCTCTTACCAAAGCCTCTTAAATAGATAAGTGGTAATATCAAAAGTTGTTTCTATACATATAGTGATGTGTGTTTTAACATCCTTATTGTATGGTACAATCTTTTATTATGAAGTGAGAATTCCGCTAAAGAACGAGGAGGAGGAAAGGGGCTCTCTGAGCATTGAGAAAATGCTTTGAGGAATTGCAAAAAACTAAAATAAAGAACAACAACCCTGGACCATACACAAGTTTTTATACTACAACCTTGAATTATATTTTGTACGAGAGAAAGATGGAGAGAAATAGTAATTAGGATCAGAGGCGCCCATCAATGGGCTCTGAATTTTTTTTTTTGTTTTTTTTTTTTTGAGCTTCTTTACTTTTTACGAATCAGCAAATCTCAAAACTTTTTTGTCAAAATGCTAAAGTTGATTTATTAATGAAGTGTTCTTTAGTTTCTCGTTAGAAAGGGAATTGACTGTATAGTATATACATATATGTATACTTCAAGTAGACCTACCCATGTGAAAAAAAAAAGGTTTCCGTGATTGGAGAAAGATCATCCTTGACCCCATCTCTCTCTTTTTTTTTTCTCATTCCTCCTACACCACAGATATTATATTTATTTATTTATTTATAAAAATAAACTCGTGCAGAAATGAAATAAATATTAAATAAATAAAATAAAAATATAAGCCTGTGCCATGATGAGAGAGAGAGGCTGCTGATTATGACGTCTTTAAAAAGTGTAGTTTGATCATCATGATCAGGATCCTATGTGACCTTTATTTATTTAAAATCTGCTTCATTTGAAGTATAACTTCTTTAATTCAAGAACCAAATATAATCATGGGTTCTGCAAAGTTCATGTGATGTAGTTACTACATAGATACATGGAGTCAAATTAGCCAAGACATATTTGAGATTCGTTTTTGTTTTTTATTTTTTTCTTACATAATTTTGTAATAATCAAAAACCTTTTTTTTTATGATTATTATTTTACACGATTTCATATAATTTGCTAAATTGCCAATACATACATACATGGTATTTAAATGAACAATTTTTGCATAAATTATTATTATATTACATATACCTTCAATTTTATTTTTATTAATTCAAATAAATGTATCTTTTTAAAGGAATTGAGTGAAAAAGATTTTGTTTTGAACAAAGTGGAGTTTTTTAAAATTATTTCCTTTTTCAATTTATGTATTGACAATTTATGTATCCTAGAGTATAGTTTTAATTGTATGCAAACTTATATGATAATATTATTATTATTTCTAATCCTTTAATACTCCTGATTTAATTTTTATTTAAAGCAGTGATTCTCAGTCACTACATTTTATAAAGTGTGCCACGATGACTCCCGTAGTGGTACACATTATCAAAAGATAGTGTTAAATAAATATATATATATATATATATACATATATGAAGCGTAATTACCCTATTGACTCATTGGTTAGCCCCCATGAAGAAAAAATAAAGTTGAGAAGCACTGTCATAGAGAATGAGAAACATGGAAATAGGTATATGGGTGGGGACTTTAATTGAATAGCATAGTTGATCCTCGAAAGGTTCAAAATCTGAACCCTACATACATTCAGCTGGAGATAGGGGTAATTATAATTAGGGTTGGGACTTTTGTAGAGCGCGAGGAGAAGGTGGAAGGAAGACACTTTGTTAACATCAGCTGTCTATTATGTATATGATTTTGAAAATGTTACACTTTATTAACAAAAACAAAATTTTGTAAGAAATTATATCACTCTTATTTTTAGAGGGAGATGATGTTTCCTTCACCTCACTCACATAACGAGTAAACAGAAGGAAAAAAAATTAAAAAAAGAACACGAGTACCAACCGTTTTTTCTTTTGTTATCATCAAATTGAATTATTTTTTATTTCTGTATGACCAAAAGTTTGCATCCCTAATTTTAAATATTTTTGGATTTTAAGACCCTTTTAGGAGTAAAGTCCACCTTTTAAATACCATACTCCTACTATTTGAAGGCACTGTGTGTAGGAATGTAAATAATATGCAAATTGGGCTTGTAAGAATCAAAGAAAGAGAAAATCATCAACCTGGTTGTAATTCTGGCAATTTGATGAATGTTGAGAGGGAAGCAGCTTGAGCTGTCATGACGTTTTATTGAGCTAATAGCTACTATTCTCCTTTATACATATATATAAATGAAGACATCAATAATAAATAATAACATTATGTATGCATACCATAGATGAGAGGCAGAAAATTATATATTTTACACTAATAATAATTATACGAGGACTTGAGCCCTTTTTGTTGACATTTTATTTGCTTTATTAACCTTAATGCATGACTTCCTTCATGTGAGATTTTTAATATCAGGTAGATATTGTTCTCACCTCAGTAATAAAGGAAAAATAAACACAGCTTTAGAAAACAAAAAGTACACTTGTTACAAGTGCTAACTCCACAAAATCTCGCAACCGGCATTTTGCATATTATTTACATTCCTAACTGTGAGTCTAGTACATATATGTAAAGTTCTTGGTTGGTGGGACAACGGGGGGACCCATTATCTGGACAGCAAATAAATCGAATTCCATTCAAATTGAAATATCTAAATAAATAGTCAAATAAAAGGAAACAAAATCAGGATAACTTGGGGGGAGGGGGTCTTATATGTTGTACCCCTTTGGTTAGATGTTTACTCTCCCTGGCTACGCATTCTTGTGTGTGTGGGGGGGGGGGGGGTCACACTTTGTCCACCCATGTTTGTTTGTTTTTTTCGTCCTTTCTCTATGATAAATGTTTATATTTAAAGTATATATATATATATATACAACATTTTATATACTTTAAAATATCTTCAATTTTCTACATTTGACGACGCAATCCTCAAAGGATGAAGAAGAAGAAGAAGAGCTCTACATTCGTAGTAGAGGAGAGGCATGGATATTTACGAATGAATTACATATATATATATATATATATGGTGTGTATTTATTACTCAACTGACCTCCAAACGTTCGTTGTTCACTAGATGCAATTGTACGTACTACATTCATAGTTAGTTGTACGCGCGTATCATTACTAATAATAAAATTGATTTATTGATTCATTTTTTTTTTCGTTCTTTCTTTCTTTCTTTCCCAACATCCATGTATATATACAATAATAATAATAATATTAATGACAGTAATGTCCTTTGAAGGAGTGACACACACACACATCAGACATATATACATTTGTATATATATATATATGCGGGAATTTCATAATCAATTTATGTACATACATACATACATACTCTGGAAATTAGTCTACATATATAAATACAATCTGTATCTATGTGTGTTCACTTAGGAGGAATAAACATAAAAGAAGCTATAATTTGTCTTCCCCCCCCCTCAAAAAAAATATGGTGAAAAAAGGTCTTCTATGTTAACGAACGCATTCTTCCTTCCTTCCTCCCAACTAATTTTAGGGATGTATTGAGCTCAAAAAAAACAAACCAGCATTTGACTCAAACTTACAAACTAGGCTCGTGGAACACTGACATACAGAGATACATACATATACTCCTATACTCTGAGAAAGAGAGGAGTCGGCTATTCAATAGCTGACAAAAGAACAATCATACATACATACATACATACGTGAGAATTGTTGAATGACTTGTGAGACTATGTCATCATTTATGTGTTTTGATAATAATTTGTGAGTAACAAACAGCATTGATAAAGAAGAAGTTAAAAAAAATAAGGTAGAAGGATCCTTCAATAATGGAGGGGAGGGGGGAGGAGGAAGAGAAGGAATACAAATCCAGGGATTCATCATCACCCTTGAGCTTTTGATTCTGTCTATGAAAGGAGGAATGGAATGGAATGAGTTTCGTTATAGATTCCATGGATTCCTTCAACATCATCTAATTCCTCTCTCTCGAGTTTTACCGAGTGGCTCCAACTCATACATGAATATTGGAATATATATATATATCAAGTCAACAAGAAAGCAAGTTTGTTTTCAAATATTGAAAAGGACAAAAAATTCACTTTGTCTTCAAAAATATAACGGTCAAATATTATTTTGGAGTCATTTTAAGCTAAAATGTCACTTTTAATCATCGAGAAACAAACAACCAAGGATTGTTGTGTTTAATGTCCAATAGAGCAATCGAATAAATGTGTCGACTGCTCACGAAGCCGCCTCTATAGTCCCAGAAGGAACGTCTATCTTTCTCATAGCTCCAGAGATTTATTTAGTGACAGTTCATTCGTTGTAGAACTATTAAATAACTACATTGTCAGAAATACCAGTTGTTTTTTATTCTTGATTCAATTAATTGAAATAACCTATATATAAAAACGAGAAAAGAGAATGTCTTCAAGAATATGAGAGGGGAGTTCAACCTCATTTTTGAGTAAATATTTCAGATACAAACTTGGGTTCTTGTTGACTTGACACATATATTAGTTAGGCCACTGATGTGAATAAATAGAGTATTTCAAAATTATGTTTTTGGATATGTTGTGCTCGTTGGAAAGGCGGAAGAAAAGTAAGAGCTAAATAAGATCCCTTTCAAAAGTAGTAGCTACAAGATATCAGAAAAGTCTGCATGCATCATATCATGCATACAGAGTGAAGAGCAGGTCATTATTAAGAGGCTAAATGGATGTTGTGCGTATTATTTGTTTGTTTGCTTGCGTGATCAAGGACCCAGGAAATTGATGAGGAGGAGTCGTGTTGTCTTTGACTTTGAGAGTCAGTCATAACCATCACCGCCACAACTACTAACATCTCCATCATAATCATCATCATCACCACGTCTTCCTCCTCCTTGTTGTTATTGATGTGTGGCTAGCCGAAGAGGAATAAACTAACTTACTAACTAACTAACTAACTATTTACATCATTGAGTATGTAATTGCTTTAAATGCGGAAATCTCAAAATGAAGTTGAACTTAATATATATATATATATATAACAGAAACATCATTATAGTACATGGAAGAGTTCTTATATATGAATGTCTACAGAAGCAAGCTAACACAAAGTGCTGATAGATGTACAAAGTATTTTGATCTCTTAAGTAGTACATCCAATTGTGTGCAATGAGTATGTCGTTCATTTGTATGAAAAAACTCAGAATATATATATATATATCTGCTGGTGCATATACAAAGTACTTTTTAATCTACGTTTTCTTATCTAGAAAGTGAGAAATGGTGGTTCATTGCCTGTTGGTATGTACTTCTTCCTCTTCTTCTTCTTTTGATTCTTTTGCTTCTCACAACGTGTTGCAACCATTCTATTCACACAGTGTTAAAATGAGGGACTCACTCCTTTATATGTATGTACATATATAAATATAACATCAATGGGAGGGAAAGACATAGAGAGAGAGAGAGAGAGAGATTGTACTAAGTAATTGCATAAGAGGACCCAGTCTTTCTACGTTGTCATGAGTAGTAGTAGAAAGTTGGATAGTTTATTCAATGTGCACATTCTGAGGAGGAGGAGGAGGAGACGATCTGCTATATCTGCTTACTCCCCTCCCTATGATGTACATTGGCAATCTATGAATATATGTGTAAATGATGGTCATAGTTGTTTCCTTTGATAAATGACAAGTTATGACGTGTGGTGATGGTGGGTCATGAGCGTTCTGGCTCAGGGGATGAGCAAAACGAGTCGTCAGACGGGGAAGAAGCATATATGTAGAGCTCTTACAGAAATGTTGATATGTACAAACAATATATGTAACTTTAGCTTGCAAGTTCAATGGTCGGCCTACGTCAAATCGTCTGTTATATGACATACATACATGTATAGGGTTTGTCAAATACAACTCCGGAGTGTAAATCTACATATAATAATTACATTAGTAAAAAAAACCCCATTCATTCATTTTCACAGCAGATAAATGCCTTGTCTAAATGGTGACTCTTCTCTATACTATATTATAGTGTGTACGGACGGACCCTCGAACTTCTAACCGTTTCCAACAACATGGCTTGTAGTATAAAGGCTAAAAAGTTTGTTAATAAGAAGTCAAATGCTTCTCAGCATTGCTCTTAGTTTAAGTT
Source organism: Lepeophtheirus nordmannii (assembly GCA_963680855.1). NCBI lineage: Eukaryota > Metazoa > Arthropoda > Copepoda > Siphonostomatoida > Caligidae > Lepeophtheirus > Lepeophtheirus nordmannii. Next base: position 30,093,962 of record OY804524.1, on the reverse strand, counting down.
AAGGTCTCGTTGTTAAGTTTTGATCCATGAAAGTCCTCTCCAAAGCCTTGGTCTATATGTATAATAGTGGACATGACTTAACAAAACATAACAGGACATGTTATGTAAGGACCTGTAGGAGCCCTGATTTGGGCTGTGACAAAGACGACGACGACTACTACTTGAGTGATGGACTGAATCATATGTATATCAAAATATTATGGCTCTGTGCTTGCAATCATTTGTATTTTTGATCATTGAGAGTTTGCAATTTTACTATTATTTTTTTCCTTTTCCTTTCTAGAGTCATATTAGAATTAGACTCCAAATGTTGAAGTATAATTAATTAATCAAACTCTAACTAAAAAAAAGAAAGAAAGAAAGAAAGAAAGGGAAAAAAATAGCAGTGAACAACTGTGGGCGGAACTTAATTGTCACTTTAAAAACCATTTTAATAACCATAGACTTACGTAACCCTTATCATGAAATATTTAACGGCAGTCAAAGTCAATCATTGTATAGGTACACAAATAGAAAAGAGTTGAATTTGAAGAACTTTGGTATGCTGATGCTGCCTTAACGTTTCTAATACGCAGATAATTATAATTTATGACCTGTCATAATTTGTTCATAAATCTTTTTTTTTCTTCTTCTCTTTCTATAAGCTTCACAAGAGTCCTACACAGAGAAGGAAAAAGACCTTCTTCTTCTTCTTCTGCTTCTTCTCTCATGCTTAGAGTTCATGCATACTAAGTATATATATATATATATGACTATGTGTCTTTTTCATTAATTCTACATTGTGTAGGCTTGTGGTCAAGGGGTCGTGGAGGGGAGGCAGTGTCCATAAATTAAAGACAGCATTCAATGAGAGCTCATCCGATTATCTCTCTCTCTCTCTCTCTCTCTCTTTCAAATTATATAAGATGACCATAAGTTAATTTACTTTTATTTATTTATTTTGGTCATGAATTCCTTTCAGTCATGAGGGAGGAGGGAGAGAAAATACGAACACATAATAATAATGCAAATAATGTCTATCTATCAATTTCTCCTTACTCTAGTTGTTTTGATTAATTAATTGCTACAAAGTCTTGCCATTTTGACTAACGCTACAACTGGCGGCCTGACACTTTTTTTTTTCTTCTTCTTTTTCTTCTATATAGTATGACAAATGTTTGACTCTGACGTCTTCTTCCCATTCTTTGCTCTTTTTTTTTTTTTTTTGAAAATGTTAAAGACAAGTCGCATTTATTTAACGTGTATGTATTTGTGCCATTTGTTTTATTTTTTTTGAAAATGTCAATTTGAGCCTCTTAGACACATTGCATGTATGTAAAGTTAGATTATTATTATTATTATGGTTATTATTATACATACATGTATACATAAATATACAGTAAATCCTGTAATAGCGAGGGATTTCCATGTGTCAGGAAAGACGAGGTGTGTGCATTACATATCTACAATCAATAAAAACTTACAAAGCACACTAAAACATGTTAATGATGTCTGGAGAGTCAAGTGAAGAAGGTCTCTGGTTCATGTGCAAAGGTATGATGAGGTCATGAAAGCTACCTACCTACCCTCTAACCTTGGACTATCAAGCATTCATATCACGGATAGTTTGATTCTGAGTCATGCACTACTTACCATATACTCCTCATCTCCTGGGGGGATGATTAAAAGTTTTAAGATAGTTGTTGTATAGGAGGGGGGGGGGGCTATTAAAGATGTCCACTTATGTAGTCAATTAAACAAAGATTTTTTTCTTTAATAGACTCTCTGATCAATTTGTAAATTTCAAAGTAAACCCTGGCTCAATTTTTTTTTTTTTTTTTTTTGTTATCTATACCTACATAAAATCAAAAGGGTATATCAATATTTCACCCACTTTTAACCCCCCCCCCCCCCAGTAATGCACCCTGAGATGAAAAAGAAAGCAGTTAGTTTGAGAAGCACTGCCATAGATGAAGATTGCATTCTCAATTGAGTCACATCCGACTCACGTAGAATTTATTTGTGGCTCTTATCAATTTTTGTATATGTATAGTCTACGTGATGAATCGATTTTGATAAAAATGGACCTTTACACAGCATTGATAGGGAGGGGTATGTGAATCATTGAAATCTTTTGAAATGAGATTTTGAATAGTGTCTTCCAATAGATGATCCATATCTGTGAGGAAGAAGTGTTGTTTGTAGTGTACATATCTGAGATGAAATGATCCTTACAGATCAGGAAGATGGGGACGTTAGATTGATGTAAGGGCTTTTTGTGTGGCGTATAAATCAAAGAAACTAATCCTAATTTCATACAAATTGCAAGGTGCTCTCTCTCTCTCTCTCTCTGTTGTAAAAAAAAACACTCACAAAACGAGAATTTACTGTTCTTACTTACTACAATGATAAACATTTAAATATGCACGATTAAAAAAAAAAATATTCACTTGTGTTGAGTTGTTACACAATTATCATACATGGAATTGTATGTATGTATGTATCTTATTCTAAAGGGCAAAGGGCCTTTGTATTAAGAGGCATCACCATTATCTGGTTGGTTAATTCTGTTAGTTACCTACATATACACAGTGTGTGAAATATTCAAATATATTATATATATATATATATATATAGTCATAATAACTAAATGGAAGTTGTTCTTTGATAGCTGGGATGGTGGATCAGCTCATCTTTATTTGCGTATAGTTAATTGACCTCAATTGTCGGCTCTTTTGAGGGGAATGCGTCATGTCTCTATAGATCATTATTTTATCCTTGAAAAGAGTGGGTTTGAGTTGTGTATTTAACATATGAGACCTTTATTTTTAGAAATTATGGCTGTTTTTTTTTTTGTGTTTTTTGTTATTTTTCTTTAGGATGGTGCAATTGTTATTGTACATATAGCAATAATGAGTGTGTTCCTACGCAGTCAAAGGGCATAATTCATGCGTAATAATAATAATAATTATAATTATCTTAGCCCCCTCAATCTGAGTATTAGGCGCTTCGTTTGAATTCCGCAAAAAAATCTCACAAGAATATGTGTGTAGAGTTTTTCGATGGTTATCCTTTAAAAAAGTATTCTGTATCTTTAATATCCATTGTTTGCGAAGGAATAATGACGTCAAAATTGTTTCTAAATACATAATTATTTAAAAATGAATCAGAAGCGTCTAATGAGAAGGGGGAAGGGTTGAAATTCATATTCAATTTTTCATTGATTAAAATCCAAATTACAAATTATCTTGTCGTGAACAAAGGATAAACATCCTGAATAACGAGTCAATTTTGTATTTATTTATTTATTTCCTAATTACCTCGTGATGTAAAATAGATGATGAATAATTTGAGCGGTCAATTACTGAGCTCTACATACATGGAGTTAATTCCATTTACACGACACAGGGTGAAGATGTGATTGATATCATTGAACGTTTTAGACAGCAAAGTACACTGGTGGATATTTCAAATACTTGATAAATCATATGCAACTGCGTATGATTGTACATACATACCCCATATATCGTGACCATTGGGGAATCACCCTATTATTGAAGCTGATTTATAACGAATTTGCCCTACTTACCCACCAGCATCGGCAGATCACCTGATCCAAGCATCTTTGAACTCTCTTATCGTGTACTCTAAAGGAATATAGGAAGTGGGTATCGTAACACTAATTATAAATAGTGTGAGGTTGTGTGTGAGGGTAGACGATGAGTCATATGGACCCATGGATTTGGGGTCCTATGTTGACATCAGCTGTCCTTTTAGTTAGTCTATTCTTGAGGATAGTATAATTCAAGTTTTGAATAGACAATAATATTTGATGGACTTGGATTAACTCCATTTTAAATCGTCCATGTAAATGAGCAGTGGTTCTCAACCTTTTTTTTTTTTTTTTTTTTTTTTGTAAGGATAGAGGATCAGTCTTGAAATTATTTACTATGCAGCTCACCTACTAAATAGTACGGGTTAAGAACCCCCCCCCCCCTGGGTTAAAAGACGATGTATTCACCTCCAGAGTGATTATTTATCTACCTAATAAAGAAAATGAATCACTCGTGTATGTATTTTCGAAATGCTTGCTCTACAAAAGTCCCATCGCTATTATTATTTACATATGATTTTTAGATATCCCTATATGAATGTACATCATCATCATTATCTGACGTAGACACATTTTGTAATTTCTTTCCACACAACGCGTAGCACGGTATTCATGAAAATAATTGCTTTTATGTGGAAGAAGTGTATTAAATACATACATACATACATGCATAAACTGTTTGATAAAGGGGCTTATATACTCACACACACACTTGGAGGAGTGAGAAAGAAAGAAAATGGATCTAGTGTCAGTTGGCTCAGATTTCTATCGCCACACACACCACACACCAAGCGCCACAATCATCACTGTTGTTGCTCCCTTCGTTTCCTTCCTTTTTTTTTTTTTTTCTTCGTCTTCCTCCCATTTTCCATTTATTGCTGTTTTGTTCGTAGTTGTATATATGTATATTTTTGAATATTATCAGTGCTCCTCAAGAATCAAAATCTGCATTTCTTCCATTTCCTAATTAATTATTTCTGTGATTGATTGATTGACGAATTTAATCAGTGATTTTTATCATATATATATATATATATTAGTGTGAAAGGGCTGGTAAAAAAGGGTCCAAAGGATCTCTTGAGAGTTATTTCATTCACCATGGATCATCATCGATTAGAGTTCTCTTCCATTCAGGTATTTTTGTTTTTGGCATCTGAACCCTTCTTTTTTTTTTTTTACTTTTTCTTCTTATTATTATTATTACTATTATTATTGATGATACTTACTTATAGACTGCTTGAAAAGGTCATCATCATGGCTTTGTTTTGTTTTTTTAAATAGCTTACTCATTGCCTCTTGTTTTTTTTTTGTAGGGGTTGTGGTATTAGATTGACCTCTCAAAATTAGACCCCATTATAAAGGAATATGTAAGAAAAAAAGTAACTTTTTTTTTCTTTAAAAAATAAGTAAGTCTCATCATTTGTTTTCGAAGGTGATGGGGGATAATTAGTGTCGTCATACTCTTCCTTTTGACCAAGTTGTGTGTATGCCACTCATTTCCCATTCATTCTAAATGGATCTGGGATCCATCTATGCATTTTATAATTAATAAATATTAACAAATGGGACAGTAGTTGTCCAAGTGGTGCTCAACGTTACAGTCTTTAGTATATATATACAAACAATAATGTGTAATTGGCAGAACTCCGAGCACTCCATTTTTAAAGGATCATAATTCATTTGAATTCAACACGAAAATCCAGAGAGAGAGAGAGAGAGAACTTAGTAGGAGCTGCTCTGGATATGGGGCTCTTATTATTACCTATATCTATCTAACTAACTGATGTAATTGTAACAGCTTGCATAACTTGTACAATCAATGTCAGAAACAGCCCACAACTTGACTCTCTACAAAACAAACTATTAGATACACCGAAATAAATAGTTACTTGTAACACAGTCAGTTAGTTCTATTTACACATCTCTCTGATGATGGTTAAATCATTGATGATGTTTCCTATAAAGGAAGGAGAAGATAGTTTTTGATCATCTCGTGATCACCACCACCACGACCACGACCACCACCTTTCTCCTTCATATTCAAAGAGACCTCAAGGTAAAGAAGACGTAGAAATTATTATGTATTTCTTTAAAAAAAAATAAAAATAAAATCTTCAATGGACAAACGTCATCTGTTATTGCTGAAATAATATATATATATATGTATATGAACATTCACTGTGGTTTTTCTTTTATGTTTGTTCGTCGTCGTTCGTTTATTTTATTGTTGAATAACTGACTGCTTATATGTATGTATGTGTCTTAATGTACATATGTATATTTATTATTTGGTTGGTTTTTGATGCATACACCACACATGTACATACATTTGTACAAAGTATTTTAGTTTGTCGTTATTTAAAAAGTGTCAATAGCAATCAAGGATATGTCGTCTTCCATTTTCATTGAGAAGGAGGATAGCACACCACATAGATTTGTGGTGTGATGATGATGATAATATCACTTCTACTTGCATTCCAAGAAAATGAAAATAAGATATCTCATGCATATATATACATACAAACATACATACATAATACAAATAAAACACCTTAGCGCTCTACATATAGATATATCTGCAGTGTCACATAGTGTTCCGACTTGTTGTTGTTGTTGTTGTTGTGTACAAAAGGAAAAATTGTCACGTTTTAGTGACTTGACATAATCACATGTATGTACTACATACATAGATATGTATGTATGTAATTCACAATGGTGTTGTAAGGGCTTTGTTTGAATATATATATATTATACCTAGTCAAATATTTTCCCTCCTTAAAAAAGAAAAAATTAGTAGAAGGGGCGGGTGGGTGCCCTAGAACAAATAATCCATTGAGCCCATTATCAATGACTGGGGGTGTGAGTTTGAGAGACGAACAATCAGAAAGAAACAGTATTTACATATTGACTTTCTTATTAAAAAAAACTCCTCCTCTTTAAAAAAAAAATAAAAGCCATATAAATCAGTTGGTAGTTGTTCTTATGTACTTTGACCCCGGATTCTGCAACTATTATTCATGAACACAGCGACTACTACGGTATTCCTCTAGGGGGGGCAACATTTCTCCCCACGTGACGTTTCCTAGCATAAATAAAAAGTAGTTGTTGGTCGTGATCAAAGTGCCTGTTTTTTTTTAGAGTACTTTTGTGCATGCGTTTTTTTTTTTTCATACCGCAATCCCTTTTCGATTGTGTAAGATTTGCCATTTTAAAGCCATACCACTATAATAATAAGCATTGCAAAATGAATGTTTATACAAGTTGATAAAAAAAAAAAGGTTAACGGGCCAAAGCTAAGTACATATATCGAGATCTGATGTAGATGAGCAGTGGTCCTCAATCTTTCTTTTTTTGCGTCATGGGTGGTTGAGGTGGTGGTGGTGGTGGTTCCATGAAGTGTCCTCATTACATATACATAGTTTGTAGGGGCAGAAAAAGAACAAAGTTCTTTTTCCAAAGCATGAGGGTCATAGGCAAGCACACTTTGAGTTGCTTGCCCTGTCTACCTATAAATCCTCATGGATCCACATGCATAAATTCTTCAAGGCTAATGTTCAATAAAAACTGCAGATCTGAGATAGTTGCTTGTAAATATATGTTTATGTGATATTTACTCTTTTTTTGTGTGTGTGTTCACTCATATTGTTGTTAATTTCATACTCTTCCTCTATTTGGCTCTTGTTGGTATGAATATGCATCATGGTGTATTATGTGTAATTACAGCAATTAAGGGCCTATAATGACTGCTATTAACTCTTTTTTCACTAATTAAAAAAAAAGGGCACCCAAAAGAAAAAGAAGAAAAAAAATTTTTCTTTCTTCACAAAATCATTTTTGCAGTTATGAACAATTTTCACACACAATTGAATGGGATGGAGGAAGGAGAGAGAGATGAGAATGATGATAGTTCTTCTTAGTGATGCTTTGAGTCGTAGCTGGCTGGTTTGTAGAACCGTCAAAATGTATGTTGGATCGACATTTTATTTTCTTGTAAAATGAGGAAAAGTTAAGTTGCATTCTGTACCTTTCAAATATCAAAGCATTTAATTCGCACTTTATAACAATATTTAGCCTTTTTATTTATTTTTTTTTTTGCTGATATTATAAATTAATTACAGAATAACAAAACAAACTTTAAACAAAAATATTTGTTGTAATACAAACTTTGATACTTTGAAACAATGTTCCCAAATCTTTTTCTAACTGCGGATCGGTCAATGCTTGACAATTTTTATTGCAAACCGGAGGGTTGAAGTATTAAGAATAACAATGAGCGTGAATCCACTGTGACCTCAGTTGGAACTTTATTAGCAACTTGCTCCAACATTACAATATTATCTCAACGTTAAGAAGGGTTAACTTTATTAACACATATCTCCAACAACAATATATATAATATTATAACATCAAAAACTTAAGAGGTTAGAGGTTAAGTGGTTCCCAATCTTTTTCTAACTGCGGGCCGGTCAACACTTGGCAATTTATTTGCAGACCGGGGGATTGGAATAATAATAAATGTGAATCCACTGAGTGCTCAAATGGAACTTTATAAGCACATATCTCCAACATTACAGTCCTATTATAATAACATTAGGAAGATATAACATTATGATCACATTGTTCCAACAATATAACATATTCAATGGAAGCCCTGAGCTTGTTTCTTTACAACAAGATGCGCAGAGAACATGACGTAGGCATTGTAGCTTGTTACCTCTGAAATCCAATGAGTCAATTAAGAATTATCAACCTCAAAATAATTAACAATTAATTATATTCTTTAGTAATTTGCATTTATAATTAATATTTTCTTGCTCTCCTATTGTCTGTAGATGAAGAAGTAAGAGTCAGTCCCCTCTTTATTATCCTCCCAGACTTAGATAATAAATAAAACAAAAATAACTAATTAATTATTGTGATTGATCCATGGACTGGTACCGGTCCGGGGACTGGGGCCCACTGCTTTAAAAGACATGCAGAGTCACAAAATCTTGGCTTGCTTAGTGCCATAAGAAACATGGAGTTTTTTCTTTTTTTTTCCCCCTCAAATGGGTCCTATGGACAAACAACCACTTATAGTTTAAGGATTCATGTTGACAAGAGGCAGAGAGATCAGGGATTCAAAGTAGTCCTCTCATGACGTCAATTCTGTAAGTTTGTTCATGACTCTTTTGGATTCTTGAAGAAACAACAGCCTTTGAAAATTAAGTCCCTCAATTGTTATTAAATAATTGTTATAATCAACTTTAAATTTGTTTTATCAAAATTTCATAACTTTATTTTCATTCAATGATGAATCATTGAGCACATTGATATGGCATGATATGGCCATCAATTGGATTTCAATGAATAAAATAATTCAATGCGTAATTTTAGAGTGTATCTCTTTAAATACTTTTATATCTAATACAATTTTTATACATCTACTTGCTTTTTTTAATAAAAAACAAACAATCTAACCAACTATGAGCACGACATTACTGCTTAAAATACAATAAAAACCATTTAATTCAATCTTCTAACCAGAGAAACTTTTGGCTACAGCTTGTGCCACAAAATTAAATTCATCTTTTCTGTATAAAAAACTTTTTAAAAGTGACTGTTTATTTTCAATCAATTTGCAAACACACACACACAGACTTGTCCCTTGATTTTAAGAGCCGCAAGGAGGAGGAGGAGGACCTCACCTTTCATGTAAGGACAAGTGACTTTACACATCATACATTTTTGCGTATTGATAAACACATTCCTCTCTCTCTCTTTCTTTTCTCACTCTTGTTGTATTTTGAGAAGAGCTGATGATGAGGGATGAAGAAGATGAATTTACCTACGTAAATCCCCTTTTAAAATATCATATTTATGTAAGTAGTAAGTCCCCCAACTATTATGTTGCTACGAATGTACGTATGTACCTACATGGGTATTATTGTAAATACATACATATATATTGTGTCATTAAAATATGTATCTACATACATATAGTATAAAGATGTTGTTCCTTTATGTGAATGGGAAGGGAAACAATGTGTGTATCTATGATGAGGAGTTTGCCCTCTTCAAGGACTCTTAAATCATTTGCTTGCTCCTTCTTCTTCTGATGTGGGGATTAATGATGATTAGAGGGGGCGGGGAGGGGTGAGATTTGTAGTTTGTTTGTTTGTTTGTTTAGTGGCCTACCTATGTATATATATATATATATATATATATATATATATATATATATATATATATATATATATCTAAGGGCGGCAGAGTTAGTCAATTTACACCATTCAATTAGATGTGTATGTATGTTGAATGGGGATATCCAAAGGCCTTTTTTTTATTATTTATTTAGAAGTGGATTCTTCTTCCCCTCAAAAATATCCATAAATTGAAAAAAAAAAAAAAAATTGGTTCTTTTTGTGGAGGATCATTATGGTGGAATTCCTTTCGTCATACCATATGTTTGTATGTATGAAAGTGTAGATACCTTGAAGTCATTCACAAATTGTGTTGATTCTTTTTTTTTTTTAATGTGTCGAAGTTGGTATTTATTTTAAATGAAAAATGTAGAGTAGTAGAGAATTTTGTTTTACGTTTCATTTGGTATTCAATTGTGTTTATTCCTTAGTATGTATGTATATGGTGAGGGTGTCTTTTTTTTCTTTTCCTTTTCTTATGACAATGACATATTTGTGTCAAGTCAACAAGAAAGCAAGTTGTTGTTTGTTTTCAAATATTGAAAAAAGGATAAAATCCATCACTTTTAAACTGTTTTTTGTCTTCATAAATAACACGGTCAAATATTTGGGAGTCATTTACAGACCTATAAAGGCATAAATGTCACTTTATATAGAGAAACAACCAAGGATTGTTGTGCTCTATCCAATAGAGCAATCGGATAAATGAGTCGACTGCATATGGAGCCGCTATGATCCCACAAAGAACGTCCATCTTTCTTATAGCCCCAGAAATTTATTTAGCTACATCAATTACTGGAGTCATTATTTAATTAATCATCGAAATAACCTATTAATACAAACGAGAAAAGAGACTGTCTTCAAAAATATGAAGGCAGTTCAACCTCATTTTTGAGTAAATATTTCAGAGTAAATTGGTTTCATGTTGACATGACACATATGTAATTGATGGGTTGTTCTATTAATACTATGTATATTAAAGCTATACTTACAATTTTAATTTTAAATGAGACTGCGAGTGTTTATTGTAATATATCCACTCCTATTGCAGATACTCATATTTTTAAAATGCAGATGATGAGTGCGGCTCCGTGAGGAGTCAAGGCTCTCAAAAGGAGCCTTCATTCCCTCAAATCTCTAATTCTATTAGAGATCAGTTTAATGGGGTGTTGTAGCCCGTTATGGACTGGCAGGTTTTTCGGTTGACTGTAATACCCTCTTTTCCATTCCGGTCACCACTACACTGGGTTAGCCTATATCATCCATCGGACGTTGTACGCACACTATGTAAGCATTTGTGAACTGCTATCCCTTCGGAACTGAGCTACTAATTGACAATATCAAATCACCCCCCCTTCCCCCTTGTTGCCTATTAAATTATTACAGAAGCAGACAGTTCTTCGGGGTGGTACGCTACATAATGTTGTAATAAGTTTGAGAAACACTGACTCCAACGCACATTATGTAAACATTTGATAACTGCTTCGGAACAGAGCTGCTACTTGACAATATCAAATTCCCTCCCGCTCCCTTGTGTCCCATTAGATTATTACAGACAGAAGGAGACGTTTCTTCGGGGTGGTACGCTACATAATGTTGCAATAAGTTTGAGAAACACTGACTCCTCCATCACGTGGACTCGCATTTATGTATGTATGTAGATTGTTGTTCCTTTCTGCCTCAGTGTCTCACTTATTTGAATGTTTATCTTCTATGACGTGCAGTCCACGCGTCGTCATCTCTCAGAGGCATTTGATATTAAAGAAATTTATTAAATTCAATGTGGAATAAAAGGGATGTGAGGGGGGGGGGGGAATGTTAATCCGAATGTTTAAAATCTTTTGACACATCACCACTTCTATGTATGTATACCTACTTCTATAGAATAGATACATATTTGTACATGTTCTTGGAAGAAGTGTCCTTATAGATAAATGCTATAGCATTATGTGTATGTAGAAAGAAGAAGAAGAAGGAAAAACAGAAGAGCATTGACCAAAGCCTGATGCTTCGTATGGTATATGTAATAATAACAATAATAATAATTATTATTATTTGAAACTGACACCTTTTATATATATATATATATATATATATTTTCGAAAGAGATAGAAAAATATAACAAAATACAAACCAAAAAGCAATCCTTGAAATAGGAGATGGAAAGAGAGAGAGATGCGGCATGATGATGATGGTTGGTTAATATGATTACACATACATACATATTTGACGACGTAGATATTTGTGTCTGAACACAAATAACGATTGCTTAAGAGAGTTACATACATATATATATATTCATATCTTATGTTCTAGATGTATAGTTTGGACAATTTGCATTTTGTGTGTGTCTCTGTGTGTCTACAAGTTGGTATGTGACAAAGAAATGAGATTTTAAGTTACAGAAGTTAATGACTCACACTCCGATTCAAGGGTTCATATAAATTAGTCTTGTGTATAATTATTTTTGACTTGTCTAATACAAATGTCTCATGAATGAGTTGAGGAGGTGTCTTCGTTGGATCATATTCCATAAATATATATGGTTAAAGGCTCTACTGTTACAATACTTGTATATATATATATATATATATGGGTTTCCGCATGAAAAATTGAATCCGTGACCCGTAGATCCTCTATTTACCGGTCAAATATTATTTGAATTTAATAAGCTTAACATGATGATAATGAAATGATATGAAGACGTAATAAGAATGATATCAAAGTATGTAAGGCACGACCAGAATAATGTTTATTTTTGAAAATATTAGCCTACTATTTTCTATGCCTTTTTGCAGCAGCTGATTTTTAAAATCAAAGGTGACAAGTGACTCTCTGCAACTTGCAATACGCATCAGCCTTTCTCACCTGGCACACTTGAGACGGAGATCACACAAGCTAGCTTCTTAGTCAATTTAATTGACAGCTCACAAATAAATGTTGGATCTTTTGGGGACCATTGTCTGCTTTGCACATAATATGTTCACATACCTAAATGTCATTTAGGAATGCCTTGACATGATAGGGATTGCAATAATCGGCATTGAAGAAAAGACAGAAAGAAAGAAAGGAAGAAAGTGATTTGAATGCTTTACTGCATACATATTTTTAGAATTGACAACAATACATTTAAAGTTAGTGTAATTATATTAGTTAGTCATTCAAAAGAGTGTTTAGTTATTGCCAGAGGCGGCCACTCTAGATGATGATCCTCTGTTCCGTCAACTACATGCATACATTGTTAGGAATGTAAATAATATGCAAAATGCCGCGTGCAAAAAATGATTTTGTGGAGTTGGCTCTTCGAACAAGTGTACTTTTTGTTTTCCAAAGCTGTTATCATTTTTCCTTTATTTCTGAGGGGAGAACATCATCTACCTGATAGTAAATATCTCGCATGAAGGAAGTCATGCATTAAGGCCAATAAAGCAAATAAAATGTAAACAAAAAGGGCTCAAGTCCTCGTATAATTATTATTAGTTAAAAATATATAATTTCCTGACTTTAACTTCAGTTAATTTTCTTCCTCTCATGTATGTTGTTATTTATTGTCGTATATATAAAGGAGAATAGCAGCTTGTAGCTCAGTAAAACGTCATGACAGCTCAAGCTGCTTCCCTCTCAACATTAATCAAATTGTCAGAGTTACAACCAAGTTGATGATTTTCTCTTTCTTTGTTTCTTACAAGCCCGATTTGCATATTATTTACATTCCTATCCATTGTCCCTCCACCTCCACAAACGGTAGTCGAAAGGTAAATGAGGCCTAGCTAAGAAAATGGATGTGAGAATGAGCTCATTTGTATATTCAAAAATGGCTCTAATATAAGTTAAAGAGTAAAGAGATATTTCTTAGAGCACTCAACTTGTAAGTTGAGGCAAGGAAAAAAAGAATCTTTCTTCTACCCCCACATTTAACATAGTTTCATTTGAATAAATCAACTTTCTTTGAATTTATTAATATTGTAGTACATTTATTAATTATATTTATTATTATTATTTTTTTTATAGGTATTTTCCTCCAAACCTTCTCCATCACGCTGTTCATCGTCCCTCTCCTTATTACCCTTGACAATGGCGGAATTAGCCGGACAATATATTATACAGGTAGGAATCTCTTTGATTATTTTTTTTTTTACAATCTAATACAAATTGTGCTATTACACTCTATATATCAACATAAATGACTCATGCCAAGTAGAGAGTGATGTAAGAAGGGCCTGAAAGGGGCCCAACCCCTAGAAAAAATAAGAAATATGTACTAATATAAAAATCCCCTGAACGCCCCTGGAAAGTCATTTAGGCTCAATGTGTTGAGCTGTTATTATCTATGATGAAAAAATAAATAATCATTCATTCGGCACTAGTTACTTGAAAAAAGTAACGCCGTTCTTTAAGAGGAAACAAGTTACTAGTTACTCCTCCTATATGTAACGTTACTTTAATCTTTTTTTTTTTTTTTTTGCCATCAGTTATGATAATTTGCAAAGTAGAGGTAGAAGAATAGATTTGAATGTAGACCTTTCTACGTAATTAATGAGCGTACACCTTAATGTAAAGTATTCTTCTTTTTATGTGGAAGGTGCTGAATTTATGGCATATGATACTATTTTTTGGTACAACACTACTACATACGTTATATAACGAAAGGGAAAGTAATCAAAATAGTTACCCCCCGGTACTGAAAAAGAAGGAATGAAAGAAAGAAAGACTATTAATCCCATCTCTGGCCATGTTTGTGATGTTGTTTAAAATGACGGTCTTGTAATGTGCTTTCAACTCCTTTTGTTTTATTCATAGAACAAAACTCTTCATTCATTTATGTACAAACTCAGGGGTTTTGAAAAATACTTATTAATAATACTCAAAGGACCTTCTACCTCCTCCTCCTCCTACCCCAATACCTACCTACCTACCTACGAAAAAAGTCCTTGCCCTTGATTCAAAAGACGTTCGTTCCTCCCCCCATTCTCTCCTTTTATAAATGTTAAGTAGATAGATTATTATTATTTCATTCAAGACAAAAAGTAATCTAACAATGGTAAGCTGCTTTTGTATGTTTTCATATGAAGAAATAATGACAAAAAAATAATGTTTGTATAATATTATTCATTTGTAGTGAGCCATTGTGTTTAGAGGCCCTTAATTTGTATGTGACATCAGAATCATATGTACATATATATAACAAGGCTGTTAAAAGGAAGGAGAGAGGGAAAATAGCTCCGTGGAAGGTTTTTAATTTCTAATTGTGCGAAAAATAATATTTTGTAAGCTCTAAGAGAAAAGTTGAGGCTCTGATTCGTTTTCTTTTTCCTGTGAAAATAAGGTCAAACAACAACTTTGATCTAACAAAACGAAATCTGTTCAGAGTGTACATACCTTGACACCTTCCCTCCCTTAAATATAGAACAAAGGGCCCTAAATTTGTTAGGTGCACGTATGTCGTTGCCCAATGCTTAGTTATTTAATGCTAGAAAATTCTTTAGAGCTGAACAAAAAGCTAATTTGAGCTTCCGACTAATAAAAATAATATGAAAAGTATATTTGCTATTTAGTCTTTTTCCTCATCCGATAAAAGGGGGAATGCAAAGGGCAGAGACAAGGCCGCCCTCCTCCGCACTACCTCCATCAGTCCCAGATTTGAAAGGCATAGTTAACTCATGACTGGTATGTGATCTCTTCATGCAGGCAGAGTCCTTCTGGGAAGAATTTGCATAATCTAAAGGTCCACCAGATACTTATTTCGGTGACTCTGCAATAGAAAGGTTCCGACATTCTTTTTAAGGGAATGTAACGAAGTTTGAAAGACAGAAAGTAGACATTTTGAATGACATTTGAATGTGACACTTTCTATAAATGTCTGCCTCTCCATGAATTGTGTTTATTTGTGTTATCGTCCACAAACAATTAATTAATTCATTCATTCATTCAACTTGTAGATGAGCTGCTTTCTATGGGTACAGTAGAGTCAGTTGTATTCCTTGTTTGAATGAATAGGCTCTTTAGTTTACGAATGATAATTGAGTGTGTATCCGTATCTCTTGTCCTCACTACTATTATTATTATTATTATTTACTTGGATACAAATATTAGCTAATGATCTAAAGTACATATGTACTATATTTTAATACTTCAATGCAAATGACAAGGTCACTACTCCAATCTGTGCCAAAAATAATAATAATAATAGTAATAATCATATTATTAAAATCAATATCCCTCACTCTCTCCCTTCTACTAACTAAAATGGAGTTCATTTTTTTTTTTTATTATTATTTTTTTTTTAGAAATCAATGCCTGATGCGCACAAAATATATATTATTTTTTTATTTATTGCTTAATTGAAGGCAATGCATTTCAAGTACGCATGTTGTGTATGAACCACCACTCTATTAGATGTATGAGGATAATGATGTAATGACAGAAGCAACTATCAAGTTCATTCAATCAATTATATAGCATTTTGTGTGCTTTTGAAGGGGGGGGGGGGGACTTACCATACTACGTGTGATTGTACATACAAAGTGAGAAGTACTCCATTACGAGTGGCATATTGGAGATATATCCATTTATGCATATATATAATGTTTTGTTAGAAATATCAAAAACATCTTCTAGTGACCTCGTATGACCTCGTGGGTTTCATTACCCAACCCCCCCCCCCTCCCCCAATTGACCGTTTCCCTTAACTTTTGAATTCATATTCAAAATTCGGCCTTTTTAGCCCTTCAAAATGGCATTAGGGCCTCAAAATTGTTTTACACCCATCTTGGAGGCCCTTATTTTTGTACTCCTTCAGTCAAACAATATGTGTGTATAAAAGGTAACATGGAACGAGGTGTTATCATTTAAATTAAATCAAATGATGACGATGGTCCACCATAGACACTGGAGGAGCACCTATGACTGAGGTAAGGGAATGAATATGGTCAAAAGAGGTGAGGCCGCCTCTCATTTATGACTTTATGGTATAGTGTACATTCAAGTATTTTGAGTATTAATAACTAATGCCCCATAAAAAACCACCTTTTTCTTTATATATATATATATATATATGTGAAGTCAACAAGGAACCAAGTTACTCTGAAATAATATTTACTCAAAAATGAGTGTGGACTGTACTTATATTCTTAAAGACATTCTCTTTTCTCGTTTGTATATATAGGTTATTTCAATGATTAATTAATCAAATAATGACTCCAATAGTTGCAACGTAATTATAGGAAAATAAAATGTCTAGGGCTATATAAAAGATGCAGTTGACACATTGATCATCCGATTACTCTATTGGATAGAACACAACAATCCTTGATTTCTAGGGTAAAAGTGACATTATAACAAAAAACCGTTCGCGAGGGGTCTATAAATGACTCATAAATATTTGACCGTTATATTTATGACGACAAAAAACTACTGTAAAGTGAATTTTCTCCTTTTCAATATTTGAAGAAAACAAACAACTTGCTTTCTTGTTGACTTGACATATATATATATAAAGATGTTGAGTGTAAAAGTTGGGATATTGTAGGGGGTGTAATTAGTTCATCGTCAAGTTGTAATTTGTGTCTTACTTAATAATAATAATAATACCATTCATTCTAATTATTATTAGCAATTATTAATATTAATTGATGCCGTGTGTTATTATCATTTAGTTTTGAGGCCTCAAATTGTCACATTCATTACTTATTTATGAGAAAATAAAGAACCCTTGGTCCATGTATTATTTGAATGGGCCTTGATATTTGCATAACTAAATGTATGTATATTAAACATCATACCATAGAAATTCAATCATTGCATCATATGCATCCACTATATATCACAAGTATGGATTTTTAGTACTATAAGTTTGGCATTTTAAATGCTTCGTCTCTTTTTTTTTTTAATTTTGAAAGTAGCAAGTTTGAACTTTCGTACTATTATGTAGCTCTACTAGTCTGTGGAAATTGTCACACACACACAATTATTTCTCTCACTCTTATAAATATTAGCCCTTCAACGAGGAGTAGTGGGTCGTGTCCATTCAACCCAATTTTTATTTTTTTTAAGAAAAAAAAAAAATGATTTGTGACTCTGTTTTTCCTATGCCTTTAAGCAAGACAAGATGTCGTCGTGACTTTGTATGTCCTTTGAAGTTAGAAGTATAGCAACAATTCTTTTTTAATAGGCTGTCATAATAATAATAATAATTATTATTATTATTATTGTAGTCATTATCTTAATGAGCAAGGAAGGATAAATAGGTCATTATACATAAGTACATTGTAGGTATTTGATGGAAGAAAATACTCTCTCCTCTAAGAACTATTGAAACTTTTTGAGTTGTGATAGAAATAGAAGAAGAAAAAGAAGAAGAGGGTAATTTATGAGCTCTTTAAATTAAGAGCTTTACCCAGGTTCCTTCAACTCAAATATGTAGAAGACGCATAGTTGTACATACTCTATTAAAACTCCAGAATTGTAAAAAACACATCAAAGTATTCTCATTACTTTTATCAAATATTATTTTATTTATTATTTTGTGAAAATGAATGAATGTTTAATAAATATCATCAAAACCACCTTCGAGTGTTAGTTTGTATGTATGTTAGTTTGTTATTTTGATGATAATTTAATTGATTCTTTTTAAAAGTGGAAGTCATGCTTAAATAGAGTCCAAATATCAAATATTGTATATATATATATATATATATATATTTGTGTAATAAATTGCCGTGTATTTTAAGTGTTGAACAACGGCGGTTGTCTCATTCGTCGTCATTACTCTGTCTCAGAGAAGAAATATAATATGATATTATGACATTGCATTATGTATAACATACATTCATTTGATACATTAAGCTTTAATAATAATAATAATAATAAAAAGGTGATGGGCCTATTGTGTGTACATATGTGTGAAAGAAAAGGCTTTTCATCATCATCATCATGAAATGAGACTAATTAAAAATGAGAACAAGTATGCGCGTAACTCTCCTCTCCTTGTTTTTTTTTTTTGTATTATAATTAAATTTTTGACCATGCCACTATGAATAAGATAAATGCCTATACTTATAGATGCTCTATGTAGGTCCAATCATATATTATTATAAGTAGTTGTAGTAGATACGAGGAGAGAGAGAGAGAGAGAAAAAAAAAAAAAAAAAGTAAATTGCAAGGCCACGTGGGTTGTGCCCAAGATATTTATACTCTCAGAGCCAGTATATACATATACATATATTACAAAAATTAAGATTATTATAATTGATGAAGTGGGTGGTGGGTAGTAGGGTGTGTGGTGAGGGGTGACGACCCCCTTATGATGACCACAACATGTTGATTAAAAAAAAAACAAAATGATTATGTGTGACCTTTTACTATCTTTTTTTATATACTTTTCAAACCTTTTCTTCGTGCCCCATACCTTCTGCACCTCTCTCTCTCTCTCAATATTTGCACCCAGATATGCTGTGCTATTATTATACACAGGGCCCTATGTAGATATATAATTATATAAATGTTTTCAAAGAAGGCAACATAGAAATGTTGCGTACTCTTTGGAGCCTTGCCAATGTGCTATTATTATTTTATATTTATGAGTTTGTGATATTGTTCAGAATGGAGTCCTTCATTTTGATTCCTTCCAAGTTAGGAGTATTGTGTGCCTGTTCCTTAAGAAAAAAAGGATTCCCCCCTCGAGTCTCCTTATTAAATTTGATGAGCTTATTATTATTAAACTTGGGGGAACTATTTTCGTGGGTATTTAAAGGTCGGTTCATTCATGGGAGTCAGTCAAAAGCCGCTCTTTTGTTATTCATAATATTTTTATGGTCTGTTTGTGATACTAATAATAATGATAATAATAACTATAGCAACAATAACAAGAAGAAGAAGAAGAAGAAAAAGGAGCAGAATAGACCCAAAAGGCGGCTTTTTGATTCCATAAATGAACCACCGACTTTTAAGAGTCCACAATGTGATGATATTGAGTCCATGTTTATTCCTCATACAATAGCAGACAGAAAGGTAAAGGCCCGAAATCAAGGGTGTATAATAGTTGGCTCATTCATCATGGCCAGCTTTGAGACTATTTCTCATTTGACCATGGTTCTTTTAGCCCTGCTACAACGTATGTTCTAATAATCAACAACGCTCAAAGCACGAATAACCAACCCCCGAGTATCATCCAAGAAGGGGGGGTAGAAGAATCAAGAGCACACAAAAGAAATTATTTTTTATATGACATATAATTATCTGAGTACTCAAAGCCATCAAAAAATAATGATGTAAACTGGTGGAGTTTGCTTTGGAAATTGGCTATGAGGCGGCAGCTCTTCTCCCCACAACAGGATATTCATAAATTTAGATATACGTCAGTACTACAAATGACGTCATTCTTGTTTCATTGTCCCTTCCCTACATTGAATTTACACTCATACTTGAATGATGAATGAACAGGGTGAATTCATGATGGTTGCGTAGTTTGTTCAACTTTCCTCCCTCAAGTGTTTGGTATATTTAGGAATGTAAATAATGTGCAAATGGGGTGTGCAAAATAAAAGAAAGAGAAAATCATCAACCTGGTTGTAACTCTGACAATTTGATGAATGTTGAGTGGGAAGCAGCTTGAGCTGTCGTCATGACGTTTGACTGAGATAATAGCTACTATTCTCCTTTATATACATATACAAATGAAGACATCAATAATAAATAATAACATTATGTATGTATACCATAGATGAGAGGTAGAAAATTATATATCTTTAGCTTACAATTCGTAAACTAACAATTATTACGAGAACAACTTGAGCCCTTTTCTAACATTGTATTTGCTATTGTAGATATTGTTCTCCCCTCAGTAGTAATAAAGGAAAAATGATAACAGCTCTGGAGAACAAAAAGTACACTTGTTGAAAGTGACAACTCCACAAAGTCTCGCAACCGGCATTTCGCATATTATTTACATTCCTAGGTATATTGCTCATATGGAGGTTGTACTGTTCAAAATGATGATGAGAAGGGAGTAGGAAATTAAAAGGTGGATATTTGTTGCTCCTGCACGTTCCTTCAATGAGTTCAGAATGTTTAATTAAGTTTTTTTTTTTTTTTGTTTTTTTTCGATTAAAAATAAATTACATGATACATACTTACAATAGTATGTGTTTTTCATTCCGTCCTTGGTTACTATTTTCTCTCATACTTGTCAGTTGAACGTTGATAGTATATGTTCATATAATATATGTAATTAGAATATGTATACTACTTAAAGTCATTTAAGTACAAAATGAAGGTTTATTCGTGAGAAAATTAATAAATAGCCCTTATCGATAAAGATCAATAATTATAATAATAATTTATACTAATATATTGTTATAACGTACTATGTATGATTGACATGTGATCCGTGTTTTATTGATGATTATATATTATGTACATACTTAAAAATAACACCCAGAGCAATGCATTTAAATGTTTTGTATTTGATAAAGAAAGTTTGTTTTGATGGAAGGAAGGAAGGAAGGTGAATCATTCATCCTTGTTTTGATACCCCTTACAATTAGTATCATTCAGATGATGGAAAGATGAGTAAACGACCATTGTAACTGATAAGTGATGAATACTTTTCAGTTCCAATGGTTGTTCCAATGGATCAGGCGTGTACCATATGTATATTTCGCGTAGTGACTTGCCAAATCAATAGAAGAGGACTGTTATTGTGCACAAAGTTCTTCCATGGACCAAGGAGACATTCAATGATGAGTAAATTACATGTGTGAGTTTCAGGAAAATGGGACACACATAATACGTAAAAAGGAATGGTGTGGTTCACCTTTATTATCAGACTTGAGTCCCCCCTTTGAGAACTATATGCTTCTTCATCAATGCTGATTAATATAGCATTCAAATTTGAAGTCCTGTTTATCTGATTGCTCTGGTCAACACTCAAAAATCCTAAAGGTTATAAGTATAATAAAAGTTATTCAGTTTTGCACACTGATTTCAAATCTGTAAAGTTTTCTTTTTCGAGAAATTGGATCTTACTTTTTTAGCTTTTTTGGCCTATTTTCCAACTTCAATTCCAGCCTAAAAGGATACTCATTTTGTGCATTTAAAAATGTTGATTCGCTAATGGTTTTAATGCAAATTCCATTTACAGTCTGTGTTTTGACAAGGGACTCCTGTTGAAATAGGCTGTGGAAGTAAGACCAAAAGTCGGCCAAATCCTTTGTACTTAAATAACTCCTTGAATATTACATGAAATGAATTAATAAGGAATGCATTCCAAAGCTGAGACCCACAGCTTTTAAATGACATGTCAAGCGCCCAATAAGAATCCTTAAATATAAAGAAATTGTCCATCTAAATAATGTGTAAATTTTCATTCAATTTCGAACAAAAATCCACTAGAAATCAATTACTCACGGTAGTGCTACTACCTAAGTATTAACGCGCAGAAGGATTACGAAATCAGCTGAAATCGAGGTTGTTATTTGGGCCAATGGCAACCATATTAAAGAAATAAAATTATAGCTGGATTGTGGTCAAGACCAACGCACACTGACTCCTGGAACCAAGACTGTAAGGGATCGAGTCGAGACCAACGGATGTTTAGCCTATTCGTAGCCATTCACCCAATTGTCTTTTTAAAATTATCTATGAACAATTGCGTGTATTTAAAAGTATGAGCTTTTTTATCTTCTTCACAAGCATCACTAATTTTTTATAAAATTGCAATGTGAAATGCATTTGGAAGAAAGTTTTCTTCTCTCTCTTTCGTGGTTGTGGCACATATCAGTACTTTATATATGTAGATATATCCATTGTTTTTAGAGAAGAAATGAGTTGTTTTAATGGCCATTTAGAGACTACATTTACTTTACATTAAATTTAAATGGATGTGTCTTGACTAGATAGAAAAAGTCGTTTCGTCCCATGTAAAAAACTAGGAGGATTGCAGCAAAGACCATATACATGACTCTAGAGCAAGAGTGTCAAACATACGGCCCGCAAGGAGGTTCAATCAGGCCCGCAGAAATATTTGAAAGTGGACAAAATACATAAAAGACATGGATTATGCATTTTTTAATTAAATGTAATTCATGAATATCCGCTAGGGGGGGGGGGGGCGCTAGGGTTAGTCTTTCTTCATAAGTCTCATGTTATAATCTCATATAAAGTTCATTATTATTATAATTTTCGATATCAGTTTCTTAAACTTTGTGTAATTTTGTGATATGTTTTGTAAAAGGTTTGTTCAATAAATTTGTAGATAAGTTTAACAATGTTCCCGTTCTTCTTTAATAAATCAAAACAAAGACATGATGATATTTTGGTTATTTATTTATAGCTAAGGCTGCTATAATTTTAATGGTCCGGCCCACGACATCTACTTAACTAGGGGTCGTATGTGGCCCGCAATGTGAAATGAGTTTGACACCTCTGCCCCAGAGCTAACCTCTGAAATCAAGAGTAGAACAAAAGAGATTGTTTGTTTGTTTGTTTGTTTATTTATAATGGTACATTTTTAATCTAGCTGCTTGTGCTCGTGTGATCCCCAAGACTTTGAAGGGGACCTAATGCCTCAAAGAAACTTTGCTTAATGACGTATGCTCCAATATTATCAAGAAGAAGAAGAAGAAGAATAAATACACTCATTAAAAATCTTAATAAAGTTTTAATCTATGGCCAAATGGACACAACAAATGATGCCTTTGTAGAATATCTGCACAAACTCAATTCCTCAAAGGAAGAGCAACTTCTCTCTAGTACTCAGCTGCTGTTACTACTACCTTCTCAAACGTTGAATACTATTCTGCCTTCCCCCCAAGTCAGAACGGAATGCAAGTTATAATAGTATAATATGAACGAATGCAATGGATATTTACATATTATGACTGAGCGATAGTGGATGGATGATAATTCTTTATCATCATCTTTCCTCTCCTCTCCTCTGCTCCACTCCACAATTATTGTGAATTCCCACCTTCTTCTTCTTCGTATAACTCTGATTAGGAATACGTAGATTGTAGAGTCAGATAAAGTGAAAAACACCACCACCACCATCGTTTTACAGACAAGACAAAAGGTTATGTTTATTAGTGGTAGATATGTATATATATGTATGTAAGTTGTAAGGTAGGTATCCATGTTACCTACAAGATGATGGACCCTCTTCTCCTTCTTCTCTCTTCTTATCACTGATAAAACTAATAACTATCTCTATTTATGTATGTATGTATGTATGTTCCTTTGGGTATAAATACTTAACAAAATACTATCCAATAGATTTTGTGTGGGTGTCATCGTTATTTGTACATTTTTTTATTATTAATAGCGATGTTATTATTATACCTATAATATCTATATAGATATATTTAAAAAAAAAAAAAAATAACGAAATAGGCGAAATGCAACTTGAGAACAAACAAGTTGGGAAAATATCACGAAATTTCTTTTCTTTTCTTTTCTTTGATCATTAATACATTTATGTACAAACCTTTAGTTCTATCCATGGATTGGTTGTGTTTTGTTTTTGTTTTTTTCTTCTTCTTCTTCTTCCTTTGGGTAGATTGTACATATCTAATATTTGAAATAAGAAAGAGTAAAACGACTTGAATGATGGTCGTAATAATAAAAAAACACAATAAATAAGGGCAGTTACTCCATTTCAAAATGGTTCTATTGACTCCTCTTCGAATGGGGTTAAGCCCTGATTATGTTATTTTATGAGAAGGAATTATATTATTATTATTTACTTTATATGTAAGTACAAGGGTGGGGTGGGGGGGGGGGCTTTTTGTTGTCATCTTATTGGATGAAATAATGATGCTCAGTTATACTTTAAATTACGAGTCAACTCGAAACAGTTGAGACAATAATAATAATAATACAGCCTCCAGCTCCTCTGATTCAGACGTGCTCAAATTCTCAAATTTAAAATTATATCTATATATATAATAAAAGGAATCTTAAATGTAAAAAAATAGTAAATTTGTATTCAAAAACAAACGGCAGTATTGACTGTTGAGTCTCTGAGGGCCCTTAAGTATAAATAGGAATGTAAATCATATGCAATTCGGGCGTGTGATAAAAAAGTGGAGTTGGCTCTTCAAACAGATCTTTTTGTTTTCCGAAGCTGTTATCATTTTTCCTTTATTACAGAGGGGAGAACATCTACCTAAGAGTAAAGATCTCACATAAAAGAATACATGCACTAAGGTTAATAAAGCAAATAAAATGTAAGCAAAAAGGGCTCAAGTCCTCGTATAATTATTATTAGTTAAAAATATATAATTTCCTGACATTAATTTGTGTTAATTTTCTGCCTCTCATCTATGTTATTATTTATTGTTGTATATATAATGGAGAATAGCAGCTTGTAGCTCAGTCAAACGTCATGGCAGCTCAAGCTGCTCCCCCCCCTCGACATTCATTGAATTGTCAGGGTTGCCAGGTTGATTTTCTCTTTCTTTTTTTATAACACGCCTGAATTGCATATGATTTACATTCCTAAGTATAAACTATATTCAAGTTTCCTGAGTCTGTTATTATTCACTTTATTAGCAGAGGGGTTGCGAGAGGTGTGGTGGTCGTGGGTCAATAGTGTCCTTATTGTATTTAAATAGAGATGCAAATTTGTATATATATATATATATATGCTCATTAATATACATTCTTTGGATTCTTTTTCCTTGTTGGGAGTTGATTCCTGAGCTGTTCTGCTACTGCTGTAGCTACTACACCCCTGAAAAAAAAATAAGATGAAGGACCCACCCAAAAAATCTCTTTTAATTTATGATTCCTCATTAGGCAATTAAAATTGCAATGATCAAGGGGAAAGAATAGAGCACATGCTGCATATCTCTGCATATATATATATATATATATAGAACTAAGTTTGTAGGCATATTCAATTAACAAAAAAAAAAAAAAACCAAAATAATATTGGTTTGTAGATAAGGCCTTATGTTCAAATACACAACTCCTCTCTATCTAAATAAATGCCCACCCAACGAATGTTTTCAAGGTAAATCATATCAAGTCCTCTCTCTCCCCTGATGGTTAGTTTATTTTATTTTTTGATATTGTCTCAACAGAACAACAACAGAAGCAGCAGTCTCTTTGAATTTATGAGAGAGATGAAGATAATTTCTCTCTTTTAAAAAATTAATTACTTTTTGTTGTTGTTGTTGTTGTTGTTGGGGGTATATCATGGAATGTTGGTTGTTCATGGTCCGTACTTGTAATTGTTTTTTTTTGCTTTTTTTTTAAACACAAAACTGTAATTGCTTCAAGTGAAGTGTAGTTCTGTTGATTGGAGACGATTGTGATGCCTTGTTCGTCGTGGCCTATATATCTGAGGGCTTTTGGTCATGAATAGAAACGTCATTTTAGACTAAAAAGTAGTTAGATAGCTAGATATTCAATTAGTATCGTTATTTAGATTTGATTTCGGTTGGCATCTCCTTTTTTTTTCTTTTTTGTAAATGACAATTTGTACATGGAGCAGGGGTTATTTCAGACCAACTTTCAAATTCCATCAGCCTTCCTCTTACTAAAGCAAAATAATAACAAAAAAAAAGAATCAAAAATTTGTTTACTCCTCCTTTAAGTATGAAATATGAGTCTCTTCTCCCTCTTGGGTCTTGAACGAATGCAGAAAAAATTAATTAGAAATGACTAAATGGAAAGTTTAAAATAAAGAGCTGTTTCCTCCTCTTGGATCAAGTGATACGAGAGCCGTCTGTGACCCCATAGAGTAATTAAACCCTTGTTAGGAAAAATGAATAATGTTTTCAGAAATGGACTGAATTCGTATTAAAACGAACTAAGGTGAAAGTCTCTGAACCATCTGAAGACCAATTACAGAAATGTAACAACAAATTTGAAATGTCAAAAATCCGAAGGGGCATAATAAAAGTTATTGAGTTGTTGTTGTTTTTTTGTTTTTTTGAGAGTCCAACGGTTTGTGAGAAATCTAATTCTATTTTTTGTAGCCTTTTTTAGCCCATTTCCCAAATTCAACTTCAATTTAAACCTAAGAGGCACCTCATTTTGTGCATTAAAAAATGTTGATTCTTCCTTAGTGTATGTATTTAATGCAAATTCCAACTCCAGTCACACCAGTTTTGATCTAAAGGGACTCCGAGGGGCATAGATTTTTGACTATATGCTGGCCGGCCAGTGTTATTACATCCAAAGTCAATATAAACAATTTGCAATTAAAAATTTATTTTTAATACTCTCTGAGAGGCTTTGAGGAAGAAACATTGCGGACCCGTTCTTTTAGGGGTTAGAAAGAAAAAGAAGAAAATACCACTTTTTTGGGGGGGTGGAAACAAGCTGAAACTTGAAAGAAATGAAGGAAGAAGGAAGGGGGAATTTGAGCCAAATGTCAAAAGAAAAACCAGCCTCTTAATAATCCTCTTTCTACAAGAGACGTCAAAATTAACGTCTCCTCCTCTAGTCATGAAGTCCTACAAGGCTATTCAAGGGTCAGGATTATTACTTATCAATTCTTGAAGAGTGAGTGAGTGAGTGGGTCGTGTGACTCAAACCAAGTTCTTCCAAAAGAAGAAAAGAAAAAGAAAAAGATTTTCGGGAACCACATCACGAGTACATTTCTTTTTTCTTTTCTTTTTTTTGCAATCAAAGTTTATTTATATATATTTTATAGTATGTATTTTAAAGTATTTTTAGCAGTAGATATGTATTACAACATAAATATTTATTACATATTTGCAATGATTGTAAAATAATATATATATATACATACATACATATAGAGAGAGAGGTTCCAATAGTAATTGCCTTTATGACAATTAATTGGCAAACAGATGACAGAAGGGTTTTTTTTTTTTTTAATTCTTTTATATATATTTTTTTTTCCATCTTTTTCTTCATTTTGAATATTCAAAAACCAACGACATATGGTTAAGGACGAATGAATCTACAGCATTATGCTGTAGTAGGTAGAGCAGCATATTATTTTCTTTCCTTTTCATCATCCAATGAGAGAGGGGATAGAATCGTACTCTTTGTATGTATGTACACATATGTATATATATATAATATTATTCTTTAATTGCTGTTTGCTGTTATTATTATTATTATTATTATTAAGTGTCTATGTTAGTACGAAAATGTTCAATCGAAGCACATCCATTTTTTTTTATTTTTCTTAATGGAGTGTGTAAGTGGAAATTTCTACTCTTTCTTTCTTTCTTTTTTTTTTGCAAAAAAAAAAAAAAAAACTTTTCTTTTTGTTATTAATATATAATATGTCCATACTGGTGGCTCAAATGATGCAAAAAAATAAATTAAAAAATAATATAATGAAGGGAGTGAAAAAAAGCAAAAAAGTACACACACAGACACTTTTAATTTCCTTTTAAGGTTTCACTTAACTACAGATTAAGAAGATCTACACATCGTAGATGTATGTAAGTTGAAATTTAAATGAAAATTTGAGGAATTAGGTCTTTTTAGAACAAGAATAGCAAGGAGGGTTGTTGTTGGGGGTGGGTGGGACACTTGGGTTGCTTTTCCACTCTACAAACAAAAATGTAGATGCTATGTGCCTTTACTCGAGTAATGAGTAATTCCCTATATTATTCTTCTTGAAGTGTAGTTTGACGGCTTGGATATGTAATTGGCCAACAATGACTACCAATATATTTTGGGCTGCCTTTTTTTTTATCTTTCACTTTTCTATGATAAGACAATAAGGAAGTAAGGACAGGATTGTGAGTAGGAATGTAAATAATATGCAAAACGCCACGTGCGAGTTTTTGTGGGGTTGGCACATCGAAGAAGTGTACTTTTTATTTTCCAAAGCTGTTATCATTTTTCTTTGTTTCTTAAGAGGGTAACAACATTCGTATTACCTCTACACATAACGCTTTACAAGAGAAGAACAGTCAGCTATTAGCTCAGTCAAGCGTCATGACAGCTCAAGCTGCTTCTTCCCTCTCAACATTCATTAAATTGTCAATTGAGTTACAACCAGGTTGATGATTTTCTCTTTCTTTTTATTTCACACACCCCTTATGAGGATAGGTGGTCCATAGCTCTGTATATATGAGTCATTTATTATAAGAGGCCCTGACTTTGAGAGTTTGAGCTGGATTTGAAATTGAGAGAGTTCTGGAAGTACTTTCACTATAAAAAATACTTTATACTCCAACGTCGCCGTTTAATGCCGTTTAAGTGAGAAGGGTGTCGTCTGTCATCTAGCTTGACTGATTTCCTCTCATCATCATCATCAACATTAAAAAATCCTTTTGCTATAAATGGAATAATATAAATAAAGACCTCTAAGAGGAGAGTCTAAAATTTAATCCTTGAGTTTAGAGCCAGCTTGTAGATGAATGTCGGTAAGAACTTGATGACTGTCTCTTCTTGGATCAGATAAACAAACAAAAAAGGAGTGGAGTAAAATATTTAAAAAATAATGGATGTGAAGAGTGGTTGTGGTGAGTGTACCAAGGGCAAGGGCCGCCGGGTCAGCTTCTAATCTTCGATTCCAGCTATGAATCTTTCTTCAAACTCTCTGAGTAGTAGAGTCTTAAAAGTTTAGCCCACCCTGAGTTTAGAGCCCCTAGAGATGATAATAGTCTATAGAGAGCTTGACTACTGTATCTTCTTGGATCAGATACACAAACAAACAAAAAACCCCATGCAATCAGAGGGTGGACTGTACTTTGATTCTTCATACAAATTGTACATTCCCTCTTCGTAGAATGAATGGATGAATAAATGTATTATTCATTTATGTAATCATTCACTGGTCATTGCATTCATTATATTTATTTTTTTTTGTACCTAGACATAAGGAATAAGCAATCATTTATGTGTGTATTGTGTCATTTTATTGTAGGAGAGGGGGGGGGGGGGGAGGGCACAAGGTCTCTCTTTTCATTTAGCCCCTAGAGCCTCTATCCATTTATTTATAAAATAGACCATATTCATATTGTCTGTGATTGAAGTCAGTCACTGAGAGCATTGGTCATAAAATAAAATCCCTTCGGCTAGAAGGCAGGCCGACTCTCATTATATACAGCAGGGGGGTAGGTAGTCTCATTCCATGAATATACATACATACATACATACCTTTTTGATAAAAATAATCCTCTATTATAAATTCATTTAAATGAGAGAGTCGTTCATTTAATGACATATACATATATGCCATCATTATTTGTCCACATTTTGAAACATATAAACCTTTTTTAAATGGGAGATATTTTTATCTACGTACGTAGATAAGTACAAAAATGCTCCTGCTTCTACCCATTCAAATGGCGATCTCATACGTTGTATTATAAATGTCATTTATGTAACGTTTTTAATGGTCGTGCTTTAAATGACTTTTTATTTTATTTCATTATTTGTACAGAAATGAATGATTTAAATTAAAGAGAGTTGATTCCGTTAGATAAATAGGTAGATTATTTTGTTGTGTTGTGATGCACGTTCGGGTTGGAAAGTTCGGACCGGTCCAGGTTTTTTATTATTATTATTATTTTTCAAGGGGGACAGTACTTTATAATGCTCATCTGGTAACAATGAATAATAAACTGCATGCATGTCCATAAATTCAAGTGTTGTTTTTTTTTACCCTCTAAATGAATAAACAATGTTTTTTTCTTGACGTCAACTGTATGTATTTTCATATAGTCTGACTCATTTGGATATGACCTGCGACTAATAGTAGATGATTCCCTGGTTGTTCATAGTCTTAAACATGTTTTTTTATTGTATGTCAATGGATTTGGTACAAGGCTATACCCATGTCCGTTCGTTCAACCATTTCAATTGCAAAGAATATATTTGAGCAAGATTGGGGTAAAAGTGTGAGAACATTGGGCAACTGATTTGTAACCTCTTATATATATATATATATATATATATTCATTTTGAAGGGAGGTTTGAGAGATAAAACGGAGTTTTATGGTACATATGGTATTATGATGGCATTTTGTTTTTCCCGGTATGAAGCAAACGCATGATCCAAATATTGGTTTCCATACATGAAACGAAAGGAAAATCACTTAAGAGTCAAAATAAATAAAGTTTTGATACTAAGTATGAAGCCTAATATGTACATGTTGGTAGCTTTAAGTATAGGTAAAGCTGTAAATCCTACGGTTTTTGACTCCTGCGATGTTTTAATTGATTGACAATCTATACATAATTGCTTATTATTGAGAGGAGAATATGTAGAACTCACTACTTGTAATGAAGTAATATCCACTCTCTACAAATAACAATAATATATATAATAAATCCTCAAGTTTGTCTGTGTGTCCGTAACCCCTCGTATCTCCGGAACCCCTTACCCTATGGTCATCAAATTTTGTATGCGTAATTTACACGTCATATGAAAGATTTCTACGGAAAAAAATTTCGAGAAATCGAAAAAAAAAATTGTCGCGATTTTTTTTTTTTCAAAAAAAAGGATTGGATCTGACGTCATCAACTTTGACAAACTGAATATTACGCTACGCATCAATACTGTTTTGTTTGTTTTGAACGGTGGGATTCAAAAGGCCGGAGGCCTCGCCATAAGCACCGAAGGCGCCGTCAATGGCGATTGATAATAATAATTAATCAATAAAATGTCTTATCAAGTGTGAACTTGAGTGAATCCTTGATAATATAATTTTCTAAAGTCCATCATGTGAATGAATTTGTCCTTAAATTTCCTCTCCAAAGAGACCGTCTTTCCCATTAAAGGTGTAAGAGAGAGTAGCTGATAATATATATATATATATATATATAGTAAAACATCATGACAGCTGATGCGGATCTCTCCTCTCAAACATTATACTCAAATATTCAGGGTTACCAGGTAGAATGTCTTTCTTCGGAGATCCTTGGATATAAAGCTCTATTTATGTATGCATGTAGTAATTCCAACAACTAACTCACTGTTAATGGTGAACAGCTCAGGTACTTTTTTTGGTTGTTGTGTTGTTGTTGTTTTTTGTCTGTGTGTGTGTAATCTGCCACTTTCTTTAAGAGAGGTCATAAAATAAGAAACAATTGCACAGAAAACACACACAAATACATTCTATATATATAAAAAACCCTCTATTGTTCCACCTTTTTCATGTATATATATATTATATGTATCTTTGCCAAGAAATAACCATGGAAATTAAATTGCTTCTGACCCCTTGGTATGGAATGGTTTTTTTGATAATACATATATAATAATCATCATTCCATGTTGTTGTTATAGAAAATATAAGTAGTAGAACTACCATTGTGTAAAGTTAGTCAGGGAAAAGGGGGTAAGAAAATTACATACATAGTAGATACAGACTATAATATATCATTGAGGGGCTGGACCATCTCAATCCATCTTTTATCATGATATGTATGCTCAAGCAGAAGTAATCACCGTGTGCCTGCCTCCATGGAAAAAGAGTGGTTATATATATATATATATATATATATATTAAAAAAACCATAAGGTTTATTTTATTTTTATTTTATTAAATAGACCCCATGAAATGAGTACCACAAATCCCCCCCCCCCACCCTTAATTCCATTACGAATCACTCTATCAATTAAAATAAGATTATTATTATTATTATTATTGTATTATTGACTTAAAATACATCGTCATAAATGAAAAAAAAAAAAATTATCTCACATTTTTTATTTTTCAAAAAATTACGGTTTTAAAAACTTGAATTTTGAACAATATTTAAATTATTAAAGCTTAATCACCGCGAGCAATCGGTCAATTATTATTGATTTTTTTTCTTTCTTTTTTTAAAGATACATTGGTATTCCAATTACTACTGTCAATAATTGTATGTAGGTATTTGAAGGGTGAAAAGTGGGTACTGAATGATTATTAAATCTGCTTTGCATTTAAATATTTAAAATAAAAACGTCATCAAAACTTATGAACAATGTTTTGTTTTGTTTTAAATTCTTGTATTTTAAGAAATTGAGGAATACAAATCAATATTACATAGGCCAACAAATTTGATCTTTTAAAAAATTTTCAACTTCAATTTCTAGCCTAGAAGAAGGATACTACTCATTTTGTGCATTAAAAAATGTTGATTCGCTTGTATTAATTAATGCAAATTCCAACTCCAGTCCCTGTTTTGACCTAAAGGCACTCATGGGAGTATAAGTGGCGGAAGTAGGCCCAAAAGTCAGCCAAATTCTTTGACCTTAAATAATTCCTTGAATGGAATTATTTTTCATTTAATAACAAAGGTAGTTGATGGTTGAACTCAGAGATATTAGTCAATCAACGTTGGTCAAAACACTAATAAGGGGAATAAATATAATTTGAAATATCGACCAAAAAATAAAAATAATAGCTGTTAATTTTTACATACATTTGTGTTGAAAAATGAAAGACAATTTTATTTCAAGCAACGTTTGTGAATCGAATGAATTGTGTTACATTGTCTTTGCTCGGACTTTATATTTATAAGAATAAGACTCTTCCATTAAAAACCCCCTAAAAAAAAGTCATTTAAATTTCATATAATATGTACGTGTTCAGAACTGTCAATTGTTCGAGCCAAACCAAAATTCCTACCGTTGCATGGATTTTCCTTACAGTCATAACCATAGATGGTATTTTGTCCTTAAAAAGGAATTTACTTAGAAAAAGTGTTAGTATTGTGGTCGGTAAGACTACGTCTTCACTCTAGACTAGGACAAAAGTCGGACGACTCTGAGGGATGCTAAGACTTTGAGAGTTTGACCTAAGCCAGGTTCTTCTGACCAAGAGTAAAAATCTATTCAAACTTGTTTTTTGTTGTTTTCCTATCCACTTGAGTAGTCATGAGTTCATCTGCATATGTGTCGATTCAACAAGAAACCAAGTTACTCTGAAATATTTACTCCAAAATGAGTGTGAACTGTCCTCATATTCTTGAAGACATTCTCTTTTCTCGTTTGTATTAATGGATTATTTTGATTGATTAAATAATGACTCTAATAGTTGCAGCGTAATTATAGGAAAATAAAATCTCTGGGGCTATGAAAAAGATGGGCGCTCTTTCAGAGACCATATTGGCTCCAAGTGCTCTCATAAAAAGTGTTTGATTGCTCTATTGAATAGACAACAACACTCCTCCTTGGTTGTTTCTCGATATAAAGTGACATTTATGCAAAAATCGTGCAGAATATATCTGTAAATGACTCGGAAATATTCCGCTGTGGATTTTCTCCTTTTCAATATTTGAAAACAAATAACAACTTACTTTCTTGTTGACTTGACACAGCTATATATATATATTCACTAAAGTTATTTATAAACATATGTATTTAAAAAATAAATATAAATACTATGCGTGTTGTTGTTCCAATGCTCACACAAGATTCATTTTTCAATCAATTATGTTGCAAAAAAAAATTCAAAAAAAATCCAAAAGAATCTTCTACCCCCTGTTTTTTATGTACATCAAAAAATGTACCACATTCTGCTACATTTCGATTGAGGTATGGATATAATACTATGCACTACACATGAGCAATCCATATATGCTATTCTTACAATCGTTTATTATCTCTATCTACTACAACCCAGAGACTTTTTATCTGATCTTTTTTTCAAACGATGATGACAAATCGTTACTTGAATAAAGAGACATAAACTATTAATAAATAGTAAATATATATATATATATATATATATCTATGTATGTATCTATGACCAAGTAGGTGAAACCAGTTGTTGTTGCAAACTTGTGTGCCATTATTATTATCTCTCTACGTATATGTATTAAGACTTGCACAAATCAGTTTCTTTTATTTTCTTGAGTCTTTCTGCAAAAATATATATATATATACTTAGATGTGTTTGAAATTACTCATTTTTCATCACATCACGTGTGTGTAGTCTTTGTTTTTTCTTCTTGAGGCATGTTGATGGTCTAAGTGCTCATACATACAATTGTACATTGTGACAAGAGTTTCACTCTCAAATAAATGGTAGTCCTTGATTCAAAGTTATTATTATTACTACTAACTAAGGAGGGGACTCATTTACATTAGACTATTTTAATCATCATATTCATCATCATTGTGAAGGTTCCTTAATAAAGAATTTCCTAGCAGTTTGTGAGCTATACATCTGTGAGTAGAGCACTGATCTACTCATTAATATTGCATAAGGAGAGCAATTTTAAATAGCTTTTAATTTATAAAATCTACCTATTTTTTTCTAATATTTACCCAATATTAGCTCCGACCAGTTTGTGAAGTACAGTCACGCCCATTACTTGGCTGATTTATATTATTGTAACTACCAGAATTAATTAAATGAAAAATTAAGTATTTGACCCCTTTATCATCAGGTCTGTAGAGTCCAAGGACTCTTCAGATTTTAAAGCTTTACTTAGTTAAAGCAAATTTTATGCAAATAGATAGAGTGTTGTTTGACTATACTTGGTAAAGTGGAAATAAAATGTATTCGTAGCCATCAAAGCCAACCATGGTAGTAGGTCCTCCTACGTACCGACACCTATATGCCAGTGCTCATGAGCGGAGTGTCCATGACTTTCAAAACTGTTGTATACGTATATGTAAGATGATACGTGGAAACAATGATAGGATAGGAAATGTAGTTTCTTGCAGAGAGAATGCCTCGTTATTAATTACTCTACAATTTCTATTATTATTATTATTTGTCAATTGGTCCTCTAGAAGGGGACCGATTTTGAGCAAATAAGGATCCTTGAAAAGTCATGCTTAATACATAATAACTCTAGCAGCAACACTTGGTACTATTGACGTCTAAATATTGAATAATATAACAAAGTCATGGCGCAGCAGATGAGAAGGAAAATAGGAAATGAAGATACTCAATGCTTATGAATATATACATCTAGGAGCAACACTTGGTACTATTGACGTCTAAATATTGAATAATATAACAAAGTCATGGCGCAGCAGATGAGAAGGAAAATAGAAAATGAAGATACTCATATCTTATCAATCTGTTCAGTATACATTATTATTCGTCTATTTGGCCAAAATTATATTCATGTCTCTTTAGAAGGCGAAATCGCACGTTAATATACAAAAAATAATGTTTTTAAAAAAGGCATGAATCATAAAATAAGGACAATTATCTAAAAGATATGTTAACGAATCTTTTAGGTATTACTTTTATAAGACGCAAAATTGTGTATAACAAAAAAGTCAGTGTCTACTCTTTCCTATATAGTATAAATAGCTAGAAAATGAAAAAGACTTCTTTTTTTGTTTTTGTTTTTCAGGATCGTTTCTATGAATCATCTCACATACATTTGTAAAATACTAATTATAAATACAAATTAAGGACCCCCCCCTCCCCCTCTTTCCTCTCTATACATTTGATATGAAAAAAAAACCTTAAAACCCTAATTTTGCCCGTCATAATTTAGCCATTAGTGAGTTAAATTTGAATAGCCTGTTCTACATACCATACTTCTTATCTTTATGAATCAGATATTCTGTATTTAGTAGAAACAAGATTTATTATATCTTGATACTAATTTGTATTACATTTTTTTTTTAATGTTTGGCGTTCTATTATTAGCATAGAGTTAGTTGTTAGTGAGTAGTGTTTGTTTTTTGTTTTTTTTTGCGCTCAGCATTTGAATAAACTACCTTTTAAACGCTTAGAATACTGTAAGGTTGCGGTGTGTTCTATTGAAACTATGTACATACATACTAGACATAATACATACTTCCAACACCCTTAAGATGATGGGCACTCTCAACGGGGGTCTCAATGACCCCAATCTGTCCGTGTGGATGGACCGCTTACGGTCTGTATTGTTTTTGCCAACTGGAAGAAGAAGAAGAAGAAGAAAAAAGGTTCATTTATTAAAATAAATGATCAAACAGAACAAATGAATCTTTGGATGTCGTGTGCAGGTCTTTAATCAAAAATTAAAACTCGTATTTTATATATATATATATATTATAAAACAAGAATTTTATCTAGTCCTCCCACAATGTAGATAAACTGCCTAAAATATATTAAATGTATCTGGTAGTATCTTGGATAAATATGTACATACATATATATAAAAGATGGCAACGAAACCAAGAAACTGGAAAGTGAAGAGTATAGTTTTCAAATTGGAAATTTAATCAGGATTATTAATTGAGTGACCCAAATATTTAAATGGAGGACTTTGTCGTGACTGTTCTTTGTTAGTCACTCGTCAATCAGATCAATCAATGAGTCACTAATCTGGCATCATTAGTAATTTGGCTCAAATTAACAAAAAACTGTTGAGAGCCACCACTCTGTTAAAAGTTGGATTCACAATTTCATGGATATAATTTACTCTGCATATTTTTAAAGAATGGCTCATATCAGAATAAGGGTTTAAAACTCCTTAAAGCATATAGAGAATAACATTTTGGAAAGGCTGAGGGATGTTATGAGCTAAGGTCACAATGTGATATTGGTCAGCATTTGATTACTACTCTTTATTCTCACAAAAGTTGTTTTACACTATACATATGTATAGTTAGTACATTTTTTCAATTTATGGCCCTTCTAATTTAAAATCCACCAACTGGGCTCTAACGAAAATTGTCAATTCCTTCACTTACTTGTCTTTTGAAGAGTCTGGTACATGTATTTATGGAATTAATCCCCCGGACTGCTTAGAGTAATGCTAAATTAGTTCCTAATATGTTGCTTAAAAAACAAGCCCGTCCTTTAAAAAGTCTCTGTTTTGAAAAGCGCCACCTATACTTCTTATTTTAAAGTACAGCGTTGAGTAAAACTTTTTTAAGTATCCTTTCTGAAGGAGAAACCTTTGTCATTCATCTTAATTATGGTTTAATATAAGGATTTATTTATTTTTCAAGATGAAATGTTTATAGTTCAAAATTAGCAAATATTGACGCCAAGATTTGCCAAGATTGTTCCAGTAAGTGAACGTCTTTAACGTTCGATTAGGATGGCGAAAGATCAAAATTTTGTGTCAAATACTAAATACTCTCATTTATGTACTATACATAGTAAGTTAATATTAGTAAATACATAGTCAAACAGTTGGTAAAAATGATGTCTGTGATCGGTCAGCATAAAAACTCAATTGTATTTTTCATTTTTTTTAAATCCCTTTTTGAAGGAGAGGTTGAGAGAGAGGAGACACTAAGAATCTCATTGTGAAATAATATTACATAATAACTATCAATGTCAGTGACTAAAACGTGACAATTTTCTTCTATGTGAAGAGAAAACATGTGTGGTCACAAAACCTCCAATGTTCGTTAGTATAGTAAAAAAAATAGGAAAATTATTTGTATAGAGTCAGTTTGATGATAATAATATTATATTATCAATTAGTCAATTAAATTATTTAGTCCTTAATAATTACATTAACTTCTTCTTCTTCTGCACATCACATATATTCTTCCGGTGTAACTCGGTTCTGATCTAATTAGTTATTGTTGTAGGCATAGCTCAGTGAAAACCACAGAGATTTACGACAGGAAATGTTTGTTATGTATGTATTTATGTTAACTCCTTTAGCTAAACAGACACTATAAGTGTTGGATATATGTACACCATTTATATATCATGCCTGGTTCAACAAACTCCTTTTTTTTTGTTTCTGTGTAGAGCAGTGGTTCCCAGCCGATTTTAAGCCATGCCCCACCTAGGCGTTTCTAAAATACTGATGCCCCCTCCCCCTGTGATATTTAATTTTCGTAGCCCCGTAGTCTTTGGTATAGTAAGCCAAAGGGTGCACGTCCTGGCCATGCCCCACCGGTGGGGCCTGCGCCCCACGTTGGGAAACACTGGTGTAGAGTATGTTTGTTGTTGTATACAAGTTAAAACTTGTATTAATTATATTATAAGCAAATTGCTCAAGTTGCAATTTTAAAAAATATTAAAAAAATGAAGTGAAGCGTTTAAATTGTCAAATTTAAGGGACGAAGATGATACAAATGAATATGTACAATTCTATTGGAGGATCCTATATATATCAAATGCTGTCACTCCTATTATTGTATTTTTTAAAATGATAACTACTGAATTGATAAGCTTTCTGCGATACATTACCTATAGAATATAAGTGCTCACGAAATGGATAACTAACTCGTAAATGAGTAATAAATATGTAAAACAGTAATAATAACAATAGCTCAAAATAGAATAATAATATACCCTTCAGTATACATAGTCCCTAATTAAAATGCTCCACCATTAACACTCAATATTTAAGACGTTGAGGAACTGTCAAATTACGTTTTGATCAATCCCCTTATATTATGCAATATAATATTAGTTACAACTTTTATAATTCCTAAGGTGTCCAACCGACGAGCTTTTGGGCTTTTAAACGAAAATATATCATATGTATTCTCCTCTCATCTGATTTTTATCAGTTCGACTCTTTTGATTTAAAGCAGCTGGACTCTACGTGCTATTATGAGCTCAAAAAGGGTTATTTATGATTTTGATAACATATAAAAAATATGTTGAATCAAGGATTGCGCGCCCTTTTTTTTAATTTTGAATATATTACAAGTTTGTGATTGGTAGAATTTATCAATGGTAGAGTATATCTAAATAATAATTAAAAAGTTGGCAACAATGAAAGTACAGAAGGGTAGCAGCTGCAACCAGTTGTTGTTTTTCCAAATTTTTCATTTTTCTTTCGAGAGTCGAGGTTGCGAGTGTACACAAAAAAGCTCATCGTGCCGCAACCTACACTAACTACTACTATATATAGGAATGTAAAAAATATGCAGAATGCCGCGTGTGAGATTTTGTGGAGTTGGCTCTTCGAACAACAATACTTTTTGTTTTCCAAAACTGTTTTCATTTTCCTTTTATTACTGAGGGGAGAACAATATCTACCTAATATTAAAGATCTCGCATGAAGGAATACATACATGCATTAAGGTTAATAAAGGAAATAAAATGTAAGCAAAAAAGGGCTCAAGTCCTCGTATAATTATTATTAGTTAAAAATATATAATTTCCTGACATTAATTTGTGTTAATTTTCTGCCTCTCATCTATGTTATTATTTATTGTTGTATATATAAAGGAGAAAAGCAGCTATAAGCTCAGTAAAACGTCGTCATGACAGCTCAAGCTGCTTCCCTCTCAACATTCATCAAATTGTCAGAGTTACAACCAGGTTAATGATTTTCTCTTTCTTTTTATTTTACACACCCCATTTGCATATTATTTACATTCCTAACTATGTAATATGTTGTGTCCAAGTTTGGATTTTGTACAAGTTGCAACTTGTACATTATAGTATAAGCTGTTAAGTCAAGTTACAAAATGGTGACTGGGGTACTTCCTTATAGCACGTTGTATTTAATAGGATTTAAATTTTGTTAAATTAATTGTTGCTGTTTTTTACTATGACTCTGCGCCATCTTGGCACATGACTAAAAAAGTTTTTGTTCTAATGTAATTATTATTACTATTATTACACTCAAGGTAGCCGTTATGATTAATCCTCAGGACTAAGAACCATACATTGATTCATGCTATCTATCATTTCATTTGACTCTGATAAAACAACTCATGCATTCCATATTTACGAGTTCTAATTACAATGTAGACAGATTTATAATTGTGGATATATATGTGTATTGTGTCACGGAAATTTAAGAGTCATTGACTCTAAGAAAGTTAGTCTACATTTTTTTACATGTGAATTCGACGAATATATTGGTGAGGTGATACAATATGCTTATGATACATAAACAGCTTTAGATTACTCGACTCCGATTATAAGATAATATACTTACAATCCACAATTGTTTTCAATGGCATTAACCTTTGAAACGGCAAACGTGGTCTATGGGGGGTGGGTCATTTTTTAATTAATATTATATTGTTGAATCATTCCGACAAATCAATGTAATTTAATTAAGGTACTGTCATTTAGTATTCAAAAACGTATAGAAAAAAACTTCCAATAAATCCTCCATGACTAGGCCGTCAATAAAATATATAATTGAATTCACAAATTCTCATAATTATTTTTTCAAGAACAGATGTCAGATTATTCATCATTTCCTTTACTATGAGGAAAATTAGGCAGTGCTCAAAGTGCCCATACTAGGGCTTTTCTGTCGTATTTTATATTGATATTTTACAAGGTTTTATAATCAAATTTGATCCAAGTAAATTTATGTAAAATAAAAAATTATTTGTGTGTAGTCCTACTCTTTGTAGTGTATCCTGCATCGAAAGGAATGCCAATTATTATTGATGTATACGGTTCATTAGAGCTAAGATTTGGAAACTTGAAGCAGTCAATTTGTGTAGATTTTTTTTATTTTCTGCCTTCACAACGCGGTATATTTCCCCAAAATAGATAGATATCCACGTCGAACTTTTTTGTCCACTCGCGTCCTAGACATAAAAAGGGAAAGGACTAATTTGGAAAAACAACGACTTGTAGCTGCTGCTACCCTTCTGTACTTTCATTGTTGCCAACTTTTTAATATATGGCAGAGTTATTATTTAGATATACTATACATTTATAGTTTATATCAATCGTTAATACTTGTTTATTATTCAATAATTCAAAGAAAAGGGCGCGCAATCCTTGATTTAATATATTTTTTATATGTTATCAAAATCATAAATAATAATACTAAAACCCTTTTTGAGCTCATAATAGCACGTAGAGTCAGCTGCTTTAAATCAAAAGAGTCAAACGATGCAAATCAGCTGAAGAAAGAATGTTTTGGTTTTTTTTTTTTAATTTTTGTTTCTCCCAAAAAGCTCGTCGTAATCAGCTCCCATGTAGTCAGTCTATTTCTTTTCCTCCATATTCCATATTTTCTGCTCTCAACACCTACATACTTTTAAATGAAGGAAAGTTGGAAATTTTTCACTACCAACAGGGATTTTGAGCCTTTCTCTCGTTTTTTAAGAGATAAGTTCTCTAGACATGTCTCTCCACTTATAGTCTGAAACAAGGGTGTGGGAGGAAGTAGAAAAATAATAAGTTGACTGACTGACCCTGTTTCCTGATTTATACTTGACTTGGTTAGTATGGTACGATGATGATGATTCATCAATAGGAATGTAAATAATATGCAAAATGCCGGTTGCGAGATTTTGTGGAGTTGGCACTTGTAACAAGTGTACTTTTTGTTTTCCAAAGCTGTTATCATTTTTCCTTTATTACTACTGAGGAGAGAACAATATCTACCTCATAGTAAAGATCTCGCATGAAGGAAGTCATGCATTAAGGTTAATAAAGCAAATACAATGTAAGCAAAAAAGGGCTCAAGTCCTCGTATAATTAATTATTATTAGTTAAAAATATATAATTTCCTCCCCCTCACCTATGGTTTACATACATAATATTATTATTTATTATTGATGTCTTCATTTGTATACATATATGTATAAAGGAGAATAGCAGCTATTAGCTTAGTCAAACGTCATGACGACAGTTCAAGCTGCTTCTTCCCTCTCAACATTCATCAAATTGTCAATTGAGTTACAGCCAGGTTTTTGATGATTTTCTCTTTCTTTTATTTTGCACACCCCATTTGCATATCTATCTTTTACATTCCTACTGATGATTCATCAATGTCACCTAGATCTCAAAATGTAAGGTTCTGTGATTCTATATGATTTAAAAGTTCCGAGTATCTAAACCATAAATTTAATGATATGACTTTGGCTCTATATATATAATACATTTATTATTATATAAGTATTTAAATTGTTGTAGTAGTAGGTCTTATTACTCTCTATCTATTTCATTTGAAAAAGATGATTTCACTTTAGAAAACGAGTTTTATTTTTTCCTTATTCTTTTTGTGGTTTTTTTTTATTTGGCATGATTGGCATAATATTTTATATTATATTATATTATATTTGAGAAGAGTAGTAATTGTACCTACAGACCATTGTACAATCACAGAAAGATATATATTATTATTATTGTTATTTTCATTATTATTATAAATCCGTCTGCTACATAACCAAGTGGTCTTAGTGTACAAACCGTTTTATCTCTTCATACAAGATATAATAATGAAAGAATTGCATATGACTCATGGATAATAATAATAATATTAACAATATGTATAAAGGAAAGAAAATAATAAATATGAGCCCTTCGTGTATTTTCTTCAAGGATGGACTCTTTGTTTGTTTGTTTGTTTTGTTTTGTTTTAGATGTATGTATGTATATGAATGGTTTTTCTTATAAAATATGTAAATGCATTAACGCATATATAATGTATAAATAGTAGTTCCTTCTTCGTTCCTTTTCTATCAAGTTATGAGTTACTTTCACCCGCCCCAATTGAATGACTCCTTCTTTAGTGTCGACGACGGCGTCCCTACAGGAGCAGCAGCAACAGCTAGCTCCTCTTTTCCCCTCTACCCCCTCTCAAAGGCCATAAAAAACAGCAGTTAGTAAAGGAATTTTCTGTGGCTCTTCTTCCTCTCTCTCTCTCTCTCTCCCTCTCTTTGGCTTTATTTTCTCTTTTAGATAGGCTCATCATGCCACCACCTCTTTGCACCCTCCTCCCCTTCACAACCCAAAATATAAGCTACATATATGTAATAATAGCCAGGCACATGACAGTTCTTGTTGCGCTTTTAATAATAATAACAATAATACAGTCGATTCTCGAGATACGAGTTTGTTTGCTCATATATATATATATATATATATATATATATATCTTCTTTAATTGCTGGTAATTATAGTTATATGAGATTTGAAGGGTTTTGTTGCCTTTTATTTTGAAAACAAATACAAAATGTGTTTGAGTGCGAGGAGGGATAGTTTATTAAATGATTTTACAAATTACGTATGTGTTTTATGACTTAAAATAATTGTTTTTTAATAGTCGTCTTATCATTTATCCTCTATGGAGACAAACTTCTTATTCACTCTCTCTCTCTCGAGACATATATATACATATATCAAGACGTATGTTATATAATAATAAGAAACCAATCGGCTCGTATTTC
The DNA here is from genome assembly GCA_963680855.1 of Lepeophtheirus nordmannii. Lineage (NCBI taxonomy): Eukaryota > Metazoa > Arthropoda > Copepoda > Siphonostomatoida > Caligidae > Lepeophtheirus > Lepeophtheirus nordmannii. Next base: position 30,050,227 of record OY804524.1, on the reverse strand, counting down.
GAGAATCTCCCCCTTATTAGTTACTTACTTAATATGCATATATGTACTGATTGAAAATTGAATTTTCCCTCCTTTACCCTCATCAGCAGATGTACCCTTAATAATACTAATAGTAATGAATCCAGGGTTTATTATCCAAGGCAAAAATCTAAGGCATAATGGCAAGGCAAGCCTGAATACATATGGTGGCTCTGTTGCTCAAAGTACCTCTGCTTGCCCCTATCTCTCTACCTCTCTAGTAGGTAGATGTTAAGAAAAATTAGGAGGTTTGTGCAGAAGAAATTTACTTTAACGAGTGATCCCAGTCATAATAGGGGGGTCACACATTGACTCTCTCCCTCTCCCCCCCCCCTCTCCTTCCCCCATACTCTCTAAATACCTTAGGAGGTGAAGGAGAAGAAGCAGAAGAAGAAGAAGAGTCCCTCTCCTCTGTATGTATATTTTATAACATATGGTTCGCTCTGTAGAGTTTGTATATAAGTATAAAAATATTGTATGTACATATAATATTGTGATGATGGAATTGGTTGGGGAGCGCGCAGACAGCAGCGCCGTTTTCAGTGCTCTCCTTCTTCTTCTTCTTCTTCTGGTGAAGAAGACTCGTATGTTACTTTTAAAGTATTAGTAGTATTATGCAGTATCGTATATATATATATATATATATTTTTTTTTTTAAAGAAAAAATAGTTACACTACTGTATGTATAACTAAAACACCACATACACGCACGAAGTAGTACTATGTGATTCCCCGGTTGGGGCGCTGCTGCTGTGTTGTGTGCTGTTCATTTATTATTATTTAGTTGTTGTTGTTGTTGTGTTTTATTTATATTAATAATAATAATTATTATTATTATTAATTGTAATTCATAAAATTCGGATCGAAAGTTTAAATCATTGCTATATAATAATTACATTCTCAACCATTCCTCTATGGATATTCCTATATATACTCTGTGACATGTGAAACCGAATATCCTCTCCACTTGAGCATTCCTCCTCCTTCTTCTTCTTCTCCTTCTCCTCGTTCTGCTCCGTCATCGAAGTCATTCTTGATAACTAGTAGTATCTACTACTCCACTACTCCGTCTCTCCACAAAAATAATGGTGTTTGAGGAGTCCTCTAGCAACGATTCCCAAGTCAAAATCATGATAAAGGTATCTTTATATTGAGTCAATGTTGAGCCAGCCAGCCTCTCTATTTCTCTCTCTCTCTCTCTACCCAAAATAATATGTACAATGAGGGAGTCAGTCTATCTATCCTCGTAGTAGCACTCATCCCTCCATATTTCATATATACACCACCACATCCACCACTGACTCTCCCCCCAACACCACCCACCACCATTTTAACCTTTTAATATTGTTGTGCTCAGGGGCCAATTTGATGAATATATGTACAATACAATAAATATGTAAATTATAAGTAAAGAGATACATATTTATGTAGAAGATATAATCATCATACACCCAGTCAAGGATCTCTTTGAATATCCTGTAACTACAAATACTACTGTACATTCAGTAATAGTAATTATTTCCTTGGAGGGGAGTCGTCGAATCCCTTACCAGACCCCCATCTATTGGAAAATTCTATTACATACATATATATATATATATATAATCCATACTCTCTCTCTTCCTCTCTCTATCTATCTATCTGTCTGTCTATGTCTCTCTCTTTTTACCAACTCTGTGTACCACCACTTTTCCTCGTCTCATGACAAGTTATAAGATTGCTGTACATCTATAGTAAGAATATGAAGTTATGAAGGGACGAGGTGATGTGGTGGTGGATGTTGTTAAGTCAACCATCTCTGCGGTGAGGTTTGGTAAACGTGTATCTATTCGTTTGTGACGATCATGACCATTTGTCGTTTCTTCTTCTTCTTCTCCTCCTCCTCTTGAGTTGTTCATTTTGAGGCATGATTTGTGTTATATTTGTCCCAGTCTAGGTTATTTATTTATTTATTGAGATATATCTGCAAAAAATCCATTTAGGTATAAAGCCATATATATAACGGGACCCAAGGTCGTTGCTGTTCTTTAATTCATTTGAACATGACTCTATGAGTCAAAAAAGTGAAAATTAGCATTATTTTTGAAAGAATTATATCATTTCATATATAGGGGTGGTGGTGGTGAAAAGGAGACCAAAAAGCTTGGTTGAAAGTAACTGTTTTCCTACAGACTCTTATTTGCTCTGATATTTATACATATTTATTTTATTTTTAAAACAGTTTAATTTTACATTTCCGTTTGGATTTTTTTTTTTTTTTGTTATACAGATATATATAAACGACGAGGTAGAGGAATTAATGGCATTTCTTCTTACTGTTCTTGTTCCTACTCGACTCTACTCTACTCTAAGTGTGTTGACTTGCAATCAAGCCAATGAGTTAAAAGACAGAGTAATGGATGATAAATAGGTTCAAGAGGGATGAGTGAGGGACGGAGGTGTAGAGGGGTTTATACATTAGTATTTAATAAGTTTTTTTTAAAATAATAACTCTCATTATTTCCATTTGTCTTTGAATAAAAAAAAATTTTTTTTTTTAATTTTATTTTACAGGATGATAATTTTAGCCTCTCCCTTCTGAATGAACTGAGCGTCAAATATGGAATTCAAACCCATCTCTCACATTCCCCCTTACCTCAAAAGCTCGAAGAGCTCCGAGACTACATTCGACGAGAAATTAAAAAGGAACTCAAAATCAAAGAGGGTGCCGAGAATCTACGGAAGGTAGCCAAGGACAAGAAGTCAGTCTCGGATGTGAACATCATTGTAAAAAAATCAAATTCTAAATTGGCGGAGCTCCAACAGGAGCTACAGGAGCTTGAATCCCAAATCCTTGTCTCACAAGGACATCCACTCAATGCTAGTTTGTCAGGTCTGAGATTCTTTAGTGTATTTTATTTTATTTTACTTTTATGTGTAGAGACTCAAATTACTTTGTTGTTTCATCGTGTAATCATCATCATCGTCATCATGATTGGAACGTACCTACGTACGTACGTACATACATAGTGCATCTTTCCCTCCTCATTCCATCAATGGAATGGAAAACCTTTTCTCTTTATGGTTCTTCTCTCTCTCTTTCTCCCTCTATTATACATGTTATGTGTGTCTGTGTACCTTATAATAGTTCTACCATCTTGATTAGCAGTGGTAGTACAAAAGAAGAAGAAGAAGAAGAAAAAGAGAGAGAAAACGTAATGAATTCTTTGAGCACATCATTTTTTAACGAAGAATAATATAACTTTCTTTTTTCTTTTTGTGATTTGACAACTTTATATTTTCCTTATTCACAAGGATTTCCTCTATTTTTTTTGTTTTTTATTTTTTCTGTATGTTTTTTTTCTTCTTCTTCTTCCTATAGTAACTTTAAATTATCTTCCTGTTTTTTTACTTACTTATTATGCCTTTTTATTCATCATGATGAAGGCTCGAAAAATAAGTTCTTTCTCCTCTAATTACACATGAGCTTCATGATTACTTTTTTAAATTTGTACGCATGTAATGAAGTGCTTTAAAAGGTTGAGAGAGTGTAAATTTCAAATTCTTGCGATGCTCAAATGACGAATAATTTATTAATTATTATACATCTTATATCATTATATGATATTCTTCAAATGTATGCATATAAGTATACAAAGATACTTATACTTTCCTTTACTCTTTTTCAGATGCACCACTTTCACCCGGTTACCAGCATGGCGATGAGCCGGAATCCCTATCCCCATTTGAACAACAGCTCCTTCACCTCCAAAAACAACTGGATATTGAATGCAAAGTTAAAATCGGTGCAGATAACATGATTGCTGAGTATTCATCTGGAAAGGATAAAAAACTTCTCTCTGAGGCTCAGCAAATGTCTTCCGACTCTAAAGCTAAAATCGAGTATCTGAAAATGCGACTCATGAAAATGAAACAGTCAGGGGAGGGTGGGGATGAGAATTCCGTGTCCGGGGGTGGGAGTGGGTGTGGAAGCTATTTGGGTCTTGAGAATAAGGGCCCTGCTTCCGAGCTTACCATTGAATTTCGGGTAGAGGAACTTCGACATCGACTCCGTATAGAATCAGCCTGTCTTGAAGGGGCTAAAAATGTTCTCAAGCTCCTACAAAGTAGCTCCAAACTACCGGACAAAAAGTCTTTACAGGAGGTAAATGTGAGGAGAATATCCCTTTTAAGATAAGATACAGGGTCTGTGAAAAGTTGTTTTTTTTTCTTTGGGTTACTTAATAGTAATAATAATAATTAATTGTGATGATAATAAATCTACTTACATCTATCTGAGTGAGATCTATATCAAAATGTATATCAATTTTCACCTCATCATCAACAGCTTCAAGTCTCATGACCTGCATGATTGAGTTCCAAGGAAGCAGTAACTTATTACTTCTAATTCTTGTGTGTAATTACTTTAAGTGTCGATGGAAGTGTTTTTGCGTCCTGAGAGACGATCTGCATTTTGAGCGACACTCTCACTCAACCTTAGCATATTTAATTAAATTTACCACAGAACTTTCTCCGGACCCTGTATATACATACATATTCAACTCATATCTAGGCATTTAATTAATACCTGTGTGTTTTTCATTCTATTCCAGGCTCAACAAAACATATTCGAGTCCTCTCAAAAATTAGACCTAATTCGTCACTCATTGGAACTGCACTTGCAAAAGTTTCCAACGGACTCAAATATGGCGACTGAACTCCGAGCTGAAATTGATTCTAGTATCCAAGCTGCTTCTCCTGCAAGTATGACCTTTACAAATTTAGGAGATTCCTTTCCAGCCAACTCAAACACCCCTAATTCCTCCTCAACCCCTTCTTCTTCCTCCAATTCAAACAACATGTCTTCCAGTACTACCACATCGAATTCCTCCTCCTCCACAAACACACTCAAACCCCGCAACTCCAATGAAAATTCGAACAGAACACACAAAACCTCAGTTTCCTTCTCAAGAGCCGCAGCTGTAACTGGGAAACTAGAGGTAAGGATTCTTTAATCATGGGCTCCACTCTTGATTCTTGAGTGGTTTTTTTTTTTTTTTTGCTGTTCTCAATACGTTGTTGTATGTTTCTGCAGGTTCGACTTTTGGGTTGCCAAGATCTTTTAGATGATGTACCTGGTCGATCCAGAAATAAGGAGCAACCCGGGGTCTTTTCCGCTCCTTCTGACCTACGGTCTTTTATGAAAGGAGTGACTCGGAGCTCTTCTAAAAGCTATAATATCAAAGATGACACTAGCAGTAAGTATCATCCTTTGTGAGCTCATTTATATATGTATAATTGTATGTATATAATATTTAAATTTCCCCCTTTGCTACAGATGAAATTATGGCAGTTTTAAAATTGGATAATGTGCCTATTGGTCAGACGAATTGGAAGCCTAGCTCACAACAAGCATGGGATCAAAGGTATGTGATGAAAGAATACACACACAACACATATACGCCCTGCCTGATGACTGTTGGTTCTATTTACAATGAGTCTATGTATATTTAATGAGACGGAATTATATTATTTAACAAGTCGTCTTTGTAGTCATAAAAAAAAATATTATTATTTTTTTGTATGTGTGTTCCATACCTTTATATATATATATATATATATATTAATTGAAAGGGTATTTATTCTACTACTACTACTACTACTGCCTTTGTTGTTGAAATGAGATGATGTTAATGAAATTATGCTGTCACATTAATTATGATGATGGCTTTAAAAGAAAGAACAAAACAAATAACCTTCACTTCTCCAGTTGATTATTTTTGTTTTATTTTAAAGGAATGATGTTTGGAGTCTTCTTGGATAAAATATATTTTATTTGCAGTATTTATCATCATTACTCTTTTCGAAGCGGGGTTTTTTTTTTTTTTTATCAATTTTATTTTGCCTCATTTGTATATTAAAATAATATAATCATTCACTTTAGAGCAGTGCTTCTCAACAACGTTATTTCAAAAGAAATCCTAGAGTTCCTGGACTTTATTTAACACATACTATTAAGACCATTGTAAATTACTCAAATCTGTAGTTCCTTCGAAAGTTACACACAAAGCAATTCCACTATTTCTTAGTAATACCTATATGTGTATAAGTTTTGTACAAATTATAACTCTTAAAAAAATAGATAAAGGTGTGTAATTTTGACCTTATGGCAATTACTTGTGCCACATTACAGTGGTTAGAGCTCAATTGTTGAAGAGTTTGATCCCTTGTAAGTAAGTAAGTAATTATTATTATACATAGATTCAAATGAAATGACAGAGTCTCACTTAAAAGTTGTTTGTACCTCCAACAATAATTTCAACGTGCACAAAATCCCAACATGTGTGGTCATAATACAACAACTCCTGATTCTAATAGCCCTTCTTTTTTGTTTTCAGGTTCAGTATCAATTTGGAAAAGTCACGAGAATTAGAGATAGATGTATACTGGAGAGATTACCGGTCCTTGTGTGCAGTTAAATTCCTTCGATTAGAGGAATTCGTCGATGATTTTCGACATGGAATGGCTCTACAACTTGAACCTCAGGGTTTACTCTTTGCAGAGGTATGTATTCGACTACTACTACGACTCCTCTCCTCCTCTTTGTTCCCCTCGTCATGAGCTATTATTATAAAATAGGCATAGTGTTGTACGAATGAATTGAAGGTACATAAACAAAAGATGTGTGCTCCTCCAATGTTAATCCTGCGTGCTCAGGATTAGTTAATAACATACTATGAAATTATAATACGTATCACTCAACCTCGAAGTTTAATTACGTTAAGTTCTTCTGTCTTATTATAGTAGTATATTAATGGATCGATCTCTACATAATACTTATTTGATCATCATTATGAAGAAGAAAAAAAAGTACTCTGGCACTATTTTTTCCCCTTCTCTGCCTTTCTTCTTTGTTAGGCCTATGACACACATAAAATTGTTAGGCTTAAAAAAAAGATTTTATTCTTATTTTTTTTTTTTTTTTTTTGTATAAGAACAAAAAAAGACTCTATAAATCTACCCACAGACCTATTTTGCAGTGGCAAACATAGGTAGACTCAACTTCTTCTAAAATAAAAAGAAGAAACGTTTATTTATAAAATATATATAATAAAAATAAAAATCTCCACAACACACAAATAGTTTTGTTGTTCACAATGATTTCGTGCGTTCTTCATCCACTCCAGTATTTACAGAGTACTCATTGATCAATTATAAACTCTTAGTGTGTGTGTATATATGTATATATATATAATGTCCAAATTCCCTTGTGTAAAGTGTATTTTGTATATTTATTATTTGTAGAATGCTGGTGATTTTATTTGTTTCAAATGAATCCTTCATTAATGTGTCGTCACACTACTTTCCTTCTTTCCAGATCAAGTTCTTAAATCCAATGATCACTCGAAAACCAAAACTTCGTCGTCAGCGGAAAATCTTCCGACAACAAGGGAAAATCCCTCGACCCGACCAAATGAATATCAACGTTGCCACATGGGGACGATTGCTCAAAAGAAACTTGAATTTCCAAAAATCCCTCTCCTCTACAGACTCCAATTCCACGTCCTCCTCTTCAAATCATTCTGGTGGTAAGACAAGAATTCAATTTAAAAGAGCTATGAATGACTTGAAATGACTTGAATGTTAAAAGATGCATACTATTTAGAGGAGAAGAAGACATTATTAGCTTAATCCTCCACTTGCCCTTCTTCTTCATCTTCTTGCTCTTTTTGACTGACAAAACTATTGATTCCCACCACCCCTGCTCAACTTTAGAAGCATGACTAAGTAAAACGAGTTAGTTGTGACTACTCATAAGTCATAGGTATATACGAGCATTCATATGTACATATGAATGTCTATTCGCCCACTGTTTGAACGCCACTGGAACTTTTACACACATTTATGCATATCTTGTACATAATAGTTGTGACTTGTATTATTAGTTATAAGCAAAGTTCTTATTTAAAAGATTTTTCAATGCACCACCACATATGTTCTACTAGAGTGTAGAGATGATGCAAACGATCGAAATTCTATGGGATATTCAATATATGTATGTCTCAATTGTTTTTTTATTTTAGAAATGAAAATTACTAATTGTATGTAATTTTATGGCTCATTATAAAATACAAATAATATACTCGGGGGGGTTCTTTATTCACTCCTAAATAAGTAATTTAAATACAATCATTAAAATGAAATGATATCAGTCTACATATATTTTGTAATTAAAATGACTCCTATTATCGTAATAAAATTTTTTTAAAAAAAACCTTCTTGAAAGGTACAAGGTTCGTCCAACTCGTATAAAGTCCTAACTTTTACTTAGAGTCGATTCTGTTCATCTTACAATGTAGAAATGAAGCATTTAAACGGAGTCATTTGAGAGAGAGACTCTTCTGACTCAATTTGACTCCTTGATGATAGATGGCAGATAACATTGACTTGAATTCCGAAACGATCTAGTCTTTGACTATAATCCAAGAGTCACATAGATGTGTCCCTCTAGGCTTAATTATTATTTACAGCTGTAATCATAGGTAGATCCTGTAAATACCCTTGGTATATAAACCTGTGATATCTTATACATACATACATGTATAAAGTTCAAATACTTTTATTCCAAGGCAATCTAACTACTAGTAAATGTGTAAGTTTTAAGGCATTTATCCTTTTTTTTAAAAAAAAAAAAAAGTTATTAAATTAAATCATGACTGATGTGTTTAATGGCTAGTTGAATTTGAGAGAGAACAGTAGCATGTACACAATCATCCACTTGAAGAGGTTCTTTTGCCTTCCTCATTTTCTCCTTTGGCTTATTTTGCAAACAAATTAAATACTCGAGCTACAGAGAATATTATTTTTTGAGAGGAAATGGTTTTTGAGCTTTATTTTATATTGTTAAGGGGAAACATAATTTGACTTTTAAAGTCACACATTATGCCTGATTCTTCAAATATTGTACATATTGTGAGTTGGTTACATCCACCGCTAGAAAAAAAAATAAAATAATAAACAAAACAAAACAAAACAAGCAATTGAAAGATGATTATTCATGCATGTGCATAGATGTAACTAATTATCGTTGTTATGAATGATTGACATTGACTTCAAGGAGCCCATCCATTACAAATCGTGCTAATGGGACAATCCCTTCGTCATAAAAAAAAAAACATTCTTTACGTAAATTAGTGTGACGACGTCAAAGTACGAGTCGTATTGTGAAATTGTACATAGAGTCAATGTTCCATGGAGGAGGAGGACATTGTTGAAACATTGGCTCTTAATGGATTACGTATTATTTGATATATTTATGTCTCGTTAAACAAATACCACCACCACCACCCTTAATAAAGAGAGTAGATGTGCCATATGGCCGGCCTCAATGTACTACCTGCAATTTTTTTATTTATTTTCCTTGTATATATGTACAATAAAATGATTCTCTACAAATAAGACGAAGGATCTTATTTGTGTGCAAAGTAGAGGAATGATGATATATGTACATTCCATTCGAATTGCGATCCAAATGAATAATATGGTAAGGTGTACTTTTGTAAGAGTGTAGTTTGACACTTTCCATTTGTCCGTGTACTCTGTGTGCATTCACGCTACATGATCCATGATCGGACTCAACATATTTAATAGTATGAATGTACATATTCTTCGTAAAAGTAGAATGTGAGTGCATTAATTAAGAGTTGCTCATGAAAAGAACTGACTGCAACTCCTGACGGATTCCATCCTACCCTTCTTCTTATTAAATTAGGTGTATGTAACTAACACGAGTTATTTTAAATTGCAATTAGCCATATTTTAGAGCGAGTAGAGAGAGAGAGAGAGAGCTCTAGGCATTATTTTATATTCGATAATATTGTGCCTGCGATCTCGTTTGATTTTATTTATTGAGTGTACAAATTAATTCGGTTCTTTTTTTTTGTGGTGTGTCCTTGTGAAAAAAACTATCTTTGGATTGATTAGGATCATAGGGCTTGTGTAGGCTCTCTTGCGTTTGAGACTCGTACGGATCTTTATTGAATAATAATAATAATAATGCCCTCCTCAATCCTTGTCCAGAGAATTATATAGGCTTGTCCTCGTCTGAGCATGCTGCTAAAATAATCACCATTATTATTGACAAGGTATAAACCACCACCCCTCTTTCCGTCATCATCATTATTATTCAGATAGAAGAACATGCTCTCACTCTAAGATTTTGCAAGCATTGCATTCCTCCCGCACCAACTGCACTTTTTCCTTAATTAAAGCAAGCAGAAACAATAAACCTCCCACAGTTGCTGTTGTTGTTACTATGTGTGCTCCCACCAAAATGTGACATATTTAACAAAGTAAAAACAGGGTTTTGTTTTGTTTTGTTTTTTATTTTGAAACTATAATTGATATAAATGGAGAATAATATGTATATATTTGACAGATGTGTTTAACCCCCCTAGTAAACAACTTAAACCTGATAATATCATGTAATGCTCATAATATCTATTTAGGAGAGAGGAGACATCCTTAGAAAACAATTTTAGAGCTAATTTGTACTTTCTATCGAGAAAAAAAAAACAGCCAAGGAGTGTAACTTCTACTTGTAATAGTTTTTCTACCCCCCCCCCTTTATGTATTTATCAAACGTTAAATAGAAAGTCAGTCATTGCATTATTATTAGTATTAGTAGTATTATACTTTGATATGACAAGTGCAGCATTCTTCATTTTTCAAATGCTGCTACTGCTGCTCCTCCTCCACCTACGAACGCCGCCGCGTCATGAGGCTTTTAAATATGTAGTCAATAGAGAGGCACAAATAAAAGTGTAAAGGACTCATTTGTTGAATTGATGAATATATTGTATGTGTTCCTACTTTGTACTCAGACTCTTTTGAGTCCTCCCAGTAGATTTGCTTTCTCTCTAAATATATGTATATATATATATGCATGTTTATTGAGGGATGTTGTTGTAGTGGTTTGAGATGGATTGAGAATGGATATGATTATTCTATGTATATATTTAAGTGTGTCAGCTATATAAAAAAAGGTGCATTCATTCATGGAAAATAATAATATAGCACTTATCATGCTTATTTATGCTTGAAGAACTACTACATACATTAAAGTTTTATTATGATATTCGTAGAGAGGCTCTGCTACCACCTCTCTTGTAGTTAGTTGGTTAGTTAGTTAGTGCTCTTTCCCTCTCGTTTCTATTAGAGACATGGCGCATTAGTTACTGACTACCATTTTACTGACTACTACTATTTAAAAGGGCCTGTGAATAATTCACTCATGAATTACATGCATAGAGAGAGAGCCGTGCCCTCGTCCCTCTTGCTTCAGAAACATTTCTTTCTTTCTTTCTGTCTTGGATGGGCCTTTTTTTTTTTTTTTAAGTACACAATCATCTACTATAGTAGTTATGTTGTGAATAATATCTTCTAGAGTAAAAACATATTCCTTTTTGATGGTGTCGTCTTAGTTTTCTTTCGAAGGTGGTCCTCGAACACATATATAATTATACAACTTATTATTATTTATATATAGTACTGAAGGAAGGTGGTTCTTGTGTTTGTGACTCTCTCTCTCTCTCTCTATTTGTTTATTTAGTTTGTTAAGGAGCATATAAATACATACAATTGTTGCCTACAAAAATATTCCTTGCAAATATGTAATCATTATTTTCTTCGCAAAGAACTCTGTGCCGGAGTGGTGGTGGTGGTGATTGCTGTTGCCAGCCCCCTCAATATTAAAGTGGATTTAGATAATCAATCGTTGAGTTATTGTGTGTGTATCAATTATATATATATATATATTCATAACATTCATACTCAGTAAAAGGTGAGATCTCCTGCCACTGTTCCTGGCAGTAGTAACTCCCTGCGAAAATCGTCAAAATTTCCTTCCTTCTTCAGAAAATGGGGTTAATTCAACAGCCCTCAATGACTGCCATAAATATGTATATTTATGGATATGAGTCTGCTACGGGCCTACCTGGTGGAAAAATTGCCTTGACGAAGTTGAGTCGAAGGACCAAAGTTCTGTCCTATGGTGAGAAGGGAAGGAGGAGGTAGTTAGTCTTCTCCTCTATATACATACATACATACTTTGAATTCAATGTCAAGTATCCCCCGTTTTTTTTTATATAGTACATATTATATTATATTTGTTCAGAAGTAATAAACCCTCTTCCATTATTATTCGTCCCGTCCGTCCGTTCCCCCTATTTTTTTGTTATGCCTTTTTGCTTAAGGCATTGCCCTTACTTACTTACTTACTTACTCGGATGGTGGACACATACCTAATGTATATATATATATATATATATATATTGAAATGCTTTATTTTTTTTTAAATCCAAGTACAAATATGTACAGTAATTATCATTTTGATGAATAATACATCGGACCGTTTGGATGATCCAGAGGGCTATCAAGAGGCTTCATGGTCTGAGTACTCTAAGAGTACTCTCGACTCAAATTTGCAAAACTAGCAATTTTATTTCTTTAGTTTTGTATGTATGTAGATACATACAGCTCTTAAGAGTGAGTGACGACTTAATTAATATGTATAATCATTATTTTACTCCTTTTAGTATTATTAGATTTGATTTAGAGTCTTTTTTGACTTGAGTAAGGATGGGCTCTCTCTCTCTCTCTTCTGCTGACTACATAGGAGGAGGAGGGGAAGGAGAAGGATTGCATTCTTTTTTCGCAATTATGAAAAATAAATGAATAATTGTTCTTTATGTAGAAGAAGGATCCGGACGGATTGAGTGATGATCCGTAACTCGTAACAGCCTGGGGGCTGCTATTGATGTTTGATGCATAAATGTGCCCATAAATGCATATATGTACATAATATCCGATCTAAGTCCCGGATTCATTAACATTCCTTGAATGCGTAAAAAATTACGCTTAATTGAAGTATATATACATATATATACATATATTTAAAGGTCACTCAGGAAGAAGAAGCAAGAAAAAAAAAACAAAAAGAAGTTTTCTCTTTTTCCTCATTCTTTCTTTATCCTCTATCTAGGATGCAAAAAAATTCTATTAACGCGCATATATATATATAGATATATATAGGTTTAAATAAATCTGCTTGCTTTTAACTTGAGTGAAAGTGAGGGAGGGGGTCAATATATATATAGGAAGGGGGGACGGAAGAGCAAAAAAACAAACACTTTTGTCCCTTTATATATTATGCATACATATATTGTATGTATTATTGGGTGGGTATTTGATTAATATGTCGATAAGACAAAAAAACAGCAGCAGAGGCACAAAGGGGGAATGAGAATGTTCATTTTTATGTAATGTGTTGTGTCCTCTCTTTCTTTTTAGTATTATTTCTCTAAAAAAAAGCCTCTCAATCTGTTTTTGTTTTAGTTAGCCAATTTGGTATGAGTGGCCCAAATTACTCCTCCTGTATTATTTTCCTCCAAAGGACCCCATCATATCATATTATAAATATGTATATGTAAGGCCCAGAAATAAATTAATTTTCTATAACTCCTTGACAAAGAAGAAACTTAATTTAGTTTAATTAGGCAATTAGAGAGTAGCGTCTACCAAGTAGACTACCCAGAAACGTGGTTGAAGAAGTAGGTACACTCATCAGTCATCTGTTAAATGTTGGTAAAGGCAGCAGCTAGCTGTTGTTAGTTCTTGCCTTAGGTATTCAATTAGTCTCAATGAGTTTTGAAGATGATTAGAAATGAAGCAAGGAGTGTGAGTGAGTGAGTTCTTACCCGATTAGCATCAAGTGCTGGCTAACTCTAAAGCTTATTTTCAGAGCTTCATTATTTAGAGAGAAGAACTCCTCCTCATGCATGGGGAGGGGGGGGGGAGCAAGTTGACAGCTGACATAGTACAAACCAACTCAAAGACAACCTGCAAATATTTGCTATGTAGTTTGTACAGAAGAAAGACGTTTACTTATTACATAGAAATGAACCATCTTAATGGAGTTAATGTGTAATTTAGTATATACCTATGTGTGTGTTATTACTAGGTTATAATAACTTATATTTGGTGTGGTGTGGATGGCAAAAAAAACTACAGGAATAACAATAACAATAATAACAAAAAAAAACTCCCTCCCACAACAACTGTTGATTAAATATTCTGGGCGTATGTGTACATATTTCAGAGATCTTAATAATAAATAAGTATGTAATCGTTGATATTTTTTCATTCGTTCGTTCTTTCTCTCTTTTTGGCTACCTACTACAAAACTCAAGTATTTTAAGCTATTGTTGTTGAGTAAGGGGCAACAGGTTTTCTTCACTTTAGTATATGTACATAGTTTTCAGTCCCTACTTTTACCATTTTATCCCCCCCCCCCTCTCTCTCTCTCTCTCTCTCTTCCTTGAGCCACATTTGACCTTTATTCAAAGTAGTACGTATATGAATTGTAACCACTTTCTACTATCCACCTGTCATTAAAAATGGATATATAAAATATATTGATGTAATATCCTTTTCATATTGTGTGTGTGTGTGTCTGTGTGTGGTATGAACTTAAGTGTTATTAGTATATTATATATAACAAATAACTATCTAACATTTCCTCATATAATGCATATGAAATAGTAGATAGGGGTGGAATGATGATGAGTTGTGAATTATTTTTCGTACTTAGTATTTTTTTTTCTTTGAAAAATACTAAGGAGAAGAAGAAGAAGAAGAATAAAATCCCATTCAATTGTGTTTTTTTTGTTTTTGTTTTTTTGAAAGAAATACATAAAAAAGTACGCCTAAGTAGTAGTAGGCTCTATGCTATTTCTTATAAAATATCATCATCGAGAATAACCAATTTTATACATATACTACTATTTATTTTTTGCTCTTTGCTTCAACAATTTGCGGAGGATGGAGGAGAAATAATAAGGCAAATATATATATTAAATACATGCCTTTTGCTGAATTATATGGTTTACACTATTACCACTTCTTCTTTTGTACGGAGTCATGTACAATTGTACGGGTGGTTCAAAATATGTAGAGAGAAATCTCTCACCTCAGCTCTTCCTTGGTTTTTTTTTTTACTAAGGAAGAGATATTATCTTTTTACCTATTTGCCTATCTATGTATGTATGTATGTATGTAAGATATCCTTTTACCTATAGGGGTATTTCTTGGATTATAAATAGATTAATGTGTTTCTACTCTGACTCAAGGACTTTTCATAAATAGCAATAATAATAATAATAATAATAATAATAGGAAGAAGAAAGGAAGGAGCATTACACTCATTTTTTTTTCCTTCTCTTTTCCTTCCAGGCTTTGCTCCCAGACCCACACGATTGGACTTTGATCAACACTCAACCAATTCCACAGTCACAACTGTCTCATCAACTTCCTCTAGTGGCCAAACTAACAACAACAACAACAACAATAACCTGAACAACCAGAATGATATCCGTCGATCCGTTGAACCAACAACCCCTGCTCCATCATCATACGATCCAGCTCATCAAAATCGACGATCATCCAAAGGTCCCGCTCCCCCTGTTCCTTCGCACACGATCGAGAATGATAATCAAGTAAATGCTTTTTTTTTTTTTAGAAATAAAAGTGTGCCTCTAATGAAGGGATCCATCTTTCTTTCTTTCTTTGTCAATTACTAGGGCTATGATGTTTGGAAAAGACGAAGTTCCACGGATAATAACAATCATCATCAACCTGCAGTCATACCTCCTAAACCTGCTCCACGCTCATCCAATACCCGTTCTTCTTCGTCCTCTTCATCCTCTACTGATAAAAATGGAAATGCAGGTCACCAAGAGCCCGTCTACGAACTCGAAAAGAAAGGCCACACCTCGGTCATACGTGTATCCTATCCTGGATCTCCAGAATCTCCCACTGTTCACCCCGTAATTACTTTTCCATCGGGTGAGGATGAGGACGAAGGGGGAAGCACGACGACGAGTGGAGCTCCTCCAATTGTTGGATCTGGACTACTTGGGAGTCATCATCCTTCCTCAACATTGATGACGACGACGAACACGACGAGTGTGTGTACACCCTCCTCTCGCTCCCATCATCAGCATCATCATCATCCAGAGTCCTCCTCCTCCTCGAATGAACAACACCTCAACAATAAAAACAACAATAATGTTGTTGTAGGAAGGAGCAGTCCTCCCACGGCTCATCCCAGGGCCTCCATGCGATTTGCTAATATTCAAAGAAACGATTCTAATATGGGGCTTGAGAGCTTCAAACTCGTTACTGTTCTGGGCCGTGGTCATTTCGGAAAAGTAATTCATTTTTATTTGCATCTACTGCCTATACGTACATACATTTAGTACTATACATATTTTAATCACACATCAAAAATTCCCTTTGTGCCCTAGGTACATGTAGTATGTACAACATAATAATATTATTATTTCAAGGTCAAAAAGAAGAGTCCTTATTAAAAAAAAAAAAAAAAAAATTCAATAGAATCCTTTTTTGATTTCAACAAATAATAATTCTTAAGTACTTTTAATAGTAATTGCATATTTATTGCTATCATTAGAGTGAAGGATATTTTCTTAATTAATTTTTCTTTCTTAGTAGTATGTTAATTAAGTGGCAATTATCTAGTAATAATTCATTAGTAGATAGTGCTGCTAATTTCCCTTAGGAGTACCCTTGGAGCAGCATTGCTGACCAATAGGCATTTAATAATACTACTACAATGTCCTCATAACATAATAATGTATGTACTTATTCCATAATTATTTCATTCCAGGTTATATTAGCTCGCTACAAGAATACCGGAGAGTATTTCGCAATAAAGGCTCTCAAAAAAGGTGATATTATAGTACGGGATGAGGTCGAGTCTTTGCTTGCAGAGAAGCGGATATTTGAGGTTGCAAACTCAATGCGACATCCCTTTCTGGTCAATATGTTTGCTTGTTTTCAAACGGGAAGTCATGTTTGTTTTGTTATGGAGTATGCAGCAGGAGGAGATCTTATGATGCATATCCATGCAGATGTTTTCACAGAGCCAAGAGCCGTTTTCTATACAGCATGTGTTGTACTAGGCCTACAATATCTTCACGAACATAAAATTATCTACAGGTTTGTTTGCTTTTTTAACACGAACGGCTTTTTCTCCAGGGTATAAAATTTAGGTATACTTCTTAAGTACATATATATATATATTTATTTTTTCTTTTGGTATAAGAAATCATTGATTAATTAATTAATTATCACAATCTGAAATTTATTGTCCATGATGAACTCTTTAACTGTAGTTCATGATTGCCTATCAATTTAATGACATCACACATATATATACATATATATGTGATTGTGTACAGATTTAAATATTAAGTCCTTTTCTTCTTCTTCTTCTTGTTATAAAATCCTTACATGGCCTTACAACAAGCCCGAAGAGGATTGCTGCCTCCATTTGAGTCCTCTTTCCCGGATGATGATTTCTCTAAAACGGCAATAATAGCCTCATCAAAAACGTCTTTTAAGCCAATTTGCGTCACTGCTGAGCATTCTGAATAGCGCACTGCTCCGATTTCTTTGGCTAGTGAGCGTCCTTGCTCCTCTGTGATGGGTTTTTGCTTACTTTTAGAGAGGGACTCCTTAGTCTTTTCATCATTGCGAAGATCCATTTGAGTCCCCACTAACAGAATGGGTGCCTTATAATACTTTTTGACTTCGGAGGCCCACTTTTGTCGAACGTTGGCAAAGGAATTTGGACGAATGACGGAGAAGCAGACAAGGAAAATGTCTGTGTTTGGGTAGCATAAATGCCTGGAAATGAGAAACGGTGTTGGGGCTAACTACCTCATAATTCTCTCATTAAGCATACCTAAGATTGTCATAGTCCTCTTGTCCAGCGGTGTCAAAGAGGCCAAGGGTGTAGGGATCATCTCCTATCATGACATTCACCATGTAGTTGTCAAAAACAGTGGGTACGTACTCTTGGGGGAATTTGTCTGTGGCATATGATATCAGCATGCACGTTTTACCAACTGCTCCATCGCCCACAACCACACATTTGATGGTCTTTGGATCGAACTCTGTCATTCCTTGATGATGATTTCGATGTACATAGAATAATAATCAACCACCACCACCTCCTACATACTTGTGAATTGAATTGTGTTGTTGTTGAATGTATGTAGAAGTTCTTTAACTTCCTTGCGTCGTTTAACTAAGCAAGTGAGTGATGTCCTCCCCTATTTGTATATGATACACGGCGGCCAAAAGGAGGAGAGGTGTGGCAGGGGTATCTATATATTTGTCCCTCTTCTTCTCCTCTAGTAGTGAACTGGAGGATATCTCCTTGGGAGATAGCGAGAAGAAGAAGAAGAAGAATTCCTGGTCCTCCTCACGTCTCTAAGGCAGCAAATCTTGAACATTTATTTTTGTGTACTCTCTACAGCTACTACTCCTTATTCTACACAGAGGGAAATTGAATGGATTGAGGTCGTTCTTGACTGCTGACTACTTCACATTATGAGAGTATCACTCTTGCATTTCATATAAGCAGTAGTAGTAGTCAAAGAGTGATGAGAAATACGTGAGAAAGGCCGAATCAGCCTGGAAGAAGAAGAAGAAGTACTCTTGTGATTATTTTAGTCGTACTACTACTAATACAACATACTCTATGTATATATGGTCTATGTGTACTTATTAGTACTCCCTTCTCTATACTGCTTTTACTCTTTTCTTCCTCTTTTGTAAATAATATACGAGGAGGGCCTGAAAGTGCTTGACGTCAGTCATTTGTTTATGTATATATATATATATATATATATAGCAGAAGCGAGGGAGATAAAAACTTATAAGTTATATCCATATACTTTGGCCTTGCCTTTTTCAGTAAAAGAGAGGAACAGAGAGGAACAAAGATAGAAAGAAAGAAAGAGAGAGTGTAATATGCATAGATATTATTTTTGGACACTATATTTGTACATATGTACAACTACTACTAATAATAATTTCATTAGAGGCATTCCTGGGAACATGGGGGAGTAGCAGCTCAGTCACTCATCATCCTATCCTCCTCATATGCCTCATATTATATAAGACAACAACAGCAATATATGTACATGTTTGATCGTGGAGGAGAGCAGGTTACAACCACAACAACAACAACAACAACAACAACTGATAAATTTAGTAATTAAATAGATAAAAAGGAGTTGTGGAAATTAATTCATTAATCTACTAATATGTGTACATACAAACAGGGTGTGCATTCAAAGAGTCATTGACTATCTATTATATATATATATATATATGAACCCATATCATATTGATAATAATAATAATTATTATTATTTTAGTTCATGTGAGTCATAGATGAGAATAGTCAATTAATTATTGTACAATTGATTGGAAAGGAAATCACACTCACTTAAATGTAATACAGACTGAAATCTCCCTTGCAAATTGTACTCCATTTCCCCTTTTAATTGTCCTTATTAATAACTTTTGGCCACTTGGAAATGGAGTAAAATCCCCCTTAGTCTCAGAAAAGTCTGTAATTTAGAGCCAATTTACTCCTTTTTTTAAGAGTACAGGGATCGGGCGAGACAAGTGGGGGACAAGTCCTTGCTTAAAAACTCAAGTAATAATAGCGTTTAGAATATCTTAATCTTTGGGAGGGGAGGAGGCAAATTCAAATTGGAACGTTTAGTGTCCATTTAGGTGATACACCCTGTATTATATTGTGTTATATATATATATATATATATATATATATATGTGTATATACATGGATATCCCATTAACAGGATAATAATGGCACTAATCAAATGCCAATATTTGCTATTTGAGGGATGAAGTAAGAGTGAATGTCAAATAATTGTCTCACATTCACTATATCACATACATCATATCTATATATGTATACGTACTATTTAAATACCAATGAAATGTTACATTTATTTATTTATTTACTTATTTGTATTTTTCAGAGATCTCAAACTCGACAACCTTCTTTTAGACACAGAGGGCTATGTTAAAATAGCCGATTTCGGTCTATGTAAAGAGGGTATGGGCTATGGTGACCGAACCGGTACATTTTGCGGAACCCCAGAGTTTTTAGCTCCAGAAGTCCTTACAGAAACATCTTATACCCGCGCTGTGGACTGGTGGGGTCTGGGTGTGCTCATATTTGAAATGCTTGTAGGAGAATCTCCTTTCCCCGGTGATGATGAAGAAGAAGTCTTTGATAGCATTGTGAACGAGGAAGTTCGATTCCCTAGGTTCTTATCCTTAGAGTCCATTGCTATCATGAGAAGGGTAATAATGATTACTTGTTGTCATTAAGTGGGGAACAATGATTCTAATATGTCTTTGTTTTTTTGTTTTTTTAATTTAATATTACAGCTACTCAGAAAGAATCCGGATCGAAGGCTTGGAGCAAGCGAGCGAGATGCAGAGGACGTGAAGAAACAAGGCTTTTTCCGTAATGTGTCTTGGGATGAGCTTCTTATGCGGAAAGTGAAGCCTCCGTTCGTACCTACTATTGTAAGTAAATGGAGCAGTTAAGGACTAAAAGTCCCTCACCCATTAAGTATGTTTGACCATTATTATCATTATTTTTTTGTATTTTTTCCAGAACGGGAATGAGGATGTGTCCAATTTTGATGAGGAATTCACGTCAGAGAAGCCCGTACTAACACCTCCTCGAGAGCCACGACACCTCACGGATGATGATCAACTATTGTTTCAAGATTTCTCATATATGGCTGACTGGTGTTAGGATGACGACTTGGGTTGTGGTGGTGGTGGTGGGTGGGATTTTAGCTGATGTACTCCCCCCCCCTCCCCATCTACTACTTGTGTGTGTGCACAATACGCATTGGCATGCAATATTTAGGAACAAATAAACTTTACCTCCAACTAGCTCCTTCTACTGCTGCTGCCATCTCTCTCAACCAACGAACCAATCAACCAACCAAATATATGTACATGTATATCAACTCTCTTTCTATATATATATATATGTATGCAAATTTCACACAGAAGTTGTTCATCATCATCGTCGTCATCATCACTCTCTCTCTCTCTCTCTCTCTCATTTTGCACATTAATTTATTGCTATTATTATTAGTATATTGTTATTGAAAATATTATAACAATTAATATTCATTGGTCAGAGAGTGTACTACGTATTACTCTATATACCTATGCTCTTTGTGACGAAAAACAAGAAGACGAAGATTAAAAATTCCTGCATCCCTCCTCCGCCGCCTCCCACTCTTTTCCTCCCTCCGGTTCCATATATATATATACATATATATATCTAATTTATTTATATATTAGATAATAATTCAAAATCACTCACTTTATGAGAGTAAGTTTTTTAGTTTTTGAAACCGCCGTCCCAAGCAAGCTAGCAAGCAACCACCACAGTACTTGACATTAGTTAGAAAATATATAAGTATATACATATACATATACAACAACATACTTCCAGAAAATTCCCTCCTGCACCCGCGCATATTATAAATTAATATTAAAAAAAAACAGGCAAAGAGTGTTAATATAAAGCAAATAATGATTTATTATTATGGAATAATAGTTAAATTTACAACCTTTTGACCACAAACGTTTTAGTAGTATTTTTTAATTATTAGTATTATTATTATTAATCATATTATTACTTTGTACTATTTTCATGATGGAGAAGTGATGAGCTAGCTAGCTAAGGGTGTGTTTGCATCATCATCATCTATATATAATATACATATATAGAGAGGGGAAGGAGACCTCCTCTTCCACTCTCTCTTCATCCATCCATCCCTACATATATTCGTAATAATAATGAATTAATAATGGTAGTAATATTGTCACTATATAGTATATATAATAATAATTGTCGAGACAACTACAACTCTACAAATGGGTTTTTGAACATTAATAAGGAATTCATCTTCTGTACAATACGTTCTATATATATATATATATATTATATACAAAATGTGTGAAAATTTTATACGAAAAAAAAAAATATATATATATAATTAATACAAAAAAAAAAAAAACCTTCTTCCTAATTATTCATGTAAGCTTTAATGTGTATGCATCAAAGTTGGCTCTTCTTTACTCATGTTGAATGAAAAGTTTAGTTATATATATATATATATATATATATATAAACAGGGTAGTCGATGAATCTATGAAACCATTCAAATGAACAAAGAGTAGTGTAATAATAAAGGAGGAAGAAAGAAGGAAAAGGATTCACATCAAATATCAATTTACTGGAATAATACGTCATGTACGTACATAATGAAATCAGGACTCAAGTGTTTGAATATATGTACATAGTTTCTCCTGTGATGACTCGGACCCGCATAAATCAAAGAGTCAATGTAACATTGATATGCATACAAAAAGATGTGATATTGGAGAGAACTCCTGGGACTTAATATATTATTATGAGTCCAGGCATTTTGATGATATATATATAATCAACTATCATTTTATTTCAACCAATTAGTTAACTGCGAGTATTTATAACTCTGAATCTTTCTTTTTGACAGAAAATTATTTAAAAAATTAGGATTTGATTGTTGTTCTCAAATTCAAATTACAGAGTGGAGCACGTCGAGCTTTTTTGTTCACTCGCAACCTCGACTGACAAAAGGGAAAGGAAAAATTTGGAAAAACAACTGGTAGCTGCTACCCTTCTGTATTTTCCTTGTTGCCAACTTGTTAATATTATGCAGAATTTATTATATATTTTATCAATCACAAACCAATAGGTACTACTTGTAATATATTCAAAATTCAAAAAAAGGGCGCGCAATTCTTCAAAATCAGAAGTAATAATGATACCCTTTTTGAGCTCAATATACGTAGGGTCAGCTGCTTTAAATCAAAAGAGTCAAATGATGAAAATCATCTGAAGGGAGAATACAGTGTGTTTTTGTTGTTTATCCCAAAAAGCTCGTCGTGGAGACACAAACACACAAATTTATAATAACATTTTGATAGAGGTACGTAATTGATTAATTAGCATAATACTGTTTAATCTTTTTTTTTAATTATATACGTGCGGGTCAAAGTGACATAATATTTTAGAATTGATTGCCCGAAGGGCACATCCAAAATGCTTTCCTCCTAGGACTTCATATTCTAACCTTGACACAATTAGGGTCAGATCATTTTTCATTTTGAAGCTATTTCATCTCATTTATTGTAAATAGTACAATTAATTACAATTACTTGTAAACATGACATATAATAATTCCTAATCAAAGTTACGAGTAAGGATATTAATTATGGTCATACAAGGGACGACTTTTTGAAGTACTATTTGAAATACTATTTTCTCTCTCTCCCTTATTCATTACTTTATTTATAATATTACATGCTCGTAATATGGGAATTCCCTTTTTACAAAATACTCAATTTAACATTGAAAGATACAGATGCTATTATCGTCATGGTTTGTATATAAAAAGAATAGCAGAAAATTAAATTTAATGTTTATTCATTCAACATTGACGAATTACTCTTCTGAATAAACTACCTCAGGATGCGTTTATATAATTAACAACCATTGTATTCAAGTTTGACATGCATACTCTGCCTCATCATAACCAGGAAAAGAATGGTAGTAAAGGGAATGAATGCTCCGTCACGGATCATCATCATCTAACCAAAAGAGCCCTCTTCTGTGGTATATTTAATTATACATAAAATATATGACGAAATATAGGTACATCCAATTGAGAATAAAAATACTGAAATACAACAAATACATACAGGGATAACATGGAACATCCATGCCAAAGAAATCCTTCCACACCAAAATCATCATTTACCCGGTATTTCTCTTTTTTCACATCTGGTACTATGAAGAACTATTGAGTTCCAAAATTTCATAGTCCAAACTAAAGAACATTTTGACTCGAGTTGTTTGACTTGAGAGACATTGTTCAGACATTTAATGTCAATTAATTAATTAGTTATTAATAATATTATCAAAGTTGCAAGTAGCGGCTGAATGGGCATTGCTATCTAATTAGTGATCAGTTATTTAGCTGTTTTGGTTTGATTAAGTCAAAGCAAATAAATTTACTCACAGTTGAATTCCTTGTTCAAATCTAAAAGGATGTTTAAAACGCAGACAAACCAAATGATTTGTGCAGAGATTGTTCCACTGATGAAATAAATTTAGAATGTATATTTTTTTTGTCGTCAGCTATTTATTTGTCTACTTCCCTTGCCCCATACTATTGGTTGAACACTTGTGTTGCGAGTGAATCAAAACCCTCCCTCTCCCCCCCCCCCCCCCCCCATGATTAATATTATTGAAGAATAGTTCCACAGATGGGAGAAATTGGATAACAGTTAACTCAGTTTGTGCCTTTTTTTTTCTCTCTTTTTTGAAGAAAGATTCCGAAATACAATAAAAACAACATTTGGGATAAACAAAAATATATTGCATTCTCCCTTCAGCTGTTTTCCATCAGTTGACTCTCCTGATTTAAAGCAGCTGACTCTACATATTAATAACTTTAAAATGATATCATTATTATTTATGATTTTGACATATTATAACAAATATATTAAATCAAGGATTACGCGCCCTTTTTTGAATGTTTGAATAATAAACAAGTACTAACGATTGATTTTTATATTATTGGTAGAATTTATCAATGGTTAGTATATCTAAATAATAATTCTGTCTAATATTAAAAAGTTGGTTACCAGGAAAATACAGAAATGTAGCCGCCACCAGCTGTTGTTTTGCCAAATGTTTCCTTTCCCTTTTGAGAGTCGAGGTTGCGAGTGGACAAAAAAGCTCGTCGTGTCAGGAGCATTAGCCACCATCTTAAATCTTCTCTCTTGATCCTTGTGGTACGTATCTTTAAAACATCAAAAACAGTCCTTTGTATTCTCCCTTTAGCTGTTTTTCATCAGTTGACTCTTCTGATTTGAAGCAGCTGACTTTACATGGATTGAACTCAAAAAGAGTATTATTATGATTTTGATGTATTAAAAATATATTAAGTCAAGGATTACGCGCCCTTTTTTTGAATTTTTGAATAATAAACAAGTATTAACGATTGATTTGTATATTATTGGTAGAATTTATCAATGACCACTATATCTAAATAATATCTCAGCCACATATTAAAAGGTTGGCAACAAGGAATTTACAGAAGGGTAGCGGCTACCAGTTGTTGTTTTTCCAAATTTTTATTTTCCCTTTTGCAGACAAAAAAGCGTGTTCTTAGCGTTGCTGCTGATTGGTTGCTCGTAAATTAATTATTGTTCGGCTATAAGCAACTCCTTAGTATTAAATGAGGATTAGTTCCACAGTTGGAGGGAAAAAAGGATAGGACTAACTTAGCAAACTAACCTAACATTTTATAGCTGCAAGATGGTGCAAATTTACTGAGTATTTGAACAAACAAATACGACACTATTGCCCACTTCCCATTAGCTTAATTTGTTTTTTGTTTTTTTAATTTTGAATAAAAGGTTGAGAGATACGATGAAAATGGCTATGGTTGATGTTACTACAACAATGTCAGGTTTACACCAGATTTGATCAGTTTGGATTTTCCCCTATTACTGCTATATTATTACTTAGCCATTCATTGTTGTACTCTTATGATAGATACCCTCATCTTATTCAACATGCATTTCAAGGATTGAATCATCATCCTTAATAAGAAGTCATGATTAACTATGGAAAAATTATCATATTTTCCTCTTTAGGTGTGAGCCTTCTCACACTCACTCCTAGAGGCCACACTACCTACGGTTATTACATCAACAATAAAGAATTGTATCCTTATATGTTTACTAAACATATGCAAGAAACACAAAAATCTCAAAAAGGAATGAGTAATCGAGAGTGATGTTGGATCACTTTGTTTCCGCACAATCAAATTTGCAAGAAAACTAAATTAATTTCCCCCCTTAACATTTAAGATCTTCTCCATAAAAGTTAATGGATTCTTACCAAAATAATAAATATGTCTTCATGATGCATGATGTTTGGGTGATGAGTAATTGCAAACGATTACTCATGAGGGCCATGATTTAAATTTTTTTTGCAAACTCTTATAATATGACATGTGCTTTAAAAAATATTATAATGGATATCAAAAAATATGGATTCGTCATGACTTGTCTCAATAGAAATAATGAGGAAAAGTATACAAAAGAAGAAACACAATCACTCAACCTCGAGAGTCCAAGTCAGGTCTTGAGACAATAGCTCGACTTTGATGAGGAGTCTGTCGAGTTCACGACGATTAAAGAAAAAAGAAACTCGAGAATCTTGTGTGATAATAGTCATGAGTCCTTGAATAAGTTACAGAACATGGATAAATCTCATTAAAAATGGGGACGTAGCGTGGTTGTGAATGAGGGGTTAAGTCCTTCAACAAGAAAAGTGCATTATAATTTATACTCTTAACAACAACAACAACACATATCGATAATATGTATGTATGTGATTACTGACATAACTAAATAACATTTTCAACATAATATTATAAAGGGGTGACTCATTCCTTAAAGTCTTGAACTTTTTGTCAAGATCAAACATCTAAGCAATTTGATCAAATTGGTCCAATGATAAAAATAAAATCCTTCCCTTGGTATCGAGTTAGTCTATATCCCTAAAGGTCTTGCTCCTTCCTTGATATCAGTCTCCCACTTTTTGCCTTTCGTCTTTGCCTCAGGTACAATAAAGTGCACTTGATCACAACAAAAACATTTTGCTTGCACACCGCCTTTCTAAATATGCACATACTTTTGTCATGAATTATAGATGTTTATTGAATATCTATACGGATTCATGGGTCTTTTAAATATAGTGTGAAGAATAAGAAGAAATGGTTGTATACACATTTTTAAATGGATAATTTGATTAATACAATATTTAAATAAAAGG
The DNA here is from genome assembly GCA_963680855.1 of Lepeophtheirus nordmannii. Taxonomy (NCBI): domain Eukaryota; kingdom Metazoa; phylum Arthropoda; class Copepoda; order Siphonostomatoida; family Caligidae; genus Lepeophtheirus; species Lepeophtheirus nordmannii. Next base: position 30,023,331 of record OY804524.1, on the reverse strand, counting down.
GATATTAAAGTCTACTAATACATTTTGTAATGTAAATGTGCTATTTTCATATTTAATATGTGTCAAGTCAACAAGAAAATAAGTTTATTGTCAAATAGTGAAAAGGAGAAAACTCACATTGAAGTGTATTTTGTGTTCATAAATATAACGGTCAAATATTTTGGAGTGGTTTTAAGACCTATTGCGGCCGGTTTTTGCTAAGATGTCACTTTATATCGAGAAACCAAAGATTGTTGTTGTCTATCCAATAAAACTATTGGATAAATGTTACAACTGCACATGGAGCCAATATGGTCTCTGAAAGAGCGCCCATCTTTTTCACAGCCCCAGATATTTATTAAGTGGCAGTTGGCTAAAACCAGATCATCATTTGTTTAAAAACCATTAAGAATCCCTTACGTCATTTCTTAACTACATAGTCAGAAATACCAGTTGTTTTATATTGTTGATTGTGGCCGGTATTTTTTATAGTTGTAATTATTGGCTTCATTATTTAGTTAATCGAAATAACCTATTAATAAAAACGAGAAAAGAGAATATCTCTAAGAAAGTGACAAAATTAATAATTTAAGATATAGTTGTCTCGTTTTTTTTTTTTGAAAAAATTCCTTAAATATCGATGGACCTGCGGATTTTATTTTGCTTTTAATCGATTTTTAAATGCATTTTTGGATAAAAGTTGGATTTTCCTTTAAAACGAAGGATCTGCTTTTATGTCTATACCTTGTAGATTGAGTCTGTTTTTGAATGAATCAAACTTTGTATAATTAATAATAATAAATATATTAGTGAGATTAAAATTTGAGATACTTTTTATCAAAATAGGGATGAGGGTAAAAGTTTATTGCTGATAAAAAGTTGGAAAAGAGATGAAAAGAAACACAAATTGAAGGAAACTTTAATATAATTAAGAACACACTCACTTCACTTGCAGATTTGACTATCAGACTTCAATCAGGATAATTGAACATTTGAGGTACTACTATGGTAAAAATGTTAACTTTTAATCTTTTAATAGAAGTGTAAAATTTAAAAAGTGGATGATTCAAGGCCATGGAATATGTATATAATATTATTATGTAGTATACTGACAAAATAGTAACGCAACCTCTTTCTAAAAATGTTCCGTTAAAAAAAATATATATATACTTAGCATTAATTAACACATTCGTGAAATAATAATTTGCATACATATATTGTAATTTATATATACACATCATTCTATCAACGTCACTGCATTATTGTACATTTAGCAACCAGAGTGTGGGCAAGAATGTACAAATAGCATGGGAATTCGTTTCAGTGTTTCAAGTACATAACAGTCGTAGGATAATAATATGTTATTCCTTGAGAGTTTGACAAATAAACTTTTGTATTATTTCCATATATGCATTATTCTATATTGTAAATATATTCATTTATTTTAAGGGGAATTGTGTTGGAAGAACATTCATTTGCATGATAATAAACTAATTATCGTTATTAGATCATATACTTAATGATCGGCAACCGCAAAGTTAAAGGCTTTATTAATCTATATAGTCAAATACAAACAAGAGTAGTCGAGGATACTCCTTAGTTACTTGTATTCTATATAGATCATTAAGGGGGTTTACCTCTATATAAATAAACAAACTTATCTGACAATAAATATCTATTTAGATAGTATATGCAAACACTTAGTCACTTCTAACGTTGATAACTTGTTGAGGAGTTAATGATTCAACCCATTATTCTGTGTTTTCTTCAATTTCATCTCTCGGGTCACTATTTTGTGACCTCATAAATAATGCAATTATACATATTTGATAACAATATATTAAACTCGAAATACAGCCAAACCTGGTCTAAGAGTCCCCTGCTTTAAGCGTGTACCTGCACTAAGTGGTCATATTCAGCTCCCCCGCAGGAAATTTATAATATAAATGCACTGACTGAAGTGTGCCCCTGCAATCCCCGACCAGTGATTACTCAAAATAGCAATGCATACCAATACAAATGAACCTGCTAGTGTTTACTGATTGTTCAATACAAAACTTCAGAAGCTGTGCGCTTGAAATTGAAGAATTAATTATTTCAGATTTTAAGTTCAAATCTCGGTCACTCGGAGATGGTCCCATGAGTACTTATTACTCATATTTTCGGATCGTGAGTAATTCCACAAAATATGTAGGGATGTACATAAATGGATGTTTTTCCCCACATTTCTTTCTTTCTTTCTCTCTCTCTGAGAATGAATAGTACAATTTTAACAATGTTAGGGAGGGATCCATTATCAAAGTTGAACCTCTTTGTAATCCATGGAAGAAAAATTAGTGTGGTAAATACTGTCATTTAATTGGAATCACGGATGACACACAATATTTACATGGCTAATCTGTTTGAACAAACATAAATTCTAGATTTTTAAAAAATAAAGTTATTAAAAATTAATTATTATTCATTTTGTTAATTTACTTCTAATTTTGGTTATATTTTATAAAAAAAGAAGTTAACAATACCTACTATTATATTCTTTAATAGAGTGCATTTTGCAGTTTAAGAATTCTTTTATACCCTATTCCCACATCATAGTTAAAAGAAAGCAATCTTAATTTAGCGGTTACCTGCACTAATAAGCGGTCATTTTATCAGTTTCCCTTGCCTAGCCACTCAATACGAGTTCAACTGTACATCAAAAAATGAGAATTAAGTAGTAAAAATGAAATATATATATATATATATGTCGATATGAAGCGCTAGTTGGGATTCAATAAATTATACCACGTTCTATCTGATTGCGCCTTATATCAATTTGATTATATGTATAATATATATATATATATATATATATATATATATATATATATATATATATATATATATATATATATAATTTGAGGTCTGAGACCCCATATCGCCCAACTGACTAATGGCACTTCATATCTAGGCGTCTTATATCTAGAAATGTAAATAATATGCAAATGGGGTGTGTAAAATAAAAAAAAAAAGAGAAAATCATCAACTTGGTTGTAACTTTGACAATTTGATGAATGTTGAGAGGGAAGCAGCTTGAGCTGTCATGACGTTTTATTGAGCTAATAGCTACTATTCTCCTTTATACATATATACAAATGAAGGCATCAATAATAAATAATAACATACTTTTTACCATAGATGAGAGGCAGAAAATTAACTAAAATTAATGTCAGTAAATTATATATTTTTAACTAATTATAATTATACGAGGACTTGAGCCCTTTTTGTTTACATTTTATTTCCTTTATTAACCTTAATGCATGACTTCCTTCATGCGAGATCATTACTATCAGGTAGATATTGTTCTCCCCTCAGTAATAAAGGAAAAATGATAACAGCATTGGAAAACAAAAAGTACACTTGCTCAAAGTGACAACTCCACAAAGTCTAGCACGTGGCATTTTGCATATTATTTACATTCCTACTAATATCAATGTTTACCTGTATATACATATATTGAATATAAATACAATTATAATTGTATAATGGTTTTGTTTATTTGAATGCATAAAGTCTATAATCTAGTTATTTTGTTCGAAAAATGTATTGGAGTTATGTGGAGTGTATCATTATTTAGCTTATAAATATGGGATCATAAATAACACATAAGCTGAGCAAATGCTACATGCGTGAAAATAAAAAGGACAACATAAACAATGTGTGTATTTGTAAATACGCATAATTTGCTCCTGGATAAATGTCATATGCATATTATTAAAAATAAAAAGAGTATCCACAGCACTTGATCCAACCTGAGTTGTGAAAAAAGAGCCTGCTAGGCTGGCACGCCAAGCAGCACCTAAAATGACCTCATAAAATATATTGTAAACTAAAAGACAACATGTCACCTGATTTGCTGCCGACTTTTTAAGAGAGGTCATGGTTAGGACCATTGGAGAGGGCAATGAGACGGAGGGAGTGAGACTTAGGGATGAGCATTTTGTTGAGATAAAAAGCATGCCTGCAATTAGAGATTGTTATTAGCAGGGATGTAAAAAACGGCGATTTTTAAGCGTGCAAGTAGCCCCTCCCCTTGATGATGTCAAAAATGATATGGTAACAATGAAAGCCAGCTTATTTGCTGTCGATATGATACTATGAATGTAGCTGTGACAGCCTTGCTCCAGGCTCAAGACAGCTCTTCTTGGACTTGTATTAGTAATTAATTAAATTAAATTGATGTTTTAGAAAGATATTATTCAAATCAAAGTGTTAGATATTACATTAAATAAACAGGGAATTTTCAAAATTTCAAAATCGGTACGTTAGTTTTAAATTTATTGCTATTTTTGTAAAAATTTCATTATTTGTATTCATTTTTAAGAAAAATAAGTAAATAAATCTCTGCTCTAAATATATAATTATCTTCAAGTTTTTAGTTTGATAATAACGATTATTTATTCATTAACAAAATAAAGCTTAAAGTTTTTAGATATTTGCATATTTTAAAAATAATGATTGAAAATTTAATAATGGTGTTTATAATTATTCTACCTTTTCTATAACTCAAGAAAATGGCTGAAAACATATTAAAAATGTCAACAGATGAAATATTTTATAGAATAGAAGTGTAAATATTTTACTTCGAGCAAATTTGTTTCCATAAAGTCATTTTTTTGAGAGATATTAACATTAAGAAAGTTTTCAACCCCAATTGAAGGAAAGGTTGTGTGATATTATCGTAACTTTTATAATATACATATTAAGAATTATTATGTCAAAAGGAAAAGGAAAACAGCTTGATGATTTATGAATGATGAAAGAATATCATACAGGGTATCAACTAACAGGCATTTTGAGAACTACTCCCACGCTTAAAAATCGCCGTTTTTTTACATCAGTAGTTATTAGACAATATTAAATAATACTGACACTCAATGCTATCTCAACATTTTACCCATGTCTAATTATATTATTATCCAAGTACTGAGTATTCTCCTTCTGAGAGAGTCAAGTCAACTAACATTTTCCTCCCTCCTGAGTGTTGTACAAAAGACAACTGATGTTGAATGCTCGGAAAAAGAGAAATGAAGCATTCAAAACCCAATGAGTACCCCATAAAATACTCACTGATAATTTCGATTTTTTTTTCGATGTTTGACAGATGAATCAAATTGTCTTAAAAAATCGTTAAAATTTAAAGGAAAATGAATTAATAAGTTATTTTATTTCAAGGTAAAAATGACCATGAATGCCCAATGCAACCTCCTTCCCATCATGAAACATTTCAGATTTAGTCAAATTTTCCCTGGATGTCATATATATATATAGTATTATTTTGCTTGCTCTATCCCAAAGCAGTTTTTATTTAAACAATTTGAGCACATCAATACGACAACGAAATACGGGATTTTCCACCATAAAATGTGTATTTTGTGGTACCTTTTCATTAGAAAGGATATCATTTAAGCATTTTTAACTCATTCCAAAACTAATTTATTTAATAAGATTGTGTTTTTGATATAAACAGCTCCGATTCAACTGTTTTTCATTCGTTGACTCTTTTAATTTAAAACAGCTGACTCTACGTGTTAATAACTCAAATAGGGTATTATTATTACTATTTATAATTTTGATATATAAAAAATATATTAAATCAAGGATTACACGCCCTTTTTTTGAATTATTATAGAATAATAAAAAAGTATTAACGATTGGTTAGAATTTATCAATGTATAGCTAGGAATGTAAAAAATATGCAAAATGCCACATGCGAGATTTTGTGGAGTTAGCACTTCTAACAGTACTTTTTGTTTTCCAAGGCTGTTTTAATTTTTCCTTTATTACTGAGAGGAGAACATCTACAATAGCGAATACAATGTTAGAAAAGGGCTCAAGTTGTTCTCGTAATAATTGTTAGGTTACGACTTGTAAGCTAAATATATATTTTTTTCTGACATCCATTTGAGTTAATTTTCTGCCTCTCATCTATGGTATACATACATAATGTTATTATTCATTACTGATGTCTTCATTTGTATATATGTATAAAGGAGAATAGTAGCTATTAGCTCAGTCAAACGTCATGACAGCTCAAGCTGTTTCCCTCTCAACATTCATCAAATTGTCAGAGTTACAACCAGGTTGTTGATGATTTTCTCTTTCTTTTTATTTTACTCACCCCATTTGCATATTTTTTACATTCCTATGCATAGCATATCTATGTAATAATACTGTCCAATATTAAAAAGTTGGCAACAAGGAAAATACAGAAGATTAGCAGCTACCTGTTGTTGTTTTTCCAAAAAATTTCCTTCCCTTTTGAGAATCGAGGTTGCGAGTGAACAAAAAAGTTCGTCGTGAATAAAGCTTTTTTCAACTAAGACAACTTTGGAGTGACAAATACTTGCAGGGAGAGCTCTTTCTTCACAGCTCTATAACTCACATATAAATCACAAAAAGTCTACCAAAATCTTTTGACCTTAAATAACTCCTTGAATATTACATAAAATGGATTAATAAGGAATGTGTTCAAGAGTTGAACCCCACGGCTTCCAGATGAGAATTCAAGCGCCTGATAAGAATCCTTAACTAAAAGAAATCATCCTTCTAAAAGGTGTAAATTTTCATCCCATTTCGAGCAAAAATCTACTAGAAATCAGTGACTCAGGGTAGAGCTGCAACTATATAGAGGTACTTCAAGTTTGTTGACCCGTGTAATTTTAATATGTAAAGAAACGTTTGGGATTTACTCTTAATATGTTTCATGTTGATGAGGACTAAAGAACGAGACGTTTGGGACTTGTGAAATTAAACTACTTAACATTGTAGCAAGTTATCTACTCAAGTGATACAGAGAAGACTAAATTCATATTGACTCTGTGATGGTAGGACTGGGCCCAACTGATAATTTTCTTTCTTTCCTTCTTTTCTAACTCAACTTTATCTCAAGATTTGATTTTCCTAAAAATATGGCTGAATATTCAATAATATGTACTAAAATACTAACTAAATATCAATCTGTTGAATTGATTGAATTTATATATATATATATGTATAATATTTAACATTTAATTAATTATCCATTAATTTTAATGAAAATATGTACATATAACTTTTTACACGCCATTATTTGTTTCCATCAAACTTCAATTCAAAAACCTCGTAGTCATTCATATTAAATATTGATAATAATATAGTTTATTTGTCTTTTTTTTTTTGAAGTACAAGTACCTTTAAATTACATAATCTATGTCTTGTGCAATCCCTTTATTTAGATCAATTTTTATGACATAAGAAGATTAAATTGAGAAGTACGCATATTCTGCTGTTTGAACGACGGGATGAGACAAAAAATATTCTCACTATGATTTAGAAAACAGCGATTTTTCTCGTCACAAACATTGGAAAAACGACAGTTGTATGTATTTATGGTATTACAAAATGTGGTTTATTCCCCCTTATTTATACTCAATTATTTTATTCAGATTATATTTTGCCTAAAATTTATTTAGTAAACTTTTAAACAAGCAAATGTTTGTAAAGGCCCTTGATCTGGTTTTCTTCTGTTATTACAGGGTAGAGAGCTTGGATTCATGCAGCTTCTTGGCATATTGAAAACAATGACAAAGTAACTATTGAGACTATCCACAAATTTGATTAACTGCAAATAAAGCTATCTTTATATAAGAACTGCTTGGGAAAATGTGAGGTTTTTTAGGTTGGCATGCCTGAAAAGATATTCATATACTTATCCTTTTTTATTCATATTAAGATGTAGGATTATGGCCATTTTTTGATTCTCAAAAAAGAGAGCCCTTTAAAAGGCTTTAGTATAGTTTGAGTATTTATTTTGAAATAAATTTTAATTTCAGAATAAATTTTGACTCTTGTTTTGTCTATTAGAAGATATATTTTGGATCAAAAGAGTATTTGAAATCGTATGTTTTTGAAAAACTCGGTATTTTCATGAGTTTATACAAATTTAACCAAGACACAAAATTAAAAAAAAGAGAACATGTCCAGGTATAAATGGGAAGTTGGACTGCCTCACCAGTGTCCCTTTGTTGGTTTTTAAATTGAATTAAATTTTAGTTCTTGGTTATTTGTTGTTCATATTTAGAAAAAATCTTTATATGAAAATGAATTTTTTTAAGTTAACAAATAGGGCACGTATAGGATGCCCCCTGGTTCCTACAGCTGTGATTTTGTTTTTTTTTTCTATTTGCTGCTTCAAATACTAAGTTGTCACAAATGAAAGCACATGAAAAATCACTCACGTAACCTCTCAATTCGAAATAATTAAAGAAAGAAGTCAAGATGAATACTTTTGTATATAAGAATGCTTCAAAGGATTTCTTTAGGAGAGTAATATGTAAGTTATTAGTATTATACCTTACCAAGTTCAATATGGGAATAAATGATAATAATAATAATGGGCCGGAGCATTATCAATACCAAGTACTACTGATCCTCCATATAGTTACAGCCTTTGCTTTTGAACTTGCTTATTCCGATATTGAACTTGAAACGGTGTATAGCTCGACCGCATATGGATTTTTGAAACCAATAGCGATTAAATCGGCGAGCCAATTCATTGTTTGAGCTCTACTTATTCAGTATTACTCCATTGAAAAGTAATTTCGGAGGAGGGGCGGCTGAACTAATTCATATATGGAGGGGACAGTTTGAATAAAAGGAGCCCACATATTGATGAAAGCAACATCACTCATTCTGATTGTTTTTTAAAAAGTGGGATCTCATTGACTATGTGTACGAGGAGCTTTTTTGTGCACTCGCAACCTCAATTCTCAAGAGGGGAAGGAAAAGTTTGGAAAAGGAACTGGTTGCTGCTAACCTCCTGTATTTTCCTTGTTGCCAACTTTTTAATATTGGACAGAGTTATTATTTCTCGTCGAGCTTTTTTATCTACTCGCAACCTCGACAGGCAAAAGGGAAAGGAAAAATTTGGAAAAACAACAACTGGTAGTTGCTACCCTCCTGTATTTTCCTTGTTGCCAACTTGTTAATATTATGCAGAATTTATTATTTAGATATACTATATATTTATAAATTCTACGAATCACAAACCAAGCGTTACTACTTGTAATGTATTCAAAAATTCAAAAAAAAGGGCGCGCAATCCTTGATTTAATATACTTTTTATGCATCAAAATCATAAATAATAATAATACCCTTTTTGAGCTCATAACTTGTAGGGTCAGCTGCTTTAAATCAAAAGAGTCAAGTAATGAAAACAGCTTTTTTGTTTATCCTAAAAAGCTCGTCGTGGAGTAATATCATTTTTTAAACAAGGGATTTGACAACTTGTCACGTCTTTGATGATGTTATTTTTCTTCTCGGAACGATAATTAATTTGTTTCCCTTTTTGTATTTATTCGAATTAAATAAAATGTAATTGACAAAAATATCTTCTTTACTCACGTTTTGTTGTTGTTGTTGTTATCTGATTTTAGCTTAAGTAATAGATAGATCATATATATATGTATTGCGCCAGTACAAAACTCCGCTTCTTTCCTGAAAAACTGGACATTTCAAGTATTTATAAAGAGCCTTCTGGGCAGGAGCTAGTTAAATGAGTGAAACGGTTCGTTATTACTCAAAATTATATATATATTGTATATTGTACTATATCGAATTAATACGATGCATACATGACTTTAGTTGAAATCAATTAGGAGTGTCTGTGTTTTTTTTGTTTTGTTTTTTTAAACAATAAATGCATTTAGACAATGTATAAATGAATCGCATGAACAAAAGAAGGAGAAAAGAAAAAGATAATGGCGTGTCATTATGCTCTGTCTGCAATTCATGCAATTTGACATCAGTTATTTCCTTCTATATAGTCATAGGAATGTAAAAAATATACAAATGGGGTCTGTAGACTATAAATAAAGAGAAAATCATCAACCTGGTTGTAACTCTGACAATTGCATGAATGTTGAGAGGGAAGCAGCTTGAACTGTCATGATGACGTTTTACGCAGCTACAAGCTGCTATTCTCCTTTATATACATATACAACAATAAATAATAACATAGATGAGAGGCAGAAAATTAACACAAATTAATGTCAGGAAATTATATATTTTTAACTAATAATAATTATACGAGGAGTTGAGCCCTTTTTGTTTACATTTTATTTGCTTTATTGGCCTTAATGCATGTATTCTTCCTTCATGCGAGATCTTTTCTATCAGGTAGATATTGTTCTCCCCTCAGTAGTAATAAAGGAAAAATGGTAACAGCTTCGGAAAACAAAAAGTACACTTGTTCAAAGTGCCAACTCCACAAAATCGCGGCATTTTGCATATTATTTACATTCCTAGATATAGACAGGATCCCTGACTTTTGTCCATGTCTCAATCCATTTCAAGGTTGGCTTAGAGCCCATAGGTTAAAAAATACCTGTTTGAAGGTCACTTTTGTGTCTAATAATAATAATTAATTATTATCATTTAATTAATTAGTATGTAGATCGTAATTAATTATTCATTACTATTCATAAGAATTCCACGGTCTTGCTTTAGTCACATCAATCATGACGTCACTCAACCAATTTGCCTGCCCTCTATCAGGGATGTTTGTATGTATGTATGAGGGTAAATAACTGCAACCTTTTGAGGCGCCATCTATACAAATGCGTCATTTTAAATTGTTTTCCCAAGTATTCATACTATGAATTAATAATTAATTATTAATTCATCACATCTGGAAGAAATAACTTCCCTAAAAAAAAATAAAAAATAAAAAATGTCAAACTCCAAAGGACAATGATCAATTTTTGATACTATGTGTGTTTTGTTTAAAAAGATTTATTATAAACGAGTTATTTTTCTTTTTTGTTCATGCTAATAGATCCTCATTATTGATTTGAATAGGGGTCATTGTAATTAGATATCAAATATATATATATATATATATAATAAGTCTATTTTCTTCAAAAAGCTATGTATGATCCAAGAAGAAGAAATATGATCCTAAGTAGATTGATTCTCTTTTCATGAAGGTAGGTAATTCTATTCCATCCGCCTTAAAAAAATAAAAAATATCCTTTTATATATATATATATATATATATATGTTCATAATAAAGCTGTAGTAAGATTTTGACAAATTTTCAATTACTTAGAATTTTTTTTATTACATCAAGACTTGTGCTAGAGAGAGCCCTAAGACGTCATGTCTATTCCAGATCGTAAAAAAAGAAACCGGTTTTCTTGTTTTTGAATTTTTACAAGAATAATCATTTTTTGTGCAGAGCTAGATAGAGAGAGAGAGAGAGCAGAGGCAACACTTCTGTACATAGTATTAAAAAAGGAGGAAAGAGTAACAAAAAAAAACAAGAGTGGATTTTTGAACCGGGTACATAGTATAAACAGAGAGGAAATAACCGGAAATGAGATGAGCCTATCTGCGTCTGCGCAAAAAAATAGAGTCCTCTATCGTAGAAATTACCAAACTATAGGTGTATATAAGGCATTATTATTGTTATTATGTCGTTTGGGATGCCATTTTTTTTTAATAGAAAACAACAACAGCGCCAATTCCAGTTAGGATGGTGTAAAAAAAGAGGCGCTTTTCCTAAGGATATTATAATAATAATAATAATTTATAAATAATAGGTTTGTAAGGAAGAAGTGGAGTAGTAAAGTAAAGTAAAGTAAAAGGAAAAGAAAAAAAAAAGAGAGCGCGCGTAATAATAATGAGAGAGCGTTGAAGAAGCAGGGGTTTGTTCTCGCGAAAATTAATTTCTGATATTTAGTCGCGTTCGCGCGGTGACCAAAAAAGTCCGTGAGTTCTTCCTTGTGTATGACTCCCTGTGCTGCTCAAATATCTATATATTTTTATAAATATTTTATCCATGATAGTGGGTTGTTGTTGTTGTTTCATTATTTATTTTTAGTTTCATATACAAGTCCTATGCTTATTAATATATATATATATATATGCATATATATATATTAGAATATAAAGTAACTCCCAAACACGTTCACCAATGAAGAACCAGAGTTTTTTCATGCATGGCCTAAGGTAAATGTCGTTGCTATTGTGTCTCATTATTGGACTTGCCCCTTAATTGGTTAATAAGAGGGAAATCTCTTCTGTTTCTTCCTTCCTCCTCTTATTCTTGTTCTACTTCTCCTTTTCTCCTCTTTTTTTTTTTTTTTCTCTTCTTTTTCCTCTCTTCCCTCCTCTCCTTTCGCATTAGTCTGCTCTTTTTTTATTTATTCCCCCCACTTTATCCCGGAATATTTATTTATTTATCCATCATTTATAATATATATACATATATTGATTCTCTTAGAAATAAGTCATCCCCACTTACCATTGAGTCCCCCCCTCCTCCTCAAAATCCAACAGAATCAAAGACATCTCTCAACCCATCATCCCACTCTCAAATTACTTACTTACTTACTTACTTACTATTCGGGGAAATAACGCATTTCAGGGATCAAAGTCTCACACGTACAAATGCATGATGTTGTTCTTCACACACCGCATGCATGAGTAACTGTGTGTGGGCATTTCATAGGAAGGGAAGGGGTGTAGCAGGGATTTTGGGGGCTTTGCAGATTTGGGTGGCTCAGAGCAAATATGTAGCAAGTAAACATTTTTCTTATGTCATATTTTAATATACATAAATGTGAAATATTTATATATATAAATGAATCTCATTTGACAAATTCTTCTTCTATTTCAGAAATATTCTTTGTCAAATCTAAATATTTTTTTTAAAACGTAAACCTCCGATAAAAGCACACACACACACACACTGAGTTCAGTATCTTGGAATGTTTATTAATTATTACAGACTACTTGTTACACTTTTGCTGCTTCAAAGTCGATATTTACATATTTGTAGCCGTTAGGAATGTCAATTTTTGTTTCAGGTAATGTTTTTTAGAATGAGGTCCGTCCGTTCATCGTCCTTAAAAGCTTTCTTATTTTAATTAAACCCACTAATTATCAAATTTTGTGTATGTTTTCTTACTTGTATTTTTAGTATTAGTATTATTATTGTTATTACTGTAATGTTATTCTAATTCGTGACCCTTGTCACGTATGTTGTAATACATATGTAATGAATATTTCTTTGACTGACCCCCGACCCCCCGGTCCATGTGTGTCCACCTTTCTTTTCACAACTCCCTTTTAAAATAATAATAATAATAATAATAGCAATTCATCCGTGTACTCATTTTTTTTGATTCACGTACGTGTTTTTCTGCTTCTTCTTCTTTTTTGTGAGTAAGAATAGTGATGTAACGATTATATAACGATATTATCATTATCAGTTGTTTGTTTCTAAAGCTCCTTCCATCCCTCCATAGAATTTTATTTTCCTATTGTTATTATTATTATTATTATTATTCGAAAATACATACATACCTTTCGTGTGGTAGTGGGTCGCGGTAAAGAACGTGTTACTAAGACACACACACACACTACTTACGTACTATGTCAATTATGACTGCAAACGATTCTTCAAACTCTTACTGTATTTGCAGTTTTTCTTATGTACGTAAAAAAAAATGCTCTTGTCAAAGAGGAGTAGGAGAGGGAAAGAAGAAGAAGAAGGGCAAGGACGAGTAAAGAAATTGCACTAAAAAAATACAAAATCTTTTTTTTTTTTTTCATAGTTTGTTATTTGACTTATTGCTCTTCGTTGGTTTGTGAAGGTTCTTCTGCAAAGTGTGTGTTCATGTCTTTAGAAGTGAGTTGTTGCTATACAAACATATTATTATCATTATTATTATTAGGGGTTTGATGGTAGAAATATGTGTTGTAGGAGCTCTTGTATAATATGTTACGTCTCAAGGCCTGTAAAATGGTAGAGAATAATCGTTTGTTAAGATATACACACACACACGTGTAGTTAAGCTGTGTAGTTTCACTCTGCTTTTGTAAGGGAGTCTGCAATTTTTGAGTCATTTTATGAATCTTCAAGGGGTTGTTTGATCATCATCATTCATCATCTATGATAAAGATAAAATAGAGGGGAAAAAGTTCTTCTTCTCTGGTCTTTGACCCATTCTTTTGATTTGCTTAAATTATTACTATATGATTATTATTGTTATTTAGACGATGATGATTCTGATGATTCTGACATTCATCCAGTGAGTTCGTGTTTTATTTATTTGTTTTTGTTTTTTAAATCAAAGAATAGGACACACCCTCTGATCCCTTTGTCTTCAAGGTCATGATCGATTAAACTTTGGTCAAAATATGCGCTTTTTTTTAAAAAAAAATCTATTTTTGCATATGTGCATATACATAAATGTGAAAATAAAATATCTGTATCACGATGACGAATACGTATGTTTATTCCTTTGTCTAGTACGCTCGCAGACTGTGTGTGTGTGTGTACTCTTTAGTAACTCATTAGTTGTGCCCTGACGACGTGAATTTATCTCCTGCATGGATGATACACATTTTCCATACTTACTGAATACGACGATCTTTGATCATGAATCTCTGTTTCGTATCAAAGACTTGAACATTTTGTAAGTAGTTGAGATCAAGTTAACAATTTCTACGTCTCAATATGATGTCGTATTGGATGGATTATTTTAAATAATTACATACATATCAGTGCCATCAGTTGGCCTATTTTAAATTACTTATGAAGGAGTGAGAGAGAGAGTCCGGTGGATCTCCCCCAGCTGGGCTATTGGGGCAGTCCTTCTAAAAGACAAAAATAAATAAATAAATGTGTGATTAAGTTGTGGACGCGGAGTTAGATATGACTCCATTCATAATTATGTATGTATATCACAAACATCCCTTGGAATTTATATCACTGCATTTTACTTATCTCAGTTACTTGTTAACTGCTTCTCCTCCCCATTTATTTTGTAAATTACAAGCTGCTCAAGACCTGTATGTTCAGTAGTTAAAAAAATATGAATTGTTTTTTTTTTAAAACGCGGTTCGTTTTTGTATAAATGCTATTTTTGTTGACGTTGAGGAGGAAGTGTGTGTAAGGGTTTTATCTTTACTGTTTTATCGATTTGATTATTGCATGTTTCCATAGGCGGGGAGGGGACACACACACACACACTTTGTATATTCATGTACCTACATACATACATACATAACAACTATATGTATAGTTGGATCTACTTGTATGTACATTATTGATGATGATGATGACAACTCATATGTAATTTGTAAATACAGTGTACCAAATGTAATAATTTTTTGATATGTATATATATAAGTGTACATTTGTTTGATGACTGCATTTAGATAGGACAATATGACATACACACATACACTTTGTATTTATGATTAACGATTAATTTTCCATCTTTTTCTTTCTCTTTACAGACATTTTTGTATTCATCAAATTCATCTCCAAAGCAGCACTCCTTCCTTCTTCTTCTTCTCTTCCTCGTCTACTTCATCCCGGTATAGCATCATAACATCACACACAACCAAAAATTAGTTGTGCAAGCCGCGCCTCCCCTACCCTCCCCCAATTGAAGAGTGTCCTTCTCCTCCTCTTCCTCAGTTCCTACCGAGGATCCTTCTTTACTTTAAACCGCAATGATATTATATCGAGTAGGAATATGCTCAGCTTTATTGGCAGTATGGCTCACATCCTTCGTACCCAATACCGCACTCTGCATGATTGCTTTTATATTCTATTACATGACTGGTGGTCATGATACCCTATGGCTCATTTGGCATACCCTACCTCGAGACATCAGGCAAGTAGTAGTAGATATAGTCTCTATTATGGAATATATATAACTGATGCCATCAATTACAGGGGGGCTTATCGCTACGTTCGCTTGCTCCTACTCATGAAATACTACGAGCTCAAAGATGTCTCCGTTCCTGAAGTCTTTTCTAAAACCGTCAAGAAGCAGGGAGACTCTCCAGCTATCTTTTTCGAGGACGTAGTGTGGACATTTTTGGATTTAGAGTTATACTCCAATCGTGTGGCGCGCTATCTCATTTCTCAAGGATTCGTTCCTGGAGATTGTATTGCGCTCTACATGGAGAACCGTCCTGAGTATGTTGGCATTTGGCTTGGTTGTGCCAAAGCAGGGATTGTCCCTGCTCTCATCAACACTCATATCCTAGGGCATCCTCTAAGACACAGTATTGACGTTGCTTCTGCATCCGCTGTCATTTATGGTGTTGAGCTCACTAAACGTAAGGTTTAAATGTCTTATTTTGGACCTATTGTGCTATTTTTTTTTTTTAAATAACTTGTGACCTTGATGTGTGTGACTCTAGTGTGTTGAAAAGATAAGGGAAAGAAAACAAATCTAGGTCATATGCTGTTGTTATCCATGAATGTATTTTTATTAGCCTTTAAATAGAAACATTTAAATAGGGAAAATACAATTGTGCAAGTACACTTTTTAAATGTTTGAATTAAAAGAGACGATGACTCGTTTTGCTCAAAGGGAATGAATATGACTATGTACAGGAAGAAGCTGCTTTTGATCCAGTAGTAGTAGTACAAACAATAAGAATGACTATGAAACCCTATACTCACAAAATTAAACAATTAATTAACTTTGTATCATCATCTCCTCTTCCCTTAAGGCAAAACTATTATACATATACAATACATACATAAATATATGTATTCATTTGAGCAAAGAATTGCTATATGACACATATATGTATATGTGTCATTCCATTGTTGATAAGGATCTTCCTTTGATTTTGATAAACTTCTTTCCCTTTCAATAAATGTACATATATACCTTCCATTTTAACATTTTCTCCATGTTCTTCATATTTACAGCAATAAATGAAATCAAATCGCTACTGCCCAATCTCAAATACTATGAGTCGGGATCAACATCAAACTCTCAAGAATACTCGGATATAAATAGTTGTTGTAGCAGCAGCAGCAACAACACCACTTCTAGTAATCACAACAACCATCCCAGTGCACAACAATTGTCATCTTGCAAGGACTTGCAACACCAGAACCTGAATTGTGATCTCACTTCCAAATATTTCGACACAGAAATCAAAAAATTTTCTACCCAAACAGTTCCTCCTCCGCTCCTAAATAAATCCACCAATTTCCGATCCAAGTTATTGTATGTCTTTACTTCTGGGACCACTGGACTACCCAAAGCCGCCGTCATCAAACAATCTAGGTTTTATTATTTTGCTGCTGGATCTTTTTATTTGAACAATATGGGAAATATAAAGGATCTGTGTCTCTACAATCCCCTTCCACTCTATCATTCGGCTGGAGGAGTGGTTGGGATTGGTATTATGATGGTGTTTGGGGTTCGAATCGCAATTCGAAGAAAGTTTTCTGTCAGGAACTTTTGGAAGGATTGTATCAAATATAATTGTACTGTAAGTAGTGTTTGTATATCTTCCTTTTTGCATCAGTTATTTGATTTCTTTTCTATCATCTAGGGAGCTCAATACATTGGTGAGATATGTCGATATCTTCTGTCTAGTCCAGAAACTCCAGAGGATAAAAGTCATAACATCCAACTCTTGTTCGGAAATGGTCTCCGACCTGCCATATGGAACCAATTTACGGAACGATTTGGTGTTACGCGCATTGCGGAATTTTACGGGTCTACGGAAGGGAATGCAAATCTAAGTAAGGATATATATATATATATATATATATATATATATTGATTTAGCAATCAAGAGTATAATAATCCCTTGATTTACTTTTGAATAGTGAACATTGATTGTAAGCCCGGTGCCGTAGGATTTGCTTCTCGCCTCTTTCCCTCTATTTATCCTGTCCGTCTAGTCCGTTTACGAGAAGATGGAAACGTTCTTCGCAATCCCAAAACGGGACTCTGTGTCCTTTGCAAACCCGGACAAACGGGAGAATTTGTCGGGAAAATCATTAATAATCACGTCATGCGCTCCTTTGACGGATACATCGACAAAGAGGCCACTGAAAAGAAAATAGTGAGAAATGTTTTATACCACGGAGACTCATGGTTTCGGTCAGGGGATCTATTAAATATGGATGATTGTGGTTGGATGTACTTTATTGATCGTATTGGTGATACATTCAGATGGAGAGGAGAAAATGTTTCCACAATTGAGGTAGAGGCCGTGCTTAGTAATGTTCTTCAACAGAGAGACAACATTGTTTATGGCGTCGAGGTAATGGAAAATAGTTTAATGCATTTTGATATAATTCACTCCCTCCTAACTTAGGTTCCTGGAGCGGAGGGTCGTGCAGGAATGGCTGCCATTGTTGGAGATGAATTAGATCTTGGAGGCTTTTTAGCTGCTATCAAGAACCAGCTTCCTGCTTACGCTAGACCATTGTTTTTACGACTTGTTAAATCGCTAGATATCACTGGTAAATCCTTTTAAATATATATATAAAAAATAGCAGTTGTGTTGATTGGATATCCTTAAGTCCCATATGATAATTTTTTTACATTCTAACAATGCATTATTTAAATAGTTTAAGAGTGCCCTGTCGACATAAAAACAATCTTAATATGATGTTATTCTCATAAAAAAAATAAGTCTTGATTATTACGCCCCTAGTTTAATACACTGTAATTATCTTTCATTTCTATTAATAAATTATTCTGATAATTCACTCGAAGGAGGAGCAGTAAGCTCCAAGTTCCACTTGTAGGGCCCGGCTACAATTATGTAATAACTAATGTCTCATATAATGTCATCAAATGACGTCTCTGGAGTTAACATATTTTCTAATTACCTTAATTTCTTATTAAAAAAGATTGCTTTTGCGCGAATGGGTCACATCTAGGATTAAATCTCAATCAACAACTCTATTAATTAACAAACAAACAATGCAATAATAATAATTCCTTTTCTATATTATTTTTTTTTTAACAGGAACATTCAAATTGAAAAAACGTTGCTTACAAAATGAGGGCTACAATCCTCACGTCATCCAAGATCCACTCTATTTCCTCGATACCGTAAAAGGAGTTTATAGAAAGTTAGACGCAATACTCTATAACGACATCATGGAAATGCGATGTCGAGTTTAACGTGTGTGTGTGTGTTATTTTTTTTTTTTTTTTTTTGCTATTTAGTTTATACAAATAATTTTTTTTTTAATCCATCAAACTTATCATACATGCGGACCCTATATACAAAGAAAAAAAAATCATATATACACATATATATTTATAAGTTATGATTGTGCTTGGCTATTTAGAAATATAATTAATTAATCATTTTTTAGATAGGGAAATCACTGGTACATTTTTTAAAAAAATGCCTAACGCGCAGAAGAGTCGAAGGAGGAGGAATACTTTTAAAGTCTATTTCAACTCTGTTCGTTCAGACTCATTAGCTTTTTGAAGTGACTCCCGTCACTTTCCTTCCAAGAAGAAATGACTAGTAACTCAAGTCATTCTAGAGATGAAAAACCTTGTTTTAAAATCCTTGAGTCAGTCAAAACTCCAAGGAGCATTCAATGTTTGAATGCTCTGAACACTTTAAAATTCATTACTATTTTGAGTGTATGTCTGGGCTATAGAATAGCAAGGAATTAGACCCAGTGTGTGCTTGACTAGAATCTAATTGGGGCTTGATAGTCAACCAGTAAATAATCAATTTTGAAGTAAAGTGTTTGAAATTAAAGTATTAATGAATACCCTGTAAATTGTTTTCTTGATAAAAAGTTCCTTGAAATTTCCACAATATCTAAACAAAAACCATCTGCTGGGCATAAAGACAAGTCTTACGAGCTACTAAACTACCTTTCAAGTTCTCTATTTATAAGTAAATAGATAGCAGATTAGATTCTAGGAACAATACATCAAAAGTTGCCATTATTTTATATAGTTTAATTAACCCTATGCGTTCGAACGGCATTTTATTTCAGGAAACTGCATTTTAGACAATAAATATGTAGATGTAAGTAGGCTCTAGTGTGAGTGAGGGCATTCATAATAATACCTACAGTTTCACTAGGAGGTATTGGATAATATTTGACCAAATCATCAGAAAAGTGCTTAACAAGAGAGATGATCCTTCTATATGGTTTTTGTTATTTTCTGACGAGTGCAAAGACTTGTGACATGACCTGGACTCGACATCTGATACCAATTTATATCTCATACATATATGAAACCTGACTCACGGCTTGTTTCTCGAGGACTGAGTTGGACTCTAGCATCTCAAGGACTTGATTACTAGAGAGCGGCTCATTATCAGCTCTGGATTATATATGAAAATTGCACAAAAATACTAACTGCTCCCCTCCTTACTCCACCATAACTCATAGTGAGATAAAATAGACTTTTTGGGAGTGCATTTCATTATGTGCAATCGATTCAACTCTGGAGTCAATTGTCTCCCATAGCCTGGCTAAAAGTGGTTATATATATATATATATATATATATATATATATATATATATATATATATATATATATATATATATAATTATTGTTATTTATAATTAATTAATTTGTAATTTTGTCAATCAATATGTCCGCAGCTTTTTCCATTCATTTGCTATTCATTTACTGCGCTCAAATAACCCTCAAACGTGCGTCTAATTCGAGTTTTTTTAACAAGGATTCAATACAATATGAATATTTTATGTCTCTTTCAATAGCCATCCGTGTAATACATATGATCAAGAATATTAATTTTTCCTCGTAGAAAACAATGTCAGTAATCCGGGATGAAATTTAAAAGTACATATTATCAATACTTACAACACATTACAATATATTATACGTAATATTATGTACATAATATAAAAACCATTCAACTGTGTAGTTAACTTATATCCATATCAGACAATTTGTATATTTGAATATTCTTGACTGAATGGTAATAATAATGGTATGGATGAGATATCATGCGTAGAGACAACAATGTACATACATATTTTTGTATTAATATATATTCAATTATTTTACGAAATGTTTCAAATTAATTAAACGCTTAAAGAAGAAGAAGAAGAGAGAGTCTACAAGGAGTTGAGAAAGTTTTTTTTGACAATTAATTATTTATACAACGTATGTTTTTTTTATGCTATAAGTCTTATCACTGTTATTTATCTATGGTAGACAAATATATATCATGCTTATGAATCAATATGATGCCGTATTAAACAACTAACAAACTAAAAGTAAATAGATCCTATAGTTAATAATGTTAATGTTAAATAAATGTGACTTATGTATGTAGGTGAAGACCGACCAAGATAGCAGTACCAAGACTTTGAGGGCTCGAGGGGTGACTCTCGTTTGTTTGTTTGCACTGGAACCATAGAAATATGGTTTTGTCATCTTGTTAAATAAAAGTTGGGTCATGAATACACTTGATACGTTTTAATTGTACAATTTGCTTCCCCCCCCCCTTGCATACAAATCCATTCAAACACCACTGGACCAAGATCAAAACCATCTTAAAAATGAGCTATACATCGATCGAGAACTGCATCACTACTATAACTATTTTCAAGTTCAATGTGGGAAGGAACGTAAGGTTTTTGTTGAAAGCCTACTCTTTCCCATCAGTCTCAAAATGTACCAATCTTGTTTAGAGACGAGACCTACTTTAATCTCCATGTTTGAAGATGTACATTTTCATTCAATTTCGAACAAAAATTCGCTAGAAATCAGAGACTTACGACTCACTAAGTCAATCCCCCAAGACATACTTATATTAAGGGTTAAATTAAGATAATTCAACCTTTAATTTTTTGACCAAAATGTTCTTCACTCGTGGAATTCGTTGGTGTTAAAAACGACGATGTCAAGTGTCAAATATTATCCAGAGGTGAGCACTAAAGTCAAGGAAATCACAAAGATTTGCTGCAGACACCTTTAAAGGGGCCAATGTTGTTATTATTGGATGTATTGGTCAAGGTTTGTTCATCAATAGGTGAAACGAGGATGTTTAAAAAAGGATTCAGCAATGGAGTGAGTGGGTGGTTGAATGCTTAAGAAAAGCAAAGGATGTAACTACATATATGGAGGGCCAGTAGTACTTGATATTGAGTATGCTCCAGCCCACTCTAGGATTGACGATCTTTTGAATGAAGAAGAGTTTTCAATCCGGAAAATTTTAAGACCTGGGGCTTAGAGTCATATGCCCAATCCATTTTTTTAATTCTCATATTGAACTTGAAAACTATGCACTATAATATTTTCAAAATGCTAACATTTTGTTGACTTGTTGATTAATGAAGAGCAGCAGTGGACCGCAAAATAAAGGAAGGGGGGGGGATTTGGTCGAATTATTATTAATAGACACGATCTTAACGATACACATTTTCAATGTACATTCATTTATTATGTAATCCCTTGGTGTAAGTTTAATTTTCTGATTGTAATTGTGTCAATACTAATAGTAATGCCTTATTGACCGATTTTATTTCTACGCCTAATATTATATCCACAAAGTTTTTAAAAGTTTTTCCTCATTGCCGCTTCGTAAATAGTATTTGTACTAGAGGTATTAATTTCAAAATTAATTTCGTAAAAAGTTCTCCCCATACAATAATGATTTTTTTTTAACGACGCGTCATAAAATACCAGATGCTACGTAAAACAAATGAACAGAGTTGTTTAAATGTCTTTTTGGAATGTTTCCTTAGGTAGAGTAATGGAGTGAATTGATATCCATCCAAGCACTTGGCCAAACTGAGAGTGACTCAATTCCCGAAATGAGAAGAAATTACGATAGCTATCAATAGGAATGTAAATAATATGCAAATGGGGTGTGTACAATAAAAAGAAAGAGAAAATCATCAACCTGGTAACTCTGACAGTTTGATGAATGTTGAGAGGGAAGCAGCCTGAGCTGTCATGACTAAGCCTCAAGCTGCTATTCTCCTTTATACATATATACAAATGAAGACATCAATAATAAATAATAACATTATGTATGTAAACCATAGATGAGAGGCGGAAAATTAACTGAATTTAATATCAGGAAATTGTATATTTTTTACTAATAATAATTATACGAGGACTTGAGCCCTTTTTTGTTTACATTTTATTTGCTTATTAACCTTAATGCATGACTTCCTTCATGCGAGATCTTTACTATCAGGAGGTAGATGTTCTCCCCTCAGTAATAAAGGAAAAATAAACACAGCTTTTGAAAACAAAAAGTACTATTAAAAGTGCCAACTTCACAAAATCTCACACGCAGTATTTTGCATATTATTTACATTCCTAGCTATCAGTCATGGTTATATGTGCTGAACAAACAGTGATAAAAATAATAACCAAAAAGGGGAAATATATATCCTCTTCGAGGACCATAGGTTTGTATTAGGTCTGATAGGACTCAATAAATATAGTCTATTAATAGAAAGGGCAAGTTTTTTTTTTGTTTAAATGTGCATCATGGTCAGCCAGAAGAACTAGGACCGTAGGTCGAGGGTAGACTTGTAGTAACTTGACTCAGAATAGGACATAAGCTATATATCGTACAAACAACTATGCCTTTTCAAGTTCAATATGGGAATAAATAATACAAAACAATATTCAGGAAATTTAACATATAATAATACATTTTATAATCAATGAAAATGCAAAATTAAATATAAATAGTTATTAAAAAAGTTTTCATATTTCATTTCATTTATTAGAATCTCAAATCAATAAAATTATTCACATCTACATATATACAAACCGATTCTGGATGCTAGGTATATTTATAATTACTAGAAATCATTCAGGTATAGTTTCATTTAGCCCTTCTTCAATTAATTGTTCTATTTAGAGCTCTTTACCTTTGCTCCGAAATGCTGACATCATTTCTTTCAGCGTTTAAAATATCCTTTATTTTTCTATATAGGGAATTTTCTTTTCACAAAGGCATTCAAAATTGACCAAATATGCTCAATTTTTTTATTGAGCAAGGGACTCTAAGGCACAAGTCTTAATTTTTTTTTTCATTCAAAACATATTCAATGCTAGAGTGGGCCGGAATATGATCAATTAGAGGTACTACAAGCTCCCATATTGAACTTGAAAAGGTATAGACAAGAATTACATATCTTCTTCTTAAAAAAATCTCATTTTTTCCCTCTTGGCTTTGATCCCTTAACCCTCCTATTGTCCTTGGGGTCAATTTGACCACAATCAATGTTTATCATTCAAAAAACAATAGTTGGCTTCTTTTTTTTTTGCTCCATATTTCATGACTTTTCCTAATTTGATGGGAACAACTGATTAAGCGTAAAATTATCATGATAATATTTTTTCAATGTGCTGAACGCATATTCCACGCATCGGTGTTCCTCTGGGGTCAATTTGACCCGTAGCTGTTTTAGCTGTGTAAAACTTGTCTGTTTGTGTGTGTGTGTGACCTAACATCCCCAGTCCTGCAGGTGCAGAGTTGATACTTTTGAGTTGATACATAATGGGGGGAAACAATTTTCTGTAAATCATTTTCTGGAGACAAATATACCTGGGGTCAAGTTGACCCCAAGGGTAAAAAGTGTTAGTAATATTTTCAAGATAAATTAATTCTAATTTAAAAGTTTTGCCTGATGGTGGCGCTGAAGGGCAGGTAAACTCACTGATAGGTTTCATTATCATGTATTCAACAAATAAACAAAGGCCCTGACATCAAAACTTGGTCAACAATTTTCTGTAAATAGTTCTCTGGAGGCAAATATACCTGGGGTAAAATTGACCCCAAGGGTAAAAATACGAGGGTTAAAGTCTTTTTATAAAGTATTGGTCACGATCCCTCAAATTCTTGACCTCAAATGTCTTAGATCCGGCTTTCCTAATTCTAATTCCCGGTGTAGTTGGTCAAATACTTAGTATCTTTTATGCAATAGAATACTTAACAATTATTCTTGAACATAAATGTATGTCTATTTATCAAGTCATGGAGGAAATTTTTTTTTAATAGACGGCTTATAGGGGACTGGATGTTAATTATTACTCGAGCCAGAATCTGAACTAAACAATTTAGAGCAGTCCTGTACTTTTATATTTCGTTCACGGCTTGTAATTTTAGCCAATTTGTAAGTCAGTCATACATCTAAACACATGGATGGATGTAATGAGGAAGTCATCATGTATTTATTTACTTACGAAATAAATTTAGATGTTTATAGATTTTTTTCTTTATTAGCTGACAAGATATAAAAAGTTTTTAATTAATTAATTTTTATATTTGCTACTAGAAGCAATCAATAGAAAACAAAGTTTATTTATAGTAATGTTTAAAAAAACTATTACTATTAAGACATAAAAACAGACAGAAGAGTCGATGTTGTTAAGATACATATAAACGACAAAACAAGGAAGTAAAACAGACTTAATTATAATTCCACAATTCATTCCATCAAATCCTTCATGCCACATTGGATGCAAAGCCTCCTTTCAAAAGAATTTATACAATTCCTATCCTCAAATAAATAAGTGAGATTAAACTTCAAATATTTATAATGAGCTTAAAAGGGATGTACACTTTATACATAAATATCATATTTGGCAATTTAAGGGATGTATATGTGTCAAGTCAACAAGAAACCAAGTTACACTGAAATATTTCAAAAATGAGTGTGAACTGTCTTCATATTCTTAAAGACGTTCTCTTCTCTCCTGTGTATTAAGTACTAAGTATATTTCAATTAATTAAATAATGACTACTATAATTGCAACTGTATTATAGGAAAATAAAATATCTGGGGCTATGAGAAAGATAAACGGTCTTTCAGGGACCATATATGCTCCAACTGCAGTTGACACATTTATCCGATTGCTCTATTGGATATACAACAACAATCTTTGGTTGTTTCTTGATATAAAGTGACATTTTAGCAAAAACCGGCCGACATAGGTCTATAAATGACTCCGAAATATTTGGCCGTTATATTTACGAAGACAAAATAAACTTAAAAGTGAGCTTTCAATATTTGTTGCTTTCTTGTTGACTTGACACATATGCACATTTTGAGCGCTTGAACGAAAAAATCAAACCATTCAATGACTTGCAGATAATTTTTCGTCATGTAGTATATTTATTACTCAACTCCTTGACATCCCACGGTTTCTGCATGTCAAAAAATATTTTTAAACTAAGCAGAATGCTGCCAACAAGTGTTTCAAGTAAAATGCAAACTAGCAAACTGATTCTTCAACCTAACGAATACATTGAGATCCATATCCGATGGTTCTTTATAAGCTGTTAAAAATGAACGTGGTTTATTTCTTGAGATAGATAACCTATAGCTCAAGAAACATACCATCCGATTTTTAATTTGAATAAAATATTTAAAAAGAGCAGTCATGGTTCTGTTCTTATTATTGACTTAATAAAAATGTTGTAACTGTTTTAAAAATTTGAAAAAACGCTAGCACATGTGTTTGAAATGCATTTTGATTATTAAATTGATTACTCATATTAGTAAGTTGAAAAAAAAAAAAAATGAACAAATGAATACTTTAAAAAAATTTTCAAAGAGATTAAACAGCTGAACAGAAAGAGTTTGAACGGGTTGTTGCCAAAGTTGTCAAATGTCATCATCCCATAATAGAGCTCGGACTTGAGTTGCACTTAATTAAAGTAATCATAATTTCAAAAAAAAAAAAAGGAATCTCCTGGCTCAACCCGTACTGGTATTAGAATATACAGTGCCCAGTCGGAGAAAGATGCACTTTTTGGCCAATTTGTCAGAAATTGTATGTAGCGGAATATTTTTAACATCCAGGCGCAATTTTTTAAATTTTTGTATCATATCAATTTAAATTAACTTTTTGTTATTTTAAGAAAATAAATTTTAATTCCTGTTTAATTAGAATCAACTAAGACAATAGTAACTAGAGATTTATGCGTATAAAACGTCAATTAATTACACTATAAATTATTTGTTCCACATAAAGTTTCATTAATAAAGCCTTCTAACTAACGTTTAATTAAACCCTGAGATTCTAAACTCTCACATTCAAAACACTTGACTCGCTTCTCAAACTGAAAATCCTTTGTCAAACAACCTCAAATGAATGCTAAAAATAAGAAGGAACATCCGTTCCTCCAATATATAAAGTTAAAATCTTTAGACCCTCTGACTTTCCAGACTTGACGACTCCTTGGAATCGAGGCACACTTAAATTTCATCATTCAACTGCGACTTCAGATCGACTCAGTGTTTTGTTTTTTTCCAGAGCACATTTCTGTATATCTCATTCTTAATCAAAATTCAATTGCAAAAAGTGATCTCTAGCACTTTAAAGAATTGATCAAAGTTGAGCAGGCCATAATCTGCAAATATCTGCAATGAACAAATGCCCAAAAATGGAATTTCTTTACCGACTCCCTTCAGATTATAAAGTCCCAAGGCATCAGCTGTGGATTTTTCGCTTCTCTTTGCCCTTTAATATTTGTGCTCTTAATGTTAAATTGAAATTAGTTTCCAAATAGATGCAATCGATTTCCTACACTTGAATAATGAAGAAATGTAGTTCCATCAACGTTGGGAACTATATTTGCAAACACCAATTGATCCATTTTCGTCTTCCTATGGAAGAAGAGGAGGAGGACAAAAGGTTGAGAGAGTCAATAAAGAATTTCCTCGCATCTAATTTACAGAAATCAAACCATATAACACTGGTCAAAAGTCAAAAATCCTAAGGGGTATATGAAAATATAATAAAAGTTATATAGTTTTCCACGTTGATTTGGAAATCTGTAATTTTTTTTTTCGAGAATCCTACTCAAACCCTACTCTTTGAGCTAATTTGGCCCGTTTACCAACTTCAATTTAAGTCTATATAGAAGGAACCTCATTTTGTGCAACAAAAAATAATGATTCGCTAGTGGTTTTAATGCAAATTCCATTTCCACTCTTTGTTTTGACCTAAAGGGACTCTAAGGGGCATAGGCAGCGAGAGTAGGCTCAAAAGTAAGCCCAATTGTTAATGCTTAAGTAACTCCATTTGAATATTACATCAAATGGACGAATAAGGAATGCATTCAAAAGCTTTCAAACTAAGAATTCGTCGTGTACATTTCCATTCAGTTGGGATCAAAAATCCACTAGAAATCAGTGACTCAGGGTAGAGCTACTACATATAGAGGTATTTCAAATTTGTTGACCTGTCTAATTATAATATGTATTATAGAAACGTTGAGGATGAATTCTTTAAGTAACATGTTGATGAAGATGATGATGACTCAATAACGAGTTTTGGGAAAAGACTTGGAGTATGATGTAATTAAGAAACGACAAGGAGCATTTCTAGGAATGAGAGATCTTATATGTATATGTCATTATAGATCTATGTATATAAATGATAATTACATCATTTAATACATATTATATATATATATTATTATTATTTAAGTGACATGTTTACATACAAGACAAAAATAGAGTTCCTCGTAATTACAAATATCTCTTGGGAAAATATTTATTTCATCCTTACAGATCTGTTTCTGCAACATCCCTATTATAAGTAAGTACATCCTATGTTATATAATAATAATAATAATAATACTAATGACTATTATCATATGTGTACAAACATATGTCATGCTTTCTCCTAACACGCAGACAATAAATATATTAACATAAATATGTTTACTATCAAAACACAATAAAAGACTCTGGTTTTGTGTACATATGAATGAATATAGATGAACTAAATAAATAATTGAATAGACAAATACACAATGGATTTATTGTTAAAAATAATCATTCACAGAATTAATTAATACATAATTGTTATCGATTATTTCGTAAAGTAAATATAACAGTTTCAACATATTTTCAAGAGGTTGATGAATTTTGAAATGGGATATTGTTCCGTTTATTTATTATTTATGTATAATATAATTAATATCTTGCATATTATTTACACGTCGAGCTTTTTTGTTCACTCACAACCTCGACTGACAAAAGGTAAATTTGGAAAAATAACTGGTCACTATCCTTCTGTATTTTCCTTGTTGCCAATTTGTTGATATTATGCAGAATTTATTATTTAGATGTACTATATAATTATGAATTCTACCAATCACAAACCAATCGTTAATACTTGTAATATATTTAAAATTCAAAAAAAGGGCGCGTAATCCTTGATTTAATATATTTTTTATATGTTATCAAAACCATAAATAATAATAATACCATTTTTGAGTGTATGATACAGTGTAGAGTCAGCTGCTTTTAATCGGAAGAATCAACTGATGGAAAACAGCTGAATAGCAAATAGAGTGTGTTTTTGTTTATCCCAAAAAGCTCGTCGTGATATAATTCATAAATTACCCCTTCAGCTGTTTTCCATCAGTTTTGAAGCAGCTGACTTTACAGGGTTTGAACTCAATACGAGTATAATTATAATTACTGATTTTGGTATATAGAAAATATATTAAGTCTTATATATTTAATATATTAAATAATTGCACTTGACATAGAAGAATTAATACTTTCAGATAATAATAAATTCCAATCACATGGTCACATGGAGGTAGTTTGATGACTTTTTTTTTGTCACATCTTTCATTGCGTAAAGTTCAGGTCTTTTGGAATTACATACTTAATTATTAATGTTCTTGCTAGTTTCCTTCAATTAAAGGACTTGGATCATTTAGTTAACTCTTTGGGAAGTCGGGTCACTATTCAACAAACTAACAACTCAAGTTTCAATATCTTTTCTCGAGTTACCATTTCTACTGCATCTCTACGTCTAAAAGACGGGCTAATTGAGACTCTTTTAATGTGAGGGCTTGCAGTATCTACAAAGTAAATCAATAATCCAAACAAATCAATTTATGAAGGATGTATAAAGCATGGCCAGGTCTTTCAATAGAATAGCCATGATGAAAGAATAATGATTCATTTCATTAGTTCTTTGGTTGAAAGATATGTATACATAGAGGGATATTTATATTTCAACAAATTCAAAACCCTTAGAACATTTTACTCATTTTTTTATTTTTATTTTTGAATGAGGATCTATGCTTTTAAATAAGCCATAAATCTTTTTACAATTTTATTTTTATAAATATTATAATTTATAGTAAGAATATTGAAAGAATGATTCTCCATGGAACTTATCACAATATATTATCTTGTCACAAGATTTGTTTATACATAAATACATATATTATTTGGATGTACAAAAAAAAAGTAATTTTACATTAACACAAAAAATAACATATTTTTCTATGCTTTTACATGAAGGTAAATTTGTTAGAACTTGGGAGTTTTTTTTTGTTAATTAGAAGTTGAAAGAGATTTATTATGAAATTGTTATATTCATTATTTGGCTAGATTCGAAAACCTGGATCAGTCTATATTTAGTTAGCTATGACTATACAAAATGTCAAGACTGAGCACGTCAAGCTTTTTTGTTCACTCGCAACCTCGACTGACAAAAGGGAAAGGAAAAATTTGGAAAAACATATGGTAGCGACCCTTCTGTATTTTCCTTGTTGCCAATTTATTAATATTAGGCAGAATTTATTATTTAGATAAACTATATATTTATAAATTCTACCAATCACAAACCAATTGTTAATACTTGTAATATATTCAAAAATTCAAAAAAAGGGCGCGCAATCCTTGATTTAATATATTTTTTATATGTTATCAAAATCATAGATAATAATAATACCCTTTTTGAGTTCATAACACGTAGAATCAGCTGCTTTAAATCAAAAGAGTCAAATGATGAAAATCAGCTGAAGGGAGGATACAGTGTGTTTTTGTTTATCCCAAAAAGCTCGTCGTGGAGACGGGTCGAAACAAATGGTGACAAAACGTGACGAATTAAAAAAAAAAAGTTGATAACGACAACCATGGATCACTCAAATTATATATAATCATTCCATATCTAGAGTAAATTTGGAGCAGGATTTAATTTAAAACACTTTAATTTAAAATGATTGTTTCTAGTATTTGAATATGTGTAATAATAATTATAATTAATTAATATAGGTAATCCAGCAAAGTATTAAACCTAGAGGTGATTCCATAAAAACGTGGAAAAGTCATAAAACACACATTCTTAGTTCTAGGCCAAATTTAAATGAAAAGTTCTTTGATATAAAATATATTATATAGTTTTAAAATTTATGTGTCAAATTTAATGTCCTTCAAAAAATCGGAGATTTGAGATAAAATAAAAATACATTGTACTCTTTTCCCTTCAGCTGTTTTCCATCAGTTGATTCTTCTCATTAAAAGCAGCTGACTCTACATTGTATCATAAACTCAAAAAGGGTATTATTATTATTATCTATGATTTTGATGTATAAAAATATATTAAATCAAGGATTGCGCGCCCTTTTTTTGAATTATTGAATAATAAACAAGTATTAACAACGATAGATTTGTATACATACTATTGGTAGAACTTATCAATGGTTAGTATATCTAAATAATAACTCTGCCACATATTAAAAGGTTGGCAACAAGGAAAGTACAGAAGGGTAGCAGCTGCTACCAGTTGTTGTTTTTCCAAATTTCCCTTTTGTGAGTCGAGGTTGCGAGTGGACAAAAAAAGCTCTCATGATTAAGTGCTCAAATGCAAATTGCAACCAAAAAAAAAAAAGGTGTTTTTTAATTAATTAATTAGTTAACCTTTTTTGTAGTAATAAAATGTACATTTGGCATCCTTACCCTGAATCAAATGTATCTGAGGTATTGAGGAGCAGCAAGTCAAGTATTTCAATTGCTTTTGCTCTCCCCTAGAATATCATTTCTTCGTAAGAAATTGACGCAACACTTACATTTTAATACTTATAATAATAATAATAATAATAGTCTAACAGGGTAGTTAGATTGTACTCAAGCAAGCAGTGGGCCAACTTATATATGCTGCTCTATAGATAAATATGTATGTATGAAAACAAAATAATTGATTTTGAAGTCAAGTGTTGAAAACTGCTGTGAGTTGAAGTACATAAAACTCTAACAACATACATACATATGTGTATATTTTCAATTACTTTAGTAATTCTAGGATGAAAAAAAAGTATATTTTGTTTGTACAAATGTATACCTCGAATTATGCTACAGAGCATAACTATAATAATAATTAATTATTATTGGTTACGTACACAGAATTATTATTTATATCTGCTGGTTGTAGTCACTCAGTGCCTCTCATTTTTATAAAGATATTTATATAAATGGTGGACTTCAATCAATAAAATACAAAAGCCATGAAAACTCTACAAAACCCTGGAATTCCCAAACAGATGGAAACTTTCTTTACAACTATTTTTTAATAAAATATTCTTTAAACATGATATATGAGTACTTTTTGTCCCAGTGGATCCATATAGATACTTCTATTTGCCCCTTTTTGACATTCCCAACGTATGAAAGTTATTATTAATGTACCTACATCAGTACCCAAGAGTCCTTTGAGTACTTCATCACAACGAGCTTTTTTGTTCACTCGCACCCTCGACTCACAAAAGGGGAAGGAAAAAAATAGGTGGTTTGAATTAAAGAGTCAGTAAATGGGTTTTTTAACATTTTATTTGACCCCTGGCACTTCATACATACATACATACAGTGTATTTATGTTATACCTATGTAGACAGGGGCAAAATGTTGAGATAGCATTGAGTGTAAGGAAGCGTTGTGGTGAGAACTTGCTACAATTTTGTATAAGTAGTTATTATGTACTATTTAATATTGTCTACAAATAACAGTCAGAAGATAAAATGTAGAGGCACCAGATAGGTAATGCGGGCACGCTTTTTCACCTCAACAAAATGCCCATCCCCAGTTATAAATTGACTGCGTGGATATGATAGTTAGGAATGTAAATCATATGCAATTCGGGCGTGTTATAAAAAAAGAAAGAGAAAATCAACCTGGCAACCCTGACAATTCAATGAATGTCGAGGGGGGAAGCAGCTTGAGCTGTCATGACGTTTTACTGAGCTAATAGCTGATATTCTCCATTATATATACAACAATAAATAATAACATAGATGAGAGGCAGAAAATTAACTGAAATTAATGTCAGGAAATTATATAATTTTAACTAATAATAATTATACGAGGACTTGAGCCCTTTTTGTTTACCTTTTATTTGCTTTATTAACCTTAATGCATGTATTCCTTCATGCGACATCTTTACTATCAGGTAGATGTTCTCCCCTCAATAATATTGGTAAAATGATAACAGCTTCGGAAAACAAAAAGACCTGTTTGAAGAGCCAACTCCACTTTTTTATCACACGCCCGAATTGCATATGATTTACATTCCTAATGATAGTGCAGTGACACGCATAAAGAAAGTAACCTTTTTTGACCAGGTTTTAATAGTGAGCAATCATTTAACACCACCTAACGAACAAAAAGTCAACTCTTGTCAATTTGTACAAAAATGGATCACATGGTCGTCATTTATCCACTTTGTTTCATTGCTTTGGAGAGGAAATAACTGGAAGGGAGTCAGTTTCCATACATACTTATTTAAGGGACGAATTTTAGCCTACAAAGCTCTATACCAGCGTTTCTCAACCTTTTCCCCCTTTCGGAACCCTCAAAATATATCCCATATCTCACGGAACCCTTGCGCAAAAAATGATTGAGCGAAGTTGGGAATCCCAAATGTAAACGATTAATTAGTTCTCTTAAGAGCCTGGCTTAGCAATAGGTCACTATAAAAAAAGTCAAAATTCTGGTGACAAAATTTTACCACACCGTAGAAAAAGACTGAAAAGTGTAATAGCTTATATAATCTCATTTTTCTCGCGGAACCCTTAAAGACCGTCTACGGAACCCTAGGGTTCCGCGGAACCCCGGTTGAGAAACGCTGCTCTATACATAAAGATCCTTGTTGACCAAGTAAAAAAGTGCCTGAACTGTGTGTCCATTTTCTTCTTAACCATATGTATAATTGATACTTTTTTTATATTCCTAGATACATACATAATATATCTATAATTTGTACTCCAAATATAGGTAGTAATAAAAAGAAATCTCCATGTATATATATATGAGATCTTTATATATAATAAATTAAAAGCCTTTGTTTTGTTTTTTAAACTAGGATTGTATAACTTAATATATATACATATGTATTTGATAATTTATGATAAAAACCGACAGGAGAAGAAGAAGAAGAAGAAGAAGAAGCCTCGTGTATGATGAGTACTGAAATGAAATGAGTTTCATTGCTCATTCTTAGAAGAACCTCATTAATCAAAGTCTTTATTACTACTCCAACCACATAGGTAGTAGAACGTAATACCCAAGTGAAAAATCGTAGAAAAATTGATGAAAAACTAACTCACTAGGAAGGAGAGAGAGAGAGAGAGAGAGAGAGAGAGAGGCAGCAGGTTGTACATATTACTAACTAATATGAAATGACATGCTATGATACATACATATATCAAGGCAAGGTGTGTTTTATTTATTTATGAAGCATGATAAACAAATAACTACGTCTGTAACAGAGCCATCTACTCACATACATGAGACATCATCATCCAAATGAATCATTGCTCCCTTATGAGATACATACTCTGAAGCATCATTTGTTGTTTCATTTTTATAACTAGATCGATGCGCGATTTTTTCTGCTCATTCGCAACCTCGACACACTCACAAAAGGGAAAGGACTAATTTGGAAAGGCAACAACTGGGGGCTTGCTAGTCTTCTGTATTTTCCTCCTTGCCATCTTTTTAATATTGAGCTGAGTAGTTATTTAGATATACTATTGATATATAAATTCTACCAAATTACAAAGTGTTTTTTATGTGTATTCCTATTTTTATTGGTTCATTTGATTAATCTTACAACTTTCAATAAAAGAATTTCTTTTTTTTTAAACTACAATTGCCAAATCAAATAACGCAGATCAACAAATTTGAACTTTCAAAAGCTCAAAGGGATATAAGTATAATAAAAGTTATTCAGTTTTGCATGTTGATTTCAAATCTCTAATATTACTTTTCAAAAGTTTTATGGTTTTCAAGAAATCGGACTCTACTTTTTTAGCCTTTTTGGCCCATTTTCCAATTTCAACTTCAATTCCAGCCTAGAAGAAGGATACTACTCATTTTGTGCATTAAAAAAATGTTGATTCGCTAGTGTATTAAATGCAAATTTCATTTCCAGTCTTTGTTTTTGACCTAAGGGGGATTTGAGGGATGTAAAAGCCAGGAGTAGGCCCAAAAGTTGACCAAACCCTTTGTATTTGAATAACTCTTTGATTATTGCATAAAATGGATGAATAAGAAATGTATTTTTCTTGTTGCCAACTTTTTAAACATTTATAAATTCTACCAATGGTATACAAATCAATATTTAATACTTGTTTATTATTCAAATATTCAAAAAAAAGGGCGCGCAATCCTTGATTTCATATATATTTTTTATATGTTATCAAAATCATAAATAAACCTAATACCCTTTTTGAGCTCATAACACGTAGAGTCAACTGCTTTAAATCAAAAGAGTCAACTGATGAAAAACAGCTGAAGGGAGAATACAGTGTGTATTTTTGTTTATCGCTCAAAAAGCTCGTCGTGTAGAGAGTGGACATTTGTTGTCGAGACAAATGTTATAACATTTGATAAAGAAAAAAGAGAAATATACGTTGGTAACCCTGTGTGTGTGTATTTATTTTTGAAGAGAAAGCTTTGGTATAAACATACATTTATCTAAAATTTAAATACGTGGCTCTACAACATAAACTGACATGGGTGGTCTCAGTCCAAGGCCACTCTATATTTGATACAAAGCCTCTCAACTTTAAAAAAGTATAAATAAATCAAAGGATGTTTAAATTAATCATTTTAAGTAAACACACCAATTGGTGTTTCCCCTTAAACTGTTTTTAAATGTATTTGAGAGGTAAATAATATTTGCTGCCGGTATATCTATAGGACTTTGCAGATAATTAGGGAATTTTTCGAATGACTATATCTCGGCTTCTGATTAGAGTTTCGCACTAAAATTTAATTTCTTGTAATTGTCTAAGTTTTTTCTTACATATAAGTCTTAGTTGATAGTTCTTTGTCAAGAAATATAAAAAAAAAGAAGAATCTAGAGAAAAGATTCGCGGTAGTTGTTCTAGATTTTGGCGAAAGGACTGTAAAAGAAATCATAGAGGCCATCAATTTTCCTTAGGGAAATTAGTAGTTGGAGTTCAAGTACCACGAGTTATGAATCCGGCCAGAGTCATGTTTGGAGACTTTAGAGATTTGCCAATGATAGTTCCATCAAGCCACCACATTTCATCGAGACTGGACTTAAGATATGTACACAGTTGAGTGAGACCCAGAAGATATTTAAGGGCGTGTTGCAACATGTGGTAGTACAAGTCATGCTCCTTGGCAACTCAGTCACTCCTATCTAAGAGAGTTCCGTTTTTCGTGAAGGCTGAAATCTGACCTGGCAATAATCCAGATTTGAGTATTTCTAGATTATTACTAGTGGAGCAAGAACTAACAGGTCAACAAACACATCTAGAGCAGTGTAACGTAGCTCTCAAAAGGTCAGGTTCACCAAGAACTGGAGCTACTGGATTTTTCAGGCAAGGATCACAAAGGTTGACGTTGAGGTTGAGGAGAGCACATCAAATGACTCGAAGTCATAAATTCAGTCTGAGAGTCCGTATATAGCCACTTGAGAAAAAGTCCATATATAAAAAAACATTGACATTGGTATCCTTTGAGAGGAGGGGGAAGGAGTTCGACACAAATTCATCATAGGTACATACCTATGGGAAAATTATAAAATATCCAAGAACCCAAGTTCACTCGATTAGACATTTTGTTTTTTTTCTATGCTCTTTGTATGTAGAGGTCAAATAACGATATAAAAAGTTTATTTAGTGATAATAAAATATCTAATTATTATTGTGAAAAGGATTTAAAAAAAAAAAAAAATTCCAATTGACTTCCTTCCTGAATAACAATTGAAGGTCACCAAATTGAAACTTCTTCTCTTTTCACCTCGGCCCCCCCTCTTGCAAATTCAGAAAATCTAGAATTTTACTTAGTGGTCATATGTACTTTTCTCTTTGGCAGCAAGAATGTTCAAAGAGGCTCGACAGTTTATACTTCTTTAAGAAGAAGAAGAAGAAGAAGGAATTTTATAACATAGTTCATATTACAGTTTCGTGCAAGCTGGAATTAATTTTGTGTATATATTGATATCTGTTGTCTCCATTAGTGACACTATAATTTTTTTATTGAAACAGTTTTACTAAATATTTATTTTTGTAAAATTTGGCTCGCTAAAATGTTCAACATCAATGCCATAATATATTTTCACAAAAAAAGATAATTTCATAGTAAAAAATAATGTCCTTACTGTTTTTGTTTGTTTTTCAAAATATGCTCTTCTAAAGTCTCATAATGTCTATTGTGACTGCTCCTTTGGAGAAATGTAAAAGGCAAACGTATACATGCCAAATAAATAATCGACAATAAAAACTAATGAAAAACAAGAATCCTTTGAGTGTATTACATACATCCCATTGCAAAGTTCAACCTTTCTCAAGAAAAGAAAAGAAAAAAAAGGAGCCAAAATTACATCTTAGTTTGTCAGTGAGACATGCCTCTCTCAAACTATTGGACTATTTAATATTATTTCCTATTTGAATAGATTTTAGTTTGAGCTCAATAAATCGCACATAAGGACAAATCGAGAGCTGAATATGTTGTTGCAGCGTTTACTACGGTAATTTCTTGTGACTTTTTATTTTATTTATGAATATATATATATGTTTCATGAAAAAAAACAGTGCGAGCTTTTTTTGTGTACTCGCAACCTCCACTATCAAAAGTACAAAAATTTTTTTTGGAAAAACAATAACTGGTAGCTGTTATCCTTCTGTATTTTCCTTGTTGCCATTTTTGTAATATTGGGCAGAGGCATTATTTAGACATATTATTATACATTGATAAATTCTACCAATAGTACATACAAATCAATATTTAATACTTGTTTATTATTCAAAAATTCAAAAAAGGGCGCGTAATTTAATATACTTTTTATACCTATATCCAAATCATAAATAATAATACCCTTTTTGAGCTCATAACACGTAGAGTCAGCTGCTTTAAATCAGAAGAGTCAACTGATGAAAAACAGCTGATGCTGGGAGACTACATATTATGTAGCATTTTTTTTTGTTTTTCTCAAAATGCTCGTGAAATTTCCTTTTCTTGCACTATCAATATATTTTTAAATACATTTTGAGAGGTCTCAATTAATATAAATTAATTCATTTTCCATACACTTGAAATGTGTATTTTCATTATGAAAAGTATAATTGTTGAGGTTGCTTGAATTGTTTTGACTTAAAATAGTCATCATCAAATGTGCAAATTTATCTTTATGAGTGTACCATTAATAATAATTAATTATTTAAAAGTCTTTTTCCTCCCACTTTCCTTGGAAATTAAAAATAAATAAACATTGCCCCTTAACAACAAGCAAAACAAATTAAGTTAACAACATTGGACATTCATCTAAATACATAAATTGAATGATGGAGTGTTTATCTCAGAATCACTAATGGATCTATGTACATGTTTTCCTTTGTTGCCTTAAATCCACAATCTAATTTATATAAGGACTGTAATTCCCCACATTAAGGCTCTTTCTTCTATTTCCATAAACAACAAACAAATATAAATGATATTTATTTATAATAGAAAAACTCAATAGATAAATCAATGAACATTTAAATGAATTAAAAGGAACGATCTAAATATATATTAGTGTTGCAATTCCGTTCGCTCAACAGTTTGTTCTCTACTGTTTGAGACCCCTTTTCCCCTACGAAATGGGGGTTAATAAGGAACGGGAGCAAGTCTCATCACACGTACAAGAAGCCCTCAAGACCTAAGGGCCCTTGTCGAGACCATCAATTTAAAGAGAGTCAATATCTCGTTCATTTGATTCAACTTTCTTCTTGCCTCACTCCGAATTTCCGCTTGAAACGTTTCTTCGTCTTCATGATCTAAGCAATTCAGAACGAGTCTTAAACTCTGTACCACAGATTCAAGACCTTTAATGTCTGGAGTGGATTGTACCTCTAATTCAATGATACGGAGTCTTACATGTTCATAGAGAGTTAGTCCTCTCTCTTTTGTTAGTCCTGGAGTGACGATGTCCGCCACATCCAGCAAATCCTGACAATAGTCCTTGATTCGTTCCATGATCTCTGTAATAAATAAAATGAATCTAGATAGAGATGTTGTGGTTCTATGTGTACCTTTGTTCAAAATGAGTGTATGTGATTTGTATGCATAGATGAGGTAGCGTTTGAGGGTTAGAACGAGATAGTGTGTGGAACTGAGTCGAAGTGAATGACACTTCCTCAACAAATTCTCCAAGTCTGGAATGTTCCTCGATATATTTTCTACGCTGCTAGCTAGATCCTCCGTTATCTTAGAGTAGGGAATGTTTGGAGAGGCTCCACAGTTAAGACAGGCCCATTTCTCTTCACGGAGTGCCTTTATTACATAGCCCATATCACAGTCCTTACAATGAAAGCTAGACATTTGCGTATTGGCCTCTGTAGGATCCTGTTGAAACAATACAAGTCTATATTTATTGCATAACTGGCTCTGGACTCAATAGTTCCTACCAAACAACGAGCACACTCGCAGTCAAAATACCAACCATCCCTCAAACATGCTTGCCGTGATTCCGTGCCTAATAGCGGGGATATATAATGATCCGTAAGCTCCTCTCCAGGAAGGATCCGCACCGTAGCTCGACATTCGGCTACATAGTCCTTCTTTCGTATGATATATTTGGTGTTTGAAATGCAGGAATGTGACATGAGAGCCGTGAGTGGATACAGACCTCGACCCCCATACCAAGATAGATCAAAGGCATTCACATCAAGAATTCCTATGATGTGATTGACTTCTTCTGAACTGAATCTCTCACCCAAACCCTGTGAGAGACGAAGATACTCTACAATGTTCTTTTGATAGGCTTTCCTGTAGTTGAATTACAAGTTGAGGCTTTCAAGGATAGAATAAAATGAGTCACTTACCAATGGATATCCCTTGGCTTGTCCTCTATGTGATCCATCATGACCTAAATTTGAAAAAAATAATATACATATATATACATTTCATTTTCTTTTTCAATGGTAAAACGCTCTCACATCCAGGATATGTTTGACCCATGGCTCACTACTCTGGAGTAGAAGACATCGAAGAGGTAGAATACATTGATAAAGGGGATGTGGCTCCCCAAAGTTTGTAACCTTTGGCCTTCTACCTGAAGAAAATATTGGACATTCGAATTTTCTATGTAGGGAGTCCTCTGAGATGTAGCAGTTCTCATTGCAAAGTGGTAAATTGCAGGAAGGGCAAACATAGCTTCCATCCACCTTAAGAAATGCAAATAATTGTATGAACTTTCTAAATAACTATTATGTAATAAGAACTAATTGCTATTTACACTTTGCAACAAAATGCATTATATAATGTTTAGTTTATAATACATATTTGCATTTTTGCGGAAAAAATGTGCCTTTGTGGTCTAATTAAGTCTTGAGCATTCTGCAAAATAAGACTTCCTCAAGGAATGTTAACTTTCAAAAAAAATCAAGGTCTGTATTTTATCATGAATAATGTACATCTGCTTTCCAATATTAAGTTTCTAAAATGACAAATTTAAGAGCCTTTAAAAAAATAAAAATAATGTATAAAGCATTATTGAAATTTGTAAATCTTGTTTAATAATTAATTAATTTATTCATTTTCTTCTTTTCTTACATAAGTTGAAAAATGATTTTAAATTCTTTATATAGTCTAAAAAATAACACTGGTCATCAACCTGTCAAAAATCCTAAGGGGTATATGAAAGTATAATAAAAGTTATTTAGTTTATATGTAAGAAATCTAAGACTCACGGTAGAGCTATTAAAGTAGCTGCGCACAAAAGCTCTACCGTGAGTACCGTTGATTTTTAGTGAATTTTGGCTCAAAATTGAACGAAAATTTACACATTTAGATGGACGATTATTTCTTAGCTAAGGATTCTTATCGGGCGCTCGACAGCTCATTTGAAAGCTGTTGGACCATTCCTTATTAATCCATTTCATGTAATATTCAAGAAATTATTTAAGGTCAAACGTTTTGGCCGACTTTTGGGCCTACTTCCGCCGCATATGTCCCAAAGGAGTCCCTGTAGGTCAAAACAAAGACTGGTAGGGTAATCTGTATTAAATACCCTAGCGGATTATTATTTTTAAATGCACAAAATGAGGTTCATTCAAGGCTTAAATTGAAGTTGAAGTTGAAAAATGGGCCAAATTAGCTCAAAAACTGTCAGACTCTCGAAGAAAAAAAATTACAAATTTGAAATCATTGTCCAAAACTAAATAACTTGTATTATACTAATACCCCTTAGGATTTTTGACATTTTAAATTTAATTTAAAAAAAAAAAAAAATATATATATCAGGGGTCGGCAACGGGTTGTCCACGTATAAAAATTAATGCATCTTACACATTATTCAGGTGTCCATAGATCTCTTAAAGTTACCAACTTCTTGTGTAGACTACAAAAAAAAAAAAAAACACTTTTCAGCAGAGCTGTCCTGGAGTCTTTTCCCTTCGAGTCCGGATTCCCAGCTCTGATTTTTCATTTTGACATAAAAGTAAATTATTATCTTTGCACATTTTTCGACAAAAATTTCGTGTCTTTTGCAATATAATCGAATTATTAAGTACATACGTCGCTCGATCCACAAGTCAGGCAAAGAGGCTTCGTCTCATGATGAGGTCCAATAACGAGGGGTGACTCTGTGAATATCAACTCTCCTGGCTCAATGACCCTCTTTGCCACAAGATATCGTCCAATTCTTTCATTTTTATTAATTTCATAGGGGCAGCAAAAAGGCCTGGAAAGGGATTTGATGGGATGTGTCATTTTTGAGTGAGGGAGGAAGAGTAACGTTCATACGGTCGTCAACCGTTTTTAAAAAAGATCCATATTGAAAGGAACCCATGGACAATTATCCGCAACAATTCTTCTTTTAAAAATGATGAAGAGGTTTTGTGACTTAAACGTTTGTTCTTTATAAGGAAAAATCCCACAAATAAATTTTGTAATTCCCAATATATAATTCAAATAAAATTAAGTTCGTGACATTTTCCTTCCTACATACAAGACACGTTTCAATTCATAGAACCTCTTCATTTTAAAAAGGATAATTGTTGGAGGGGTTTCAAGAGGAAATCTACAAAAATTATCCATGGGTTTGTTTCAAAGTTAGTGTACGTACGATATGTTTAATTAAACTGACTTTAAAAAAAAAAAAAAAAAAATTACCTACTTAGCTAGTCCCTCCGGAGATGTGAGAATTTGTGAATGATAGTTTTGATGCTGAGGAGAGCAAAAATAGAGTTTTTCATCTCTTTCAAACAGACAGTCTTGACAAAATTCCTGACAGTCTCTTTGATTGCATAGGAAACAGCATTGCTTTGAAGTTGTCTCATTCTCTTCATCTGGAATAATAATGATTATTTATGTGTTATTCTTTATTTTTATATTAAATGGATGAGTTTCTGACTTTACTCATATGTGTCAAGTCAACAAGAAAGCAAGTTGTTTGTTTTCAAATATTGAAAATCCACTTGTAAGTGTATTTTTACTTCATAAATATAGGGGTCAAATATTTAGGAGTCATTTACAGACCCCTCACAGCCGATTTTGGCTACAATGTCTCTTTTAATCATCGAGATTTTCATCTTTTCATATCCCCAGATATTTATTTAGTTGTTGCAATCTTGATAATCTAGATAAACTTGATTTATTGTTGACTTGTCACATACGCCATGGACTCTAAATTAGATAAATGAAGAACAAATGAGAGAGCGTATCATTGTAGGGCAGACCCAGCTACAAGTACAAACCTTTTTTCTTCTGGCTCAATTTTAACAATATTCGTACATCTGTCTGTTATTCATTGACCATTGAATCATCTATTTTATTTTATTTTATTACAGAAGTCAGTCGTTTTTTTCAGAAAAAAAGGTCTAATATTAACAGACCTTAGCCGTTTACTTAACAATTTTTTGACCGCTTATATTTTTTTGTTTTTGCTATAGAATTTTAATAAACTTTCTAAATATATATAAAA
Source organism: Lepeophtheirus nordmannii (assembly GCA_963680855.1). Taxonomy (NCBI): domain Eukaryota; kingdom Metazoa; phylum Arthropoda; class Copepoda; order Siphonostomatoida; family Caligidae; genus Lepeophtheirus; species Lepeophtheirus nordmannii. The sequence continues at coordinate 29,980,309 of OY804524.1, read as the reverse complement.
ATCCTAAAATACAGCCCTTGTTTTTTCACAAACTACCTTCCTTTGAATGTGTCTCATCAAATGTTGCAATTATTCTCATAGAAAAAAAAAAGGTTAGAAATTAAGAAAATTAGACTAAATGTTATTTCTTTGAGGAATAGTAAGCTACAAATGAAAATTCTGTGGCCAAGGATGTTCAGAAAAAAGAACTCAATTCCTTCCAGAGTCTTCACAATGTTATTTCATATTTCTCCTTATAAATATTTTTTATTTTAAAGGTCATGAATAGAAAGCATTTAAGGTTTCTATCCGCACTGTAGTGATGATATAAGTTTTAAAAAAATATATATTTATCCATGGATTTTTGTTCAAAAAACAAACAAACAGCAATGAATGGAGGCCATCAATCTCAGATATCTTGGAAGTACAAGCATGCAATGTTTATAGAAATGATTAATTATTACCTATTTGCAAATTCAGACTCAATTGATAATAAAATATAAAGTCAAACTATTCTTGTGCCATAAGGATACTCAATGCCTTGAAGAGAGCAATTTTTTTTTGAGTTGGGAAACCTTTTATCAAGAACCTTAACACAGGGAAGGGATCTGATTAAAAGTCCCACTTATAAAAATGGGTTTTAACTCTTGATTAAAGAGTTTTAGTTAGTCATTACTCATCCACCACCCGTAACATATCCTTACGACCAAGGTGTTGGATACGGATACGACAGTAAAATGAGAGTAGTGTTGATTTACATCTGACTTTATTATTATCCCTCTTGGACTTTATATAGTTACAATATCTAAGGAGTACATGGTTATAAATGGTTACGAGACCGTCCTTGAGTATAGTCGTTTGTGTCAGTATCAGTTATCATTTGTCAATGCCACATTGATGTGATCTTAAATATGTGTGGATCTTTAGAAAAGGGAGATTGGTAAGTAGAATGTCTAGCCAACACAAGGGAAAACAATGCTCAACAAAAATTCTTTGAGACGTGTACATACGTACAAAAATTGCTTGACCCTATCTTCAAAAGTAATTTTCTTTCAAAAAAAAATAGACATTCAAAGGTTTAAATAGACAGTTCATTCTCTGTTTTTATTTTTAAAAAAAATATGAGGCTTAAAAGTTTAAGTGTGTCCCTTGTGTAATTTACTTTTTATTTGACAACAAATTATAAAGTTCCCTAGGAGTAAAGTTTTGTGTGTACATATTGTGTACTTTTAAGTAGATTTTGTGGAAGATAAAGAGATATACACATGTACGTATATATTTATGTATAAGAGAACTAAAGAAGAAAGAAAAAGAATAATTTAAATCAAGATCAGAGCCCATCAATAATGTCCTGAATGTGCTTCATTTTCATTTTTGTTTTTTTTAAAAATGGACTCCATTGCCAAAATACTAAATTTTATTTTGTTAAAATTCGTTCGACTCTAACCATATGAATATACAATAGAGCTATCTCTATGAGAGACAAACTACACTTGAATGATCCAATTTGTAAAACACGATAAAGAATATAAAAATAACTATGTGTGGACCCATTTGATGGAATAGAATAAGGAACAAACAATGATATAAAAAAAATCATTGATTGATGGATGGATGAAAACAAATGTATCCCAAGGATTACACATATGTTGTTATAATCAATCAAGGGCAATTGGGTATTAAAAAAAGAAAAAAAAAAGAAGGTCCTTATGGTCACACAAAAATAATAATAATAACAAATTTCCTGATCACTAGAGACATTTTGTCAAATAGTTTGTCAAATAAAATAGTGTTATTTTTTCGATGAGTAGACTTTGTTTGTTTTTCAGGATGAGTACGGAGTTGCTATTCTTCAATCATCTATTTCTCTGTCAATAAGTCCCATGGGCCATGAGAAACGGTTGAATTATACTACATAATAACTAACTACATAACATAATTGATGGTCAAAAAACATTACCTAATATGTTGTAACTCTTTCATTACAACCATGGGACAAAGAAAAAGTACCTCAATTTAATTTGAAAATAATCAAATGAATCCCTCAAAGGCTTTCCTTGTTTTGAATTTTAAATAAAAATGATGCAATAATTTTGGCCGGAGAGTTAATCTTCCCGTTAAAAGGAATCATGAAACTCTATAAGGCTTTCCCTTTCCATGGAGTAGCGAATTAGCCAAGAAGGGTTCAAATCATGTACATAGAGTATATAATTGATTAAATGAACTCTGTTCAAATGGATGTCTAATATTTTTATAAGACATTGTTGTTAATTATGTTTTGACAGGATTCTATTTAAACTAACAAAAAAATAAGGGGAAAAAAACCCAAAACATTTTCTTTTATCACGATGAGCTTTTTGAGCGATAAACAAAAATACATTATGTATTCTCCCTTCAGCTGATTTTCATCATTTGTCTCTTTTGATTTAAAGCAGCTGATCCTACGTGTTAATATAAACACATAAAGGGTATTATTATTATTTATGGTTTTGATAACATATAAAAAATATATTAAATCAAGAATTGCGCGCCTTTTTTTGAATTTTAAATATATTACAAGTAGTAACGATTGGTAGAATTTATAAATGCTCAGTATATCTAAATAATAAATTCTGCCCAATATTAAAAAGTTGGCAACAAGGAAAATACAGAAGGGTAGCAGCACCCAGTTGTTGTTTTTTCAAATTATATTTCCTTTCCCTTTTGTCAGTCGAGGTTGCGAGTGAACACACAAAATCTCGACGTGTATTGAGGATAAACTAAAATTTCCCTTGTACATATAAATAAATTATGTTAAAAGCAAATTGAGCTCATTTTTAGCATGCTCTGTGTAGAAATGCAGTACTAAACATGGCCTATTTTTTCCAAGGGCTATGCTGTGCTTTTTAAGGAGTCATTAAATTCATATTTTTTGAAAACTTTATTAAATACTCGTTTGAAGGTCTTTATGTAGACCTTTATGATGATTAATTATGAAGGGGAAGATTTGTGCACAAACAGAGGGAAATTTTTTAGCCTACATAGAGTCCCATAGGTCACCTGGTTTTTCCACCCCAAGGACCAGGGTGTCTACATACATAAGTGGTCAGAATTTTACAAGTTAGGGAGAGTAAGTAAAGGATAAATGAATTTAAACAAAAATTGAATTCATTGACTCACCCCTGTGAAAATATAGTCTATTCTTTGAATATATTTTTTTTTTTTTTAAATTATATTTATTCATCTCCCAGGAGACGTGGTTCCAAGCTGGGAGATTCAGCAAGTAATTTTTTTAATGATATTTTAATAAGTCTTTACGTTATTTTTAATGACTTATTAACTCATTTGACACGCACACACACACTCTCTCTCTCTCTAAGTAGACAATTTGGCACTAAATATTGTTCTGACTATTTGGAATATTGTTATATTAAACTTCACAAAAAAACAACAACCCCTGAAAATCTATTTAAATTAAGGGGACCAAATTACGCTAAAGCCCCCTGAATGAACGCCACATACAACTCATATAAGTATACTATGAAAAAATTTGCATATTGTGTAAGTATAATCAAAACCATGGAACAAAATGGCTCAAAGAGTAGCGTATGATCAATTTTTTTTATAGTAAAGTTGACTTTTGTTCATGTATTGACAAGTGAGCCACTCTCCCTATACAACTAGACAACCTCCACGGATTTACCCCCTTACTTCAATTTTAAAACAAATTAAATTCTGCGAAGGTAAGAGTAATATAAATATATATGTCCTTTATAAGCGACATCTTGCGGGGGAGGGGAGAATGTTGTTTCAAAGACTAAGAAATATATGTAAGCTAACAGACACATATGAAATGATTCATAGAAACGATCCTGGAAAAAATACAAAAACAAGAAAAGGAGTCTCTTTCATTTTCTAGCTATTTATACATACTTCATAGGAGTAGACACTGACTTTTTTTTATTATTCATAATTTTGCTACTCTTATAAACAAAATTCCAGAAATATTCGTTAACATATCTTGTAGATAATTGTTCCTATTTTATGGTTCAGTCCTTTTTTAAAAACATTTTTATGCATATTAAAATGCGATTTCGCCTTCTAAAAAGGCATGAATATAATTTTTGCCAAATAGACGAATAATAATTTATACTGGACCGATTGATAAGACATGACGATATTCATTTTGTATTTTCCTTCTCATCTGCTGCGCCATGACTTTTTTATATTATTCAATATTTAGACGTCAATAGTACCAAATGTTGCTACTAGATGTATGTATATTTAGCATGACTTTTTAAGGATCCTTATTTGCTTCAAATCGCACCTTCTAGAGGACTAATTAACAAATAATAATAATAAAAATTGTAAAGCAGTTAATAAAGAAGCGTTCTCTGCAAGGAATTGCATTTCACGAAAAAAATCCTAGCATTGTTTCTATGTATCATATCACACATTTTGGGTACTTTGTTTTATAGCACTGACTAGGACTATTTAAGCAGTTGCTATCATCTCTGTCTCCTTTTCTACTTTTCTATGTAACTATTTCGACAAACCTGACCATACTTACATACATATAGACATTTAGTCTCATTATAAAATATAAAATCAGAGCTTCCTTTCTAGCCCAATCTTAAAAGATAGCCACCTATATGGAGTTCGTCCATGTTTGTGGATAAGTTTATCTCTAGGACTAAAAGACTTAAAAAAATAATTTATTATAGTTAAAGAAACACTTTCCCGAACAATGTTTTCCTATAATAATTTTATTTTTTGAGAGGGATATTTGAACTCCAATGTTACATAAATATACAAATACAAAGACTCTTCTTCCTACCTGGCTCCTTCATCACAGTAGATTTTTTGAGGTTTTATGAGCAATTCACGGAATAACACACACAAAAAAAAAAAAACCTTTTTAGAACATATGTAGATAAATAAACACACTTATTGTACTATATTTATTAAGAAAAAATAAATAATAAATATTTTCTCTCGACTCCTCTAAGTGCTCACACAAAAATTGTGTTTTTGCAGGAATGCTGCTGCTGCTCTGTGTCTAATATGAGTTTGTACCTACTTTTTAGACCCTAAGTACATTCATAGAAAATAAATAATTCTATAGTTGGAATTTGTCCAAGGAATTTCATGAAGGGTGTGCCTTCATTTTTTTGTTTTTTTTGCGCTCCATAGATATTTGTATATATATATATATATATAAATACAATATGATTAAAAAATGTGAAAGGAATGGAATAGAAAAAAAAATGAAAATAAAAATTTGGAAAATTTCTACATCGCATTTTTGAAATTAATTAATGATTTGAGAATTTTTAAAAAGTTTTATTTCTCCCTTTTATGCGACCCTTAACAACATTCGTTGTATCAAGTAAAGAAGCTCTAACATTCATTTATTCACTAATTAACTAATTAATTAATTAATACTCTCTAATATTATTATTATTATTATCATTATTTGTATATATCTCATTTCAGAAAATCCGTAGAGCCACAGGATAACTGACCGAATTGTGGTGGGTTTGCTTTGGTCTGACCCTCTACTAAAATCAGGAGTGAGCGCTTCAACCCGTGCCATGGGACTCGCTCCTTTCTAAGAGAGGTCTCTGTCATGCTTAGGAATGTAAAAAATATGCAAATCGGGCTTGTAAGAAAAAAAGAAAGAGAAAATCATCAACCTGGTTGTAACTCTGACAATTTGATGAATGTTGAGAGGGAAGCAGATTGAGCTGTCATGACGTTTGACTGAGCTAATAGCTGCTATTCTCCATTATATATGTATACAAATGAAGGCATCAATAATAAATAATAACATTGTGTATGTAAACCATAGATGAGAAGCGGAAAATTAACTCAAATGGATGTCAGAAAATTGTATTTTTTTAACTAATATTTATACGAGGACTTGAGCCCTGTTTGTATACATTTTATTTGCTTTATTAACCTTCATACATGACTTCCTTCATGTGAGATCTTTACCATCAGGTAGATATTGTTCTCCCCTCAGTAGTAATAAAGGAAAATGATAACAGCTTTGGAAAACAAAAAGTACACTTGTTCGAAGTGCCAACTCCACAAAGTCTCGCACACCCCATTTGCATATTATTTACATTCCTAGTCATGCTTGATTATTTAACTAATATATATATTGTAAAGGGCAAAACGGCCTTTTATGCGGGGTCTTAAGTCACGCAGAGATCAAAGGGGGGCTGCGGTTCCTCTCATGATGGTTGCTAAAATGTTTATTCTGCTCCAAATCTGGATAAGGGTATCATGGGTGGAGTTTTGAAGATTTCTGGAGGTCAATATTCGCACAATGCACAAAGGCAGAGGTGAAGCAATTCCTAAGTATGAAGGGCTCAGAGCTCTATCAAAAGTACAAGAATGAGGAGGTGGAGATCGATATATATATATACATTTATATATGAAATTAAAAAGTTCATAGGGAGAGTTGTATATTTTGTATCTCTTACTCAATGACTCTATGTAGGTAGCATGAGCTCACCTCAATCGCAAACACCTCCGATCTCCGTCTATGTACGTACTCGGAGAAGTCCCCTGCAAAATCTTTTGAGAAAAAAACAACTTGTGCTCTGAGCTAGCACGTCGAGCTTTTTTGTCCACTCGCAACCTCGACTGACAAAAGGGAAAGGAAAAATTTGGAAAAACATATGGTAGTTGCTACCCTTCTGTATTTTCCTTGTTGCCAACTTGTTAATATTTGGTAGAATTTAATATTTAGATTTACTATATATTTATAAATTCTACCAATCACAAACCAATTGTTAATGCTTGTAATATATTCAAAAATTCAAAAAAAGGGCGCGCAATCCTTGATTTAATATATTTTTTATGCATCAAAATAATAAATAATAATAATACCCTTTACGAGTTCATAGTACGTAGAGTCAGCTGCTTTAAATCAAAAGAGTCAAATGATGAAAATCAGCTGAAGGGAGAATACAGTGTGTTTTTGTTTATCCCAAAAAGCTTGTCGTGCTAGAATAAAACAAACTGTCTTTTGTAAATAAATAAAAAAAGAAGAAAAAATGGAGCTTCGGTCACGTTCCGCTAGATGGCGGAAATCCACACCATCATTTCTCTCGACGCTCCTTCAGGAGCGAAGGTATGTCAATTTAGTGGGTCTTACTCTGCATATACATATATTCTATAACTTTGCATTGATACAAGGACCACATTACACAAATCAAAATCACTATAGATACCTCCAGGAAGTGCTCTAATTCTTTCTTTCTCTTCATATTGGATCAATTATATTATTATTATTTCATTTCCATATAAACCCACGTCTCTTTATTCAAAGGAGCTCTGAGTCAATTAAAGGATCCTTACTCAGAGTCATTACTCTTCAATTTCTATTTCATTGTGATATGTCAAATTGTTTCCCAGGAGAGGAACTCTAAATGTTAGAATTGTAGTAAAAAACAAATGCTTTTGTTTTCGTGGATTATTATTCTACTTCTATAAATATAATACCAAAGAAGAAACATGTGATTCACGTGTATCAACTGTTTCCTTATGTAGTGCTTCATCTGATCGTAGTCCCAATCGTTTTCGTGGAATTCTACGTGATTTTTCTTCCACAGCTAAGACAAAATGTAAATCATTTCATAGTTTATTTAACTTTGAAACATCTCATGGACAAGTTTGTATTGTAAAATTAAGTAGTTTCTTAGTCGAATTTTAACTATCAAATCGTGTTCTAAGAAGGAGTTAAAATTTATAAAAGGCATGATGATTTGAGTCTCGGATTTCCATCAAATCCATATGAAATGAATTTGTGCCGAATTGAATCGATACATATAAGGAGATGGGAAATAATCCACATATAAAATAAAAATACATGTATCCTTTGAATGTCATAGTTATAGATACGTAGATAAGCTCTATACAAATGAGTTTAAATATGTATGTACATTTAAATATAATATAAAAAATATTAAATTATTTTGACGAGAAAGAAATACAATTTGAAATTACCTTTGAATAAGTAAAATATGTTTAACTTAACAAATACATACATGTACACTCATAAAACATATTTTCCATAAATTTAAAGAAACAAGGGCTTTTGCAAAAATGATCTTACGTGAAAACACTCTACTATTATTCTGAATAGAAAATACGCGCAAAAGAACGATATTAAAGGACTCAAGAGTCTGGAATTAAAATACTACACCCTTTCACATACTAAGTGAGAATTGTGACATACTAAATGAAACAAATTTGGGATTGTGTGAATAGTGACATACTTAACGAGAATAGTGACACACTATTTGGAACAATTCTGTACTATATGAGAATTAATAAAAAAAAATTTCATACCCTTAATGATGAGCCGTACATCTGAGGGGAAAAGAGAGGTTTCGACACGAAAAGAAAGGCACAACCCATTCTGCAAATGGGAATATGCGTGAACTTTCCGCCGCAAGTCTGGGAGTCCCATAAATAACGGCTTATCAGTGGGTTAAGTTGGACATTTCAGCTGACAAACGTGGAGGTGTGTTCAACTCCAAGGTACTCGATAACCATCGAGAACACAATATGGTCCGCCTCAACGCCTCGAAGGCAACTGCTTAATAAGACGAAAGGTCCTTGTTGTTGATTCCTTTTGGGTAACGTTTAGCTTACGTGTTTCGAAGCACGAAACCGTGAGACGCCAATTGGATGGTACATATGTCCTACACATTGAAAAATGTTAGGTTGCAACCCTAAAAAACGAATGAATCAGAGAACAAGGTTAAACGGAGAGATTTCCTGGAAAAGCAATTGAGATATCCGTCCGATAGATGGCCAATCGTGTTTATGGATATTTCAACATTCATATTTATATATTTATATAATTCTCAGACAGAATGGAATTATTCTCGTTTAGTATGTTGCTATTCCATTTAGTAAGTCACTATTTAAAAAAAAATTCCGAGGCTGTTCCATTTAGTGTCTCACTATTATCATTAAGCATGTCATTATTCTCAAATAGAATGTGAAAAGGTATAGATTCATGCTAAAAAGTGAGGCCTAATACTCGCATATGAGAAAAATAAATGTCATGTTCTTCTCTTAATGCTTTTACAAAAGTCTAAAGTTGAGTATGTCAACAACCTATAAATATGTAGGCCTCAGACTTAATATCTTGAAAAGACGAGTTTAAAAAAAATTGTTTCCGTTCATTTTTTAGTTAAAATAAATTAGTTATTATTATTATTCATAAATATAACTAATTAATTCACAAACAGCAAAAAATGAAGCAATTTGAAGCAAAGTATGTCAAATTACTTTTTATTCTACACAAAATAATATTTCCACACTCGCCTAATAACTTGAAAGGAAAACAAAGTTTCACATTAAATGAGTTTGTGGAAAGAAAAAAAAAAAATTGTAGCTATAGGGAATTTGACAGGGCTATTAATTAAACATACTCATGCAAACAATTTGTTTGTTAATATGTATACATACTTCAAAAACATCTTTTTTCCTTTAGTATCTCATGGAGGAAGTACGAAACCTATTTGAAATATGTGTCAAGTCAACAAAAAACCAAGTTAGACTGAAATATTTTATATTATCATATTCTTGAAGACATTTTCTTTCCTTTGTATTAAGTGACGTACATTTCGATAACTTAAATAATGACTCCAATAATTGACACTTAATTTTTTTCCTATAAATAAGTTCCAATTATTATTGGAGTCACTATTTAATTAATGCAAATAATCTATTAATGATAATAGATAATGATAAAAATGATAGGTTTTTTTATGTGGTGAAATGCAGTTCCTTGCATATGACGCTTCTTTATTCACTGCTCTACAACTTTTAATATTATTATTTGTCAATCGGTCCTCTAGTAGGACCGATTTTGAGCAAATAATGATCCTTAAAAAGTCATGCTAAATATACATACATCTAACAGCAGCAACACTTGGTACTCCTGACGTCTTAATATTATAAATAAAGTATAAATTATTATTCGTCTCTATGGCGAAAATTATGCGAAATCGCACGTACACATGCATAATGTTTTTTAAAAAGGACTGAACCATAAAATTCGTGAAATGCAAATCCTTGCTGATGAAAATTATTTATTAACTGCTCTACAATTTCTATTATTATTGTTTTTCAATTAATCCTCTAGAAGGTGCGATTTGAAGGAAATAAGTATCCTTAAAAAGTCATGCTAAATATACGTCTCGTAGCAACACTTGGTACTATTCACGTCTAAATATTGAATAATATAAAAAAGTCATGGCGCAGCAGATGAGAAGAAAAATACAAAATGAATATCGTCATGTCTTATCAATCGGTCCAGTATAAATTATTATTCGTCTATTTGGCAAAAATTATATTCATGCCTTTTTAGAAGGCGAAATCGCACGTTAATATACATAAAAATGTTTTTAAAAAAGGACTGAACCATAAAATAGGAACAATTATCTAAAAGATATGTTAACGAATATTTGTGGAATTTTGTTTATAAGAGTAGCAAAATTATGAATAATAAAAAAAAGTCAGCGTCTACTCCTATGAAGTATAACATAAATAGGTAGAAAATGAAAAAGACTCCTTTTCTTGTTTTTGTATTTTTTCCAGGATCATTTCTATGAATCATCTCACGGCATTAGACATGACTACATGAAGTCTACGTATGCTTCAAATTTTACTCGTCTCCCCTAGTAACACCTTGTAGAAAGTACATGGAATGTTTTATATTCTAATAAACATTTAAATTAAAATATTTGAATTTTATTTTTTTATTAAAAAATCTAAAGGACTAAAGAACAGATCATATTGTATACTACATATATTCTGAATATCAAAGTATTTTCCATACAAAAATAATAAAAAAAAGGCAAGGGGTCATGTTTCAAGTATTTTTATAATAAATATTTACTCTATATATATACGAGAATGTTTGCTGAGGAAAAATATATTTTGTGTTAATAAGTTGATGAAATGACTTTTAAGTCACTTACAAATAGTAAAAGCCCATATTAGGGCGTCTGAAGCTCTCAAAACATTTATGAAGGTATGTAGAAAACAGGTTTTAAAATATAAATAAATGTCTACTTTACAAACTCAATCCCTGGAGCAAGCTGGATTATATCTGGATTCTATTGTTTCACTATTTATGGTACACCAATATGGCTTCATTTCAAGGCCCTTCAAATACAATCCACCTCTATTTTAGTTCATAGCTCTGGATGTAAGGAGCCCATTTATTTAAATGAAAAGAACTCAAGTTTATTCAAAAACAACAGCTGTGACGTCATCTTTTGAGTCTTCCATGAATGAGTCCATTTTTTCCATCTCTATGGTCACTCATTTCCGACAGTCCCGGATTAATAAATTATATTATTGTGTCTCTCTCAAAAACAACTCTAATAGATTGTCATCAGCTGTCGCTTGATATTTCTTCTCTTATTTATGACCAGTGATGTAAAAAAACGGCGATTTTTAAGCGTACGAGTAGTTCCTTCCCTTAATGACGTCAAAAATGATATAGTAACTATGAAACCCAGCTTATTTGTTGTCGATATAATACTATGATTGTAGCTGTGACAGCCTTGCTCCAGGCTCAAGACAGCTCTTCTTGGACTTATAGCATTTAATTAATTAAATTGATGTTTTAGAAAGATATTATTTATAATTTTGATAATATATAAAAAATATATTAAATCAAGGATTGCGCGCCCTTTTTTGAATATTTGAATAATAAACAAGTATTAATGATTGATTAATGATGATTGATACTATTGGTAGAATTTATAAATGTTTAAAAAGTTGCCAACAAGAAAAATACAGATTTTTCCTTACTCCTTTTGAGAGTCCATGTTGCGAGTGACCCAAAAATACTCGACGTGTCTCTTCCCCTAATTTTGCGTTCCGTGTTTAGCTTTGAACAGTCGTCTAAAATAATGAATAATTCCACAATAGGGACTAAAAATTTGCAAACCCCATATGTACATTCAACATGACGTCACAAGTATACATATATATTTAGCTATGTACACTTTTGACAAATGACTTAAGAACTCATGTTTTTTTCATTATAAATACCTACTTTTACTATCATATATAGCTGGTGGCGTTTTTAATTAACTTTAATAAATAAAAATAATAATAAATCGTAATAATAGCTCATTGAAAACCTAGAACATAAATTTAAAGCGACAATTAATTAACTTGAAGAAATGAATAAGCTGTCGTAGAGGAGAGAAAATAGGTTATTATTATTAAAAGGTGTCTACTGAATATTAACACAAAGTTTCATGGGGGAGTCACTAGGAATGGTCATTCAAAAATAAATATTTTTATTTTATTTAGAGAGAATAGGTTGATTGCACAAAGGAAAAAAATTCTTTTCATTATATTTTGTGTGTATGGGAATAAAGACTTGAATCAAAACAAAAATATAAAAAAAATGTTCTTTACTATCTTGTAGTATCAGGGTACAAATCAATTTTCTAATTTGATATAGAACAGCGGTCCCCAACCTTTTTCTAACTGCGGATCGGTCAACAATTGGCAATGTAATGGCAAACCGGAGGGGGTTGAATTATTAATAACAACAATAAAGGTGAATCCACTATGACCTCAGTTGGAACTTTATTGGCAACTTGCTCCAACATCACAATGCTATCTTAACATTAAGAAAGTATAATTTTATTAACACATTGCTTCAACAACAATATAACATATTATAACGTATAAAAACTGTCCGTAACGCTAAATTAATAGAAGCCCTATGCTTGTTTTTTTTTTTTGCAACAAGATGGTCTCATCTGGGTGACATGGCAGACAAAGACACCCGCAAGTGTGTTGCTTATGTTCAGTTAACTCCTTTGCCTTATTTTGGTGGCTGTCACTCTAGACCAGCGTTTCTCAACCGGGGTTCCGCGGAACCCTGGGGTTCCGCAGACGGTCTTTAAGGGTTCCGCGAGAAAAATGAGATTATATAAGCTATTACACTTTTCAGTCTTTTTCTACAGTGTGGTAAAATTTTGTCACCAGAATTTTGACTTTTTTTATAATGACCTATTGCTAAGCCAGGCTCTTAAGAGAACTAATTAATCGTTTACATTTGGGATATATAAGATGAGAAAGTATGGTTTTAATCATTTTTTGCGCAAGGGTTCCGTGAGACATGGGATATATTTTGAGGGTTCCGAAAGGGAAAAAAGATTGAAAAACGCTGCTCTAGACAAACCCAGCTTCAGACAGATAGGATGTTAGAAATGGCAACAGGGTTGCAAATAACAAAAGAAAACATGTAGTAGGCATTGTAACCTGTTACCAACTGAAATCCGATGAGTCAATTAAGAATTATTAACTCCAAAATAATATACAACTACTCCTCACAACTAATAACTATATTTTTGTAATTTGCATTTATACTTAATATTTTCTTATTCTCCTACAGTCTGTAGATGAAGTAGTAAGTCCCACTTTATCTTTATCGTCCCAGACCTAGATAATAAATAAAACAGAAATAAAAAATTAATTCTTGTGCGTTCCGGTACTGATTGATCCACAGAGCGGTCTGCAGTCCGAGGGTTGGCAACCACTGCCAAGGAATATGTAAAAAATCCCTTTAATTCATGGCCAAGACAAAAATAAAACACTTACGGAAACTGAGATTAATATTGTGTACAAGTCTTGGAAGGATTGATATGTAATGAATAATGATAAAATATTCTTTTAGTTGAGTGACTTTGGTATTGATCTTCATATCGGGACCTAAAAAAAGAAAAAAAAAATGATTCTATGGTTCTAGGGTTTTTTTAGAGTGATTATTAAAATATTTTTATAAAATAAATCAAATTAAAATGACATTAATATCCATGAAGATTTCGGAAGGGAAAGACATACTTAATTTTTTTTTTCTCTCAATCAAAAATGATTTTAAAAAAAATATCTTTTTCAAACTTTGATTGAGATGTGACAACTTAAGATGTCATCCAAGATTAAAATAATTTGAATCACATTATTTTTTCCACCATTTTATAGGAACTCCGTGACCTACCATTATTATTAGTCAATGATAATTCGTTCAAGAGTGTTAAGAAGTGTGACTGACGTATATGCATTTTATAGAATAGTTTGAGTGTTATTTTCTTTGTAGTTTGATGTCTGGGACTTGGGAAGTCTGTGTCCTTTTGAAACTATGCATACATATTTTGTGTCTTTGTTTATGTCCTATTAGAGAATATGATATATGTACTTCAGTATTAAAAAAAAAAAAACATTCAGAGAGTCTCATTACCTTCATATTTTTGTCCTGTAACATTTGTCTATCTATAGGTAATACTCTGATCAAAGAGTAAGATGAATTTGTCATTTAAAACTCCTGGGCATTAAGAAGGCAGATAATTTTTTTTCCTAGGTAGGTAAAATAGTCTAAAACAACTACCAAGCATCTGCTTGTCAAAAGGTTTAATTACATTCGAGTGACGCTGGTTTTTGCACACGACCAAAAGTTATTTTTTCGATTTTTACAATGGGTGATTTTGCTAAAAAAAAGAACTTTCATCAAATTTTGTTTGCAGAGCGACTATTCTAGTGTGGACACATTGAAAATGTTGCGGAAGGCCTTTAGTGATCAAACTATGGCGCAAAAAATGCGGTTTATAAGTGGTACAAAGAGTTCGAAGTGGGCCAAGAACGTGTTGAAAACGAAATGCACTATGGACGACCATCAACGTCTACTGACGAGAGTCACGTCCAAAAATAGATAATAATCAAAGATTTAGCGCTTCAAAATCGTCGATTAACAATTAAAGACCTTGCTGGTAGTGTTGGAGTATCATTTGGCTCAGCTCAAACCATTTCGAAGGATATTTTGTGTCTCAAACGCGTGCCAAAATCTCTCAATTTATTGAAAAAAAGAAAAAAAAAAAGGCGTCGTGTTGATGCTTTCAAAAAATTGCTATCTGACTATCAGGACTACATGAAATGCACCATGTCAAGAGATGAGACATGTATGTACTCATACAACCCAATCCACGATTGAGGAGATAATTAAAACCGAATCGAATAAGGTCTTGAAATCTATTCAAGAAAAAGACTATTCACACACTGTTTTGAGGACTGAAAAAAGCGTTGGCACAAGTGAACGTTTTATCGGACAGGGATATCTTTGAAGGGGATAGCATTGATTTGTAAGACTCAATGATTTGACTCAATGACATTTCATAAACAAATTCACCTTACTTTTTGATCAGAGTAGTAAGTGGAGAGGTGAAAGTAAGCCGATGCTGCTGCAGGTACCACTGGTAGATGAAGGGAATGGACTATCAGGAACATGGAAGATTGACTGTCTACTACTTTAAAGACTATTAATTAAATTAATCACAACTCTACTCCAAATCAGAAAATAGATCTCCTCTTAGTAATAGTATCGATATATGTACAGTAAGAATGTGAAAACCCTTATTTATAGGCCAAAAAAAAAAAAAAAACCATCCCTAATCTTAACAAAAAACCATTTTACATTTTCTCAAGGTACCTTTTGCATATGCATATATATATATATATATATATATATATATATATATATATATACTTATTAAGTATGTTTATCTATGCATGTATAATTCCCATTAATAGAAAGACATTAAGTTAAGTCCTTTATTAATACAAATTTAGTCATATGAAAGATAAAATTGCTTTAATTTGTAGGGTGCTACAAAAAAAAGTTTATTTATGATGTTTCCTTTAGAGGATAAGAATTTTTTTTATTAGGATATTAGGTATAAAGGGTTTATGCTATTTATGAGAGGTACATTTATGCAGTCATTACTCCCATGCAACTAAGTAAGTAACTAACGCCTACAAAAACACAAGTAACAACACTTTTGTACTCAAAGAAAAGAACCCATCTCTACATAGATAATAAATGAACTCCATTTATTTATTCATGAGCTTCCCTTGTAGATATAAAGAGTATAGATATTGGAAGTTAGTTATATGTTTATGTACTTTGAAAATTAAATATTGGAAATCGTATTTGAATAAAAGTTCTACAATTAGATGATGTTTTTTATTGCGTGCGTGCTCCTTTAAAAAAAAAAAAAAAACTCCCCAACCTAAAATGATGACAAAGCATATTTTTAAGACTATACATATAGTATCATACCATACATAGGAATGTAAATAATATGCAAATGGGGTGTGTAAAATAAAAAGAAAGAGAAAATCATCAACCTGGTTGTAACTCTGAAAAATTTGATGAATGTTGAGAGGGAAGCAGCCCGAGCTGTATAATTATATATTTTTAATTAATATTTATACGAGGACTGGAGCCCTTTTTGCTTACATTTTATTTGCTTTATTAACGTTAATGCATGGATTTCTTCATGTGAGATCTTTACTATCAGGTAGATATTGTTCTCCCCTCAGTAATAAAGGAAAAATGATAACAGCTTTGGAAAACAAAAAGTCCTGTTCGAAGAGCCAACTCCACAAAATCTCGCTAGCGGTATTTTGCATATTATTTTCATTCCTACCCATACACAATATACACATCACTTGCATAAATACTTGTTGATCCATGGATATAAAATGAAGCTAGATATGTAACTCCTTGCACTAAACTCTGAAGTCAGTTATATATTAGTAAATTCATATTGTAACCCTGTATTTATAAATAACATAAATATATCACCATTTTTTTCCCTTATACTGCTTGACTCTGACCCATTAAGTCCTCCTTTTATTCATTGTCCCCACCTGTCCTTTCTGTACAATCAGTACCGTTGATCCTATTTCAATAATAAGACAGAAAAAAAAATATGCGTGATCCTAAATTGTCTCAGAGCCTATCGACTAGGGTCAACGCTATCATAGCATAGGATAGAAGGGAATAATTTAACATCTTTTTTACATAATGGGCATTGATAAAAGGGGTAATGCTTCCATTACCCCTCCCCCCCCTCTGGCATCAACACTACTATCAACTGCTTGACTTTTTTTCTCCATGGTTATTGATGTGAAAAATGCTGAAATCCCGGCGTGCGTAAATTACAGGCTCTGAGACAGTGTGAAGGAATAAATGTCCGATTTTTAATAACAGAAAAAGGGTTCAATATCATTTTGTTTGTGGAGAACTACATACGTCACACTCAATACCAACTGTTGGAAGAATTCACTACACTATTAAGGATAATTTGATGTTTGCTCCATATTTATGTATATGAAATATTTAAGGTCATTGGATTAAATTCAAAATGCTAATAAGGAACACACGAGGGTAGGAGTTCTTCATTGGATTTATAAACTTTCTTACTTCGAAAAAAAAAAAGTTTCGTTAAACACTAATTGTAAATAACAAGGCAATGAGAACTTTTTTGACTCTCTCTCTCTCTCTCCCTTTCCTCAAAAAAAAAGAGAAAGAAAAAGGACAGGAATAACTTTTTTTTTAGAAATCAAAGCCTACTTTTTGAAATTTAAGCCTCAAGGAATACTCCTGTGTTCTTTTAAAAAAATAATGATCCACTAGTGTTTTAATGCAGACTCCATTTCCAGTCTGTGCTTTGTCTACTTCAAATTAAAAACACTGATGGAGCGTGTTTCCTCATTGCAGGTTTCCCTTCACATCCATGAAGGTAAAGGGATGCCAGGAGCTCTGACACTCTTCACAAAGTCCCTATGAAGAGTCATCCATCAAGGAACACTAATTCTTCATTAGATATCCTTGACTTCTTCGGAGTTGTCTTTTATTTAAATAGAAGCTATATGTTTCTGAAATTTTGTTACTTTCAGCTGATTTATCAATCCCTCTACGAGCTACTAATTCAGTCGAATTTGTTAATAGATTTAGCTCAAATCTTTAATTTCTTATAGATTTTTGATCGAAATTGAATGAAAATTGACGCATTTAGATGAAGGATTTCTTTTTAGTTAAGGATTCACATCTCATTCAAAGCTGGAAGTCTCAGCTCATTAAACTATAGTTCAAAACAAAGACTCAAAATAGAATCTGCAGGAAAAACATTTCAAAAAGCAGAAAATGATTATCCTTTTGTGTATTTAAATTGTGTCATTCACTCCAACTACGGAACCTTTCTCTATTTAATGAAAAAAAAAATTGCTCATCAGAGCATAACAAAAGCTGATTCTGCATACAAAGTTGAACAAATTAACTTTGTAAGCACACACGAGGAACAAGAGTTGCAGTTTGATGAAGTATGATGGTAGGCAAATATGACAGCTGACAAAGGAAAATACCTTTTAAATTCTTGTGGTAAGGCTGTAGTTTAACATATATGTAAGTCTCTTTTCATTTTAAAAAGTTTTTAATTAAATGCTTTGAACTTGCTCCTTGTTATTTTACATGCTTTGAATTTATGCATCTATGCTCAAATAAATAAATATGTACTTACTCACGAGACGGAATAATGTGTTTATATATGTATATGCCTGTACACAATCAGCAATATATCTTCCCTACAGGGTAATTTCTTATTCTTAGTATTGATTAAATCAGACAAAATAAAGGCCTCACTCAATTGCAACTATCAAATTGAAATTATTTTCAATTAATATTTAATGCTATACACAGCAACCTCTCTTTCTTTCTTTTTATGGGTAATGGTTTTCCTATTTACTTATTCGCTTATGTATGTATTTTTGATAGTTGACATAAAAAAAAAATGCATTTTGATAAGAGCTTTCAGTATTTTTACTTACATATACTCTCGCCTCTCAGAGTAACGTAGGTGAAAGGCAAAACTCAATTTAAATCCCTTAGTTATAAGAGTTGCAAGCAACTTTCTACTTTTATCTTAGATATACATATCTACCTATTATATGAAGAAACGTCCAAGAGTTGAAAGAGTTAAATAACTACTATACATAACACTGGTCAGCATCAAAAATCCTTGGGGGTATAAGTACAATAAAAGTTATTCAGTTTTTCACGCGGATTTCGAGGGTCTTAAGGTTTTCGAGAAATCTTTTTACTTTTGTGCTAATTTGGCCCATTTTGTAACTTCAACTTCAATTTAAGCCCCAAAGGAACCTCATTTTGATCACTAAAAAAAAGAAGATGATCCGCAAGTGTATTTAATGCAAATTTTAATTTCAGTCTTTATTTTGACCTAAAGGGACTCCTGGAGGAATGGGCAGCAGGAGTAGGCCTAAAAGTCGGCCAAAACGTTTGACCTTAAATAATTCCTTGAATATTACATGAAATGGATTAACAAGGAATGCATTCAAGAGCATTAAAAAGCTTTCTAACGAGATGTCAAGTGCCCAATAAGAATCCTTAATTAAGAAGAAATCCTCCATCAAAAATTTGTTTAAATTTTCATTCACTTTGGATCAAAAACCCACTAGAAATCAACAACTCACGGTAGAGCTACTAAGAAACAACTGCAAATGCGCTACTATTTTTGTAGAGCTACCGTGAGCCTTTGATTTCTATTGGATTTTTGATTGAAATAAGATGCAAATTTATACTTGTACTCCTTAAGATTTTTGACTGTTAACCAGTGTAATTAATTATAGATCTTTTTTCTATGTAGAATGTTGATCCCATTCTGTGTTATCACATCGAATATAATTCATAGACAAAAAAGAGTAAAAAAAACAATATTTGCATGTAGACGACTATTTGGTCTTGAGGAGGAAGCAGAAATAGTTTTAAAAATAAAGCACAGGTTAATTCAATACAGCTGCTGTAAACAGGAATGAGTAGGAATGCCCTTGATAAAAGAACACGTTTGACGTCCTTCTTGAGCGACACATTTTTCCATTCGAGTTCATACAGAGCTTCAGATTTTACGACAGAGTACCTTATTAGCATTAATTTGTTCCAACACTCATAAGTTATGGAAGCTTGCAGCTGAGCCAGAGCCCAATGTTTTCCTCTAAAAACTTTATCTTTTATCATTCCCCACAAACTAAAGTCCATGGGTGTGAGGTCACATGAACGTGGTGCCACTCAATAGTCCCTCTAGGTCCAATCCAACCCCCAGGCAAAGATTCTAAACATATGTGCATCAAGATAATTAATAATAAACAAAAGGTAAGATGATTTTAACTCACAATAAAATGGTTTTGATTTACTCTCGGGTGACTTTTGGTCAGTCCTGTACATATGTACGTTCGCCTTACTCATTATTGTCAGCCCAATCAATTTATTGAACCAGTCGGGATTGGTCCTAAGAATATCCCAAAAGGGAGAAAAAATAACTCCCAGTTGGTTCTACATTATAATTCAATTTGTGATATATTTGTGTCTATAGAGAGTTTGTAATCAAATATGGATTGTCAAACAGATGTGATCTGTCAAACTTTGTTTAAATACGTTTTAAGATCGTGAATAAAAACATTCCTACGAATCAAATTTTTAGGTAAAACACAGGATTATGGAACATATTGATAACAAATAGAAAGAGATACAATGTCAGAAAGAACCCTGTAACCATATGGTGCAATGAAAGTTGAAAAATTGAATATCTAAACTAAAAAAAAGAAAAAGAAAAAAAGTCCATTAAATTTTTTGGGCTTCATCAATTAAGAGATGACTTGGATTTTAGTTTGAGCATTCATATACTCGTATAAGAAAAGTCGAAGCCAATAAAATCATCAACACGAATAAATTGAAACTTCTTATAATAAAGAGTAGTAGTTTGAGATAATTTTGCTCACTTTTAATGTCCTTCCTAAAGAAGTTGAACAAGGTTTTCAAAAACAATACTATACTTTTTCAAGTTCAATATGGGAATAAGCAAGTTCAATATGGTAATAAATAATAAAGAAGAATATTTATGAAATTTAACATAACAATAAATTTATTAGAATCTCATGTCAACAAAATTAATCACATCTGTATACAAAACAATTCTGAATGCTAGCAATAGAATTATTACAAATCATTGAGGTAATTTCATTTATATAGTCTTTCTTCAATTAATTGTTCCGTGAGCTCTTGATCTTAGTGCTTAAATCATTTCTTTTAGCATTTAAAATATTCTCACTTTTTCTAGCTAATTCTCTAGGCTTTCAATATTGACGAAATATGATCAATTGGATTGAGCATAGAACTGTAAAGCCCCAGTCTTAAAATTCTGTGAATTAAAAACACTTCTTCATTCAAAACATCTTCAATCCTGGAGTGTGCCGGAGCATTATCAATTACAAGTAGTGCTGGCCCACCATATACATACATCCTTTGCTTTTCTTAAGCATTAACGCACCCACTCACTCCATTGCTGTATCTTCTTTGAAACTTCCTCGTCTCACCGTATTTTTTTATTTTCATTAATTATAAAATGTATTGTTATGTTTAATTTCTTGAATATTGTTTTTTATTATTTATTCCCATATTGAACTTACTTATTCCCATATTGAACTTGAAAAGGTATAGTAAAGTGTTAAAAAAGTAGTTCATTCCTGGCTATCATTATGTATATTGTGGTACTTGTGGCCAAAAATATAAGGTATGACTTGCAAATTTTTTGTTTAAATTTGCATGTATGTTTATCTGACGTCAGAGACTGAAAAATATATAAATAACGAAGCAGTGCCATGTTTCATACATAAAATACGGCTTCTTCTATTGCAACTTAACCCATTGTGCTTCATCTGAGACCATCCCAAAATTTGATGATACTTACATCAAAAGCTCTTACTCATAAGAAAAGAGAATGTGTGTAGTTTTAACTCAGACCAATCAATCGTTTGTATAATACAGGGTGACCAATCTAAAGCCCTCCTCCGACCCAAATCTCTACTCAAACTAAGGGATCTTAATTGCCTATGGTTACCTTTTTTTTTTGGGGGGGGGGAGGAATAATAATTCAAGATGGCGTACTTCCAGAATGATGACGTCATGGTAAAACACTTTAGATATAGGACACCACCTGCATGCATCAACAAACGAATTGTAGTCGAATAAAAACCTTGTCTCCTTTGTAGAAAATGTTTTTCTTTTTTAATTTTTTTAAGCCATAATTCAAGATTTATTTATTTATTTTTAGAAACGTACCCATATGTTGATTTTCTTTTCTTCTTTTTTTTCAATGACTACACCTTCAGTATGGCACAACTTTTGATTTATTATGGATTGTGTTACGTCAGCAAAAAATACTTTCATCTAGGGCCTGCACACCCATCTAAAAATAAATAAACCATAGCGTTTTGAATAACAAGAAGAAGAAGAAGTTGTAAGGTTATGAGGCCCTTTGAGAAGAAAGGTTGACTGTACACTCCCCTCTACATAGATATATGTATTACACACATTAGTGTTGTAAGCCATACAGCTCATTTCCTCAACAAATAATGTTTGTTATTTACTAACTTCTATTATTAGTGTAACCCACCTTTTAAAATGTATTTATACTAAATTTCTCCTAAAGTGTATTTTTAGCAACATAAAAGAAAGAAAGAATAACTCCACATTCTTTTCTTCTTATTTCTTTCATTTGATATAACCTTAAATTCAGCATTAGTTGGAACAACTAACATACAATACAATGTCATTTGAACGATTATGATCTTTCATTTAAATGTTCATTTTGTTACTTACGAATCAAAAACATATATATCTAGTCAAAAATGTCCCTGAAACTTGTTAAGGAAAAAAAAATACAAACCTACAGCATTAGATATTGATTTAAAATCTTTGCATTTAATTGTAGAAAAATTGGCTAAAGCATCATAGTATCGTCCATCTAGATATGACACAAAAAATACAACAACTTCAAACTAGAAGGATTTTGTATTTTCCTAAGTTTATAAGTTAATTATATTAAAACATAATTAATATAAAAGCAGTATACAAGGTACAAAAATGTTTTGTTCAAGGGGGGACTTGTAAGCTCAATTGTGAATTCCAATTAATACAATAATTATAGGGTAATTGTTGATTATAAAGTAACAAAAAGGAAAGTCTTAAATGAAAGATCATAATCGGAATTTAATGACAAGTTATAGCATTTACTTGCAATGTATCAAATTGTATAAACGAGGAGACAAGAATAATGCAGCACATTTAGGAGAAAAATTTAGTGTCAGTATATATATTTTAAAGATTGGTCACTCAATCTTTTAAACAAAAGTTAGTAAATAACAAACATTATATGTAAAATGATTCATAGAAACGATCCTGGAAAAAAACAAAACAAGAAAAAAGTCTTTATCTAGCTATTTGTACTTCATAGGAGTAGACACTGACTTTTTTTTTATTATTCATAATTTTGCTACTCTTATAAACAAAATACTGCAAAGATTTGTTAACATATCTTTTAGATAATTGTCCCTATTTTATGGTTCAGTCCTTTTTTTAAAACATTTTTATGTATATTAACGTGCGATTTCGCATTCTAAAGAGACATGAATATAATTTTTGCCAAAGAGACGAATAATAATTTATACTATATTTATAATATTTAAACGTCAGGAGTACCAAGTGTTGCTGCTGTTAGATGTATGTATATTTAGCATGACTTTTTAAGAATCATTATTTGCTCGAAATCGGTCCTTTTAGAGGACCAATTGACAAATAATAATAATATAAATTGTAGAGTAATTAATAAAGAAAGGTCATCTGCGAGGAATTGCATTTCACGAAAAAAATCCTGGCATTGTTTCTATGTATCATTTCATATATTTCTTCTACGTACATACATATTTGGATGATAATGAAAGAATAATATGAAATTTTCAAAAAAAAAAAAGAAAAAAAATTGTCAAATTTCTGAACTTTGAAGGCCTTAAGGGACCTCCTACTTTTCAATTAATTTTTCAATTATTTTCAATTTTTACGCAACAAAATAAAATAACAAAAAATGTAAGGGGTAAGAGGTCTTCAAAAAAGTAAGAATTTAAGTTTCTAACTAAATTAACACTCTGATTGTCACCCTTATTTGTGAGTAAAGTTGGTCATTCTGAGACAATAAATGGGATCTTGACTTTTGAGTTATTTTTATCATTTTTGTACATTCAAACCAAAAAAAAAAACAAAAAAACAAAGGCATTAATAATATCTAATATATATTTTTTGACACACACTGTACATATATACTAAATATGTATATTTCCAATATTTAAAACAATTACTCACGAGATGAGAATGACGAAAAGGAAGGGCCTTCAACCAACCAACCAACTGCAACAACCATATTTCATCAATTGTTCCTCTCTCATTACCCAAAACGTCTTACTCATTTCCTCTTCTCTAATGATACACATATTCTTCTTTAATGATATTGCTTCAATTATGCCTATGTACAAAATTGTAGAACATTCATTTAAAAAGCATTACCTGCCTTAATATTCTATAGGCCTATACTGCCGCCTTTGATACCTACATACAAACATACCACACACAAACATACCCTTAAGGACAGTTGCTAACTTTAAATTATAATCAACCTTGGAGTGACTGCAAGGTTGTTCGATCTATTGTTATAAGTTATGTATAAAATATAAGATCTGACCTGTCCGCTCATTTGAGCGAGTGTCATATTGGCAACATACATACATTTGAGCGAGTTTTTATTTGGGCGAGCTTTTTTTCAGCGAGTTTAATCTTCACGACAGTTTTATACCAATATGTATAATAAACAGTACATTAATGACGTCATCATGAGTCATCTTTTCTCATTTCAGTGGTGCATCAAGATCAAATGGGATCAAACTGTCAGAAGCCACTGAATCTTATATCAGATTTTGTCTCAACTCACTAAGCTTTTGTGAAGGGAAGAATTTAACTATCGCATTAAGTGTGATGTTATTTAAGGCCTTTGACAGATGGGTCTCCGTGGAGTAGGATATTTCTCTGCTTCAGACCTTTACTAGCACAAATGGTATAAAAAAGGTTGTACCATATCATATTCGCCTCATTTATGTTTATGTAATTGACAGTAAATCTTGGGTTGGATGAGTCATTTTTGATGTATATATGTTGGTGTTCAATACTGATCTCCCAATTGATCTATAATGTCAAATTATTGAATTAAGTCATAATGAAATGATAATTTAATACACTCGCTGAAATTTAACTCGCTCTAATGTATGCAGGCCGGTTTCTGATATTCAAGAAATGATATATTTAGTGAGACAAAAGATCTCATACTACACATTAATTCATATTATATTATCAAATGAATAACGATGTATCTATGAGTTGGAATCATCTATCAATGAGGATGTTTCCATTCCGAAGTTTGGAATAATTCGACAACAACTGACTAATAATATAATGTTTAAAAGCTCAGCGTGGGTAAATGAGTAATTTATAAGGGGATGATGTGTTAACCCCACCTTTAGTCTCAATTCGACAAGTATAACCTTAGTACGGTTCTTAAATTCCCAGTTTTGATTTCGTAAACAGCTTTTTCAATCATCAACCCTTTTATTTTCGTCACATTTCGTCAAGTTTTGTTTTCATCAAAGTACACAAATACGCTTCGCCAAATTCCGTCACACGAAACTACGATCTCTGTTCCCTTCATGATCCTTTTAATAAAATCCACACCTTCCCAGCATGCAAAAAGAATAAAAAATTATTTGATTGCACTGACAGTCCACCAGTTTCAACCAATCTGATCTATATATCTATGGAACCAATTCATGGACTGTTTGAGATATTCTTGTTATCAAACATGACATTTATTCAAAAATAAATATAAAGTCATTCATTTATCCTGACATTGGCCCCCAAGAGTCTTAACTTTGTATTGGTCTAACCTATGGTGACATTGATAGTAATGTAAATCATATGCAATTCGGGCGTGTGATAAAAAAGTGGAGTTGGCTCTTCAAACAGGTCTTTTTGTTTTCCGAAGCTGTTATCACTTTTTTTTCCCTTAAGAAGGTAACATCAACATTACCTCAACAATATGTTTTACAAGAAAAGAACAGTCTGCAAAGATTATGATATCATGGTGAGGAACAAAGGAAAAATTAAAAAATGGATATCATTCATTGAGGAGAATGGAATTAATGATATTTGTGAATATAATAATGAATCTGGAGTAACGTATTGTATGTAATGTTTGTTGTTTGATGTTTTCATTTGTATACATATATAAAGGAAAATAGCAGCTTGTAGCTCAGTAAAACGTCATGACAGCTCAAGCTGCTTCCCCCCTCGACATTCATTAAATTGTCAGGGTTGCCAGGTTGATTTTCTCTTTCTTTTTTTATAACACGCCCGAATTGCATATGATTTACATTCCTAGACATTGAACAAAATGCTAATGATCACATACATAATTTCATAATTTGTTTTTTGTCTTTTTGCTTTTGGGTCAAAAATGACCCCATGTTTCCGAAAAGTAGAGTTCCAATATTTTTTAGGGACCTTAAAATAATTTTCCATATAAACTCATCAAAAAAATGTATGTAAATATAAGCCTATAAGCGTAGTACTTAATTGTGATCAAAGTATTTCAAGTATAATCCAACACGATTAATTCAATAACCCCACTTTAGAAAATAATAATAAAAAAAAGCTACACTTTATTCTTTGTATTAATTACTAAATACTAATCCAGTACTCTTAGTTTATTTATCTCTAAGGCAAATACTTGCATATATCGACTAATTAGAGTGATTAATTCAGATTCTTATAATGAACAATTTATTTTGAAACAACTCTCCAGGTTATGATCTTTAAAGTTCAACAGTTTTTCTTTTCTTATATTTTATGTACAGGGTGAATGCGGTATTGTGTCGCGATCTTATATTTGTGGTCACCCTGTTTCTAAACGTCGGATCGAGCGACAGCTGAGGCCATTTTTTCCGTTGAATCTTCCTCTACAACGTTTACTTAAGAAAGATTCTCGTCAAGATGAATGCCGAAGAGCAAGAATCAAAAAGAGGGGCCATTGTGTGCGGCATCCGCGCCGGCCGGACGAATCGCAAGATTGCCGACTTCAACAACATCGACATCCGAATGGTCCAGAGGGGTCGGGCGGCGTTCAACGACTTTTTGGAGGCGGGAAACGATCCCAACAATTTCGACGTGAAGAGGAAGAAGCACAGTCAGCGTAGTGACACTCACGGAGAAGATCTGGTTGACACGGTCCAGAAGATGGTCGACAAAGACCCGTCGCTCTCGATGCGCAAGATCGTGGCCGTCCTCGGCGTCAGCAACTTCCTCGTAAGCAAAATTGTGAAGCAGGACCTCCGCTACACGTCTTACTGCCTTCGTAGGGGCCACTTTTTGACCAAGCGACCAAGGCAACGCGGCTTCAAATGGCCAAGACTCTTCTCAATGAGCTGAAACATCTGCCAGAGCCTCACCTTCTCATCTTTTTCTCTGATGAGAAAAATTTCAATCAGGACCAAAAGGTGAACAGAAAGAACAAGAGGTGGATCTGCAATGTCCCTATTGTCATGAAGACAAAATTTCCGGCCACCGTAATGGTCTTTGGCGTTGTGAGCAACGAGGGTCACGTCATGCCTCCTCACGTCTTTGAGGACGGCCTCAAGGTCAACACCGAGGTGTACCTGGACGTGCTACGCACTGTTGTCAAGCCGTGGATGGATCAGGTGGCGATGGACGTCCATATGTGTGGCAGCAGGATGGCGCACCTGCTCACAACTCAAAAACCACGCAGAGCTGGTGCAGGAACAACTTCCCACACTTCTGGGACAAAACTTTGTGGCCGCCTAGCTCGCCAGACTGTATTCCGCTCGATTATTTCGTGTGGGGTGTGACCGAGAGGGACATCAATCGTACTCCTCGCAACACCAAAGCCTCCTTGGTCGCCTCCATTATGGACGTGTTCGCCAATCTCCGGAGCGATGACGTCGCACACGCCTGCTCGCGTTTCCGGCGGCGCCTCGAGGCCATCACTGATGCTAAAGGCGATTTTATTCTTTGAATCTTCAAAGAGGAAGTCAATAAAGATATCCTGAAAGTTTCATCCAAATTGATTCATTATTTTTCGAGCTACAGCTACTTAAAGTTTTTTATAAAAATGCGACACAATACCGCTAACACCCTGTATTTATTTCTTTATTCTAGCAGCTTATATTTTATGTTTACAAACGTGACGACCTCCAATTCCTCCATATGATATTACATGGTCGAAAAGTCGATTCCTTACAACTCTTCATTTACAAAAATTTAATTTCTTTATCTATGTAGAGTATTGAAATCGTTTTTGTTCATTAATTAGACAAAGAAAGAACGACTACACACACATATACATATATTAACTTTCAGAGAAGTTGAATTTCATTTTAAAACTTAACTTCTTTGCATACGTAGTTTATGGGATATTCAAGTAGATTTTTTTTTCAAATCTCTTAAACTTTATGCGAAAAAAAAAAAAAATGCAAATCTATTAGAAAATAAAAGAAAATCCATTTCATTCTTGTATTCTAATATCCTGTCATAAATTTTCCAAGCCATACTTATTATTAAATAAGAAGGAAAATAATAATAATATTATGATCATAACTAGATATTTTTTCCTTTCCTTACATCATATTTATATATATATATACAAACATCTAAAAGTACCTGTTTAACAACAGGAAATTTACTTGTCTATAGCTAAAAAAAAAGGTCCTCGATTATTTTTATAAATATTTTTGTGACTGTTTACTTATCAAAAGTTGTTTTTAGATATATGTACATATATAAGTTTACATTCAGATGAAAAATATTTAGAGGTTCTTATGCATACAAATGAAGACATCAATGGCTTCCACCTTTTCTTTTGTGGTACATACTACATATAAAATTATTCAAATACCACCATAATCGATTTATCAGATAACTATGTACAATGTACAAAGAACGAAGGTAATTTATCTCTTTTTTACATATTTAAAGAAGAGCTTTATTACCTTTTCAATGTGCATATATATGATGCACAATGCTTGCTTTAAACAACACAATGAAAATAAGGTGCATAACGTGTTGGTTTGGCTGAGAATGATTCTCAAGTTGTGAAATTATCATGGGTAAAAGTTTTATCGTCTCAAAAAAAAAAAGAAAAGAAGAAGTTATTATGAACTTTGACTCAAATCATTTTATGATCGTTTTTGTTCAAAACAATGACGTCTAATCCTCTAATCTCACAATCTTGGGGTAAAGAAGTCTTCAATCGAAACAATTTAAAATCAATTATACATAGTATATGTACATATTCAGAGGAGTCATAATTTGAACTTATCTGGTAGTTTAGTTAGACTGAACATTCTGAAAAACACCTTATAGAAGTATTATAATTAATGTATCCTTAAACAAATCACCCATTTCGTCAATATATGTATCTAGCTACTCAGACAAAGTCATTTTTTCTAAGATAAAACAAACAAAACTGATATAAATCATAGATAATATTTTTTTGTTTTGCTTTTTAGATAAAGTTTTGCAGGATATAGGATTATTTTGCTCAAAACGAATGAACATTGTCTTGAAAAAAATTTAAATTATTTCTGCTCGCGTAACAAAAACTAATTTGAATAATAAATGAGGTGAATGGTAGTAGGGCCAGCCTTCGACAGTCCAACCTGTGCAGCCATTGAGAATGTTGCATATCTAGGAATGTAAAAAATATACAAAATGCCGCGTGCGAGATTTTGTGGAGTTGGCACTTTGAACAAGTGTACTTTTTGTTTTCAATGGCTGTTATCATTTTTCCTTTAATACTGAGGGGAGAACATCTACAATAGCAAATAAAATGTAAGCAAAAAGGTCTCAAGTCCTCGTATAATTGTTATAAGTATAGAATATATAATTTCCTGACATTAATTTCAGTTAATTTTCTGCCTCTCATCTATGGTGAACATAATGTTATTATTCATTATTGATGTCTTCATTTGTACATGTAGAGGAGAATAGCAGCTTGTAGTTCAGTAAAACGTCGTCATGACAGCTCAAGCTGCTTCCCTCTCAACATTCATCCAATTGTCAGAGTTACAACTAAGTTGATGATTTTATCTTTCTTTTTATACTTTACACACCCCATTTGCATATTATTTACATTCCTACGCATATTTATGTATAAGACTGTAGCCAAGTTGTTGTTAGAGCTAATCAAACCGATTCTTGAGTTAACCTTGTAATCTTCTTAGAGTATGTAAGGTCCCAAAATTCCACTCAGCGGCACTTCTTTAACCCTATCTATGTAGATAGGCCTATCAATGAGTTTACAAATCTCATAAACTGAATTAAGAAGAATTCAAAACAAATTAATATTATGGTTTTGTTTGTTTGTTATGACGTTATATATAAAAATGTGACGTCATAGTTACACAATTTGCACCACAGATACTTACTAATCCATTCCGGCGCGCTTCTGATCGAACATCTTATGGGTGCAAAGAAAGGAGTCCTTACAACGTATTTCTCAGTCCGTCGAAAGAGCAGTGAGATTATTTGTTTCCGAGGCTTCTACTAAGAATTATGAATACACTCAAATTTAGTGAAGAAATAAGAAAATTGAAGCTTAAAAAGTGTTTTAATATTTTATGAAGAAAAAATGAATTAAATTTTAACTTTAAAGTATCTGCACTTGAAAGCCATGTTTTATTAATAAATGATACTTGTTTTTGAAATTGAAAAAAAAAAAAATGACAACTTTAAGAGCAATTTTTCTTTTTATTTAATTTGAAACTTTTAATTACGTATTTCACTATCAAATAAACAGTTTGGACACTAACAACTATCCCTACACGGACCCCAGTAACATTAATTTATAAATAGAAAATTTACAATAAGGGTATTTTTCTTTTATTTTGATAAGAAAAAAACAAAGTTATTTCTGGCTGTTTTTTTTTTTTTTTTGAAGTCTACCATCATAAGAAAAAAAAAAGTTTTACTTCATACGGAAAACTTTGCAAACATTTCTTTTGTAATGAAATAACTATCGAGATGATTAGAGCAATGATGATATCTTGATTTTCCGGATACCCCCTATTATCTGTATATACCCACAAAGTAACATGTTCTCGAGACATCATCAAATCTTCCTCTCAATTCGTTGCTAAATCAAATATTAATTATGAACTTTTTCTAAATTAATAGTAAACTTATTTATGGTCCAGCCCTGGTCTTTAAAATCTAGTTGGGACATGTGTTGTACATCTATTATATATATATAACACTGATCAACAGTTAAAAACCCTAAGGGGTATAAGTATAATAAAAGTTACACAGTTTTACACACTGATTTCAGAACAAGAAGCTCTTTTTTTTCGAGAGAAATGGAACCCCACTTTGTGAGCTAATTTGACCCAAGGTCCAATTTCAATTTAAGCCCAGAAAGGGACTTATTTTGTGCATTAATAAATAATGTCTTTGTTTTGACCTAAGGGAGATCCTAGGGGGCGAGAGTAAGCTCAAAAGTCGGTCAAAACGTTTGTATTGAAATAACTCGTTGAATATTACATAAAATTGATTTTTTTTTTCGAGAGTCTTAAAGTTGTTGAGAAATCGGACACTGCTTTTTAAAGCTTTTTTGGCCCACTTTCTAACTTCAACTTTAATTTAAGTTTAGAAGGAACCTCATTGTGTGCATTAAAAAACAATGATCCGCTTGAGTTTTTAATGCAAATTATATTTCGAGTCTTTGTTTTGACCTAAAGGGACTCCTTATATAAGTGGCGGGAGTAGGCCCAAAAGTCGGCCAAATCCTTACTACTTAAATAACTCCTTGAATATTATTTAAAATGGGTTAATAAGGAATACAGTTATATGTATATACATATGTATATAAATTCAATTTCTACAACTTTAATCAAGTATTACATATTCGGAGAATTCATTTAGAGGACTTTGACAGCCATAAAATATTATTTTAGAAAAATTCTACTATAAATATTGTAAAAGAATTTGTGTTAAGTCAACAAGAAAGCAAGTTTGGTGTTTTGAAATATTGAAAAGGAAAAAAAAACACTTTTAAGTGTATTTTTACTTAATAAATATAAGAGCCAAATATTGCGGAGTCATTTTAAGACCCCTCGCGGACGGTTTTTGAAAAAAAAAATCACTTTATATCGAAAAACAAACAAGGACTGTTGTTATCTATCCAATAGAGCGATGGGATAAATGTTACAACTGTACATGGAGCCTCTATGGTCCCTGAAAGAACGTCCATCTTTCTCATAGCCAAAGATATTTATTAAGTTACAGTTGGTTAAAACCATCTGTTCATCTGTTGTAGAACTATTAAGTAACTACATAGTCAGAAATACCAGATGTTTTTATTCATGATTGTGACCGGTAGTTTTTTCTATAATAGAGTTGCAATTATTGGAGTCGTTATGTAGTTAATCGAAATAACTTATATATACAAACGAGAAAAGAGAATGTCTTCAAGAATATGAATGCAGATTTGGTCTCCTCTTGACTTTACACATTTGTAAACTTACATATCCATAGAATCAATTACTTAAAAAGGAAAATATGGTTTTATCTAATAATATAACTTGAAGAACATTTAAACTATTTATCTATGAATTTAAATAATTCCACAAAATGAGGTAAATTTCTCAAATATTTATATATGTATATATTTATTTAAAGAAGAATCTTAATCTATCTTTAATTAAATACTAAATAAAAAGATTCTTTTTATTTTTATTTTAGAAAATGCTTTCTAAAAGCAATATATGTATTATTAAAGCTGGTTGATGTGTCTGTAGGGAATCATGTGTTACTTTTTATTGTATCTAGTAGTCTCATAGATTTTAATAACGGTGATTAATGACAAGGAAAACTCCTTGCTCAAATCACATAAAGACACAGATTGTTTCCTTTTTTCTCCGTACAAATAATGGTACCCTAGCCAACAAACATTAAATACTAATCTATGATGCTTTAATTTGAATCTAAAGACTCCTTGGATGCAAACTTCTAATATATATATGTATGTATGTATGCATGTATGTTTGTTTTAAGTATCATTAAAAAAAACTCTCACTCGTTAACAGGTTGCGTCGAAAGTACATATATTTGCTTTCTAGTTAGAAGAATTAAAAATGAGGGTTTCACTCAAGTTATTTGCATGCTGGGTAAGTATTTATGTACTATACATATACATATGAGATGGAAAAAAACACTTGGTTAAGGAGTGTTTTAGGAGCTAAATTGCGGGTTTTATATCTGGATAACAAAGGAATTGACTCTAACTTTCCTTTCCTTATTCACCTTTCTACTTGATCATTGACGTTCACTGAGAGGAGGGAAGAAATTAAACACAAATTTAAATCTATCAAAAGATTGTATTATATCAAGGATTCAAAGTTCATTCGATTAGGCATTTTATTGGATATTTTGTGGGTATGGTTAAGACCAGTGGTTCCCAATCTTTTTTTAACTGCAGCCCGGTCAACGCTTGACAACTTTACTGCGATCCGGAGGGGATTGAAATATTAATAATAACAATAAACGTGAATCCACTGTGTATGTACTCATATGAAACTTTATTAGCACATTGCTCCAACATTAAAATGCTATTATAATTCCATTAGCAAGTACTAACTTTAGTAACAGATTGCTTCAAGAATATAACATATATTAATATCAAAAAAATTCCGTAACGCTAAATCATTGAAAACCCTGAGTTTGTTTCTTTACAACGAGATGCTCCCATCTGGGGATAATGGCAGACAAAGACGCCCACAAGTGTGTTGCTTATGTCCAGTCAACTCCTTTGCCTTATTTTGGTGGATGACACTCCAGACAAACCCCGCTTCACACAGATGTTGGAAACGGCAACAGGGTTTTCAGCGCTGTGTTAGCGATCTCTGAGTATTCGGTCATGAATGTAATCCAAAGCACCGGTAGAGCTATTGTCTTGAACACTGTTTTAAGGCCACCGTCATTTGCAGTCTTCAGGAGTTGGTCTTCTTCTTGTATGGACATGTTGAATTCAGTTGGTTTGTTGACAAATGGGTCACGTATCCATCCCTTCCTTGGCCGTTCGTGGGTCCTTTGAGGTTAGGAAGTAGAAAACAGGAATAACTAATTAATTCTTGTGCAACCCGGTATTGATTGATCCACGAATCGGTATCAGTCCGTGGCCTGGGGGTCGGGGACCGCTGGTTTAGACGATTTAACTCATTAGTTTTCTAAAAGCTTAAATATCTGTTTTATAGAGGTTATGTCCTTTAATATAATTAAGAAAAAATGATGATAGCTTTAAAAAAACCAATTACAAACGTAATTAGTAGTAAAGGGAGGGGTCCTTTTTCACATCTCTATTGTAACGAATGAATGATGAAAGGCAAGCAACATAAAGAATAAATTGTTATGACATCACTATGAGAGAGACTGAGTGATTATATCAACATCTTTACTTGCGTGTTGTAATTAATGCAAATTGTACAACTTTTTGATCATTTTAATTTGCTTTGTGCACAGAGCGGGACTACTTATAGGAAGTAGAACTAGCATATTTTGTTTTTTCTTAATATATGATTGAAGATATACATCAAAAGTGAGAAAATAACATAAATTAGTTACCTTGTAACTTTGAATGAGTGTATCTGAAAGTCATTCACTGGGTATTTGTCAATATATATATATATATATCTTTTTAAAATTAGGGAATATGTATCGTTCTATTAATTAGAGGTATATTTTTCCAATGAAAAGGCCTTTAATAGAGAAGAAATCAGTCATATATTAGTCATAATAGTTTTAATGATAGGCATGAAATAATTAACAAACTAAGATCTTAATCTCTCATTTATCTTAAATTTGATAATAATAGAGTGTAGGTATTTATTTGGAGCAAACTTTTTTTCAGCGAATTTCATCTCTTGCAAACAATTTTATATAATAAATGATGTCACCTTGTTGAGTAAGCCTCTTTTTTTTGCAATATGAATGTTACTATTCTCTTAATACAGGGCCGACCACAATTAAAACCATTTTATTGTGATTTAAAATCATCTTACCTTTTGTTTATTATTGATTATCTTGATGTACATATGTTTAGAATCTTTGCCTGTGAGTTGGATTGGACGTGAGAGGGACTATTGACTGGGCACCAGGTTCATGTGACCTCACACCCATGGACTTTAGTTTGTGGGGAATGATAAAAGATAAAGTTTTTAGAGGAAAACATAGGGCTCTGACTCAGCTGCAAGCTTCCATAACTTCTGAGTCGGAACAAATTCATGCTAATAAGGTACTCTGTCGTAAAATCTGAAGCTCTGTATGAACTCGAATGGACAAATGTGTCGCTCAAGAAGAACGTCAGTTTGAGCAATTTTAAAGATGTTTTATTGATTTACTCTCAGTTGTTAAAAATAAATACCTCAATTAGTAAAATGGTTATGATTTACTGCCAAGGGACTTTTGGCAAGCCCTGTATGTTACTATGAATTGATGTATTTGAATAGAACTCTGCAAATCAAATTTTCTAAAACATATTCTATAGAGCATTTTTGAAAGAGAATAACCTTGCTTTCATATTGTTTGAATAGTTCATAGTACATACAGATGAATAATAATGACTTCACAACTATACTGAGAGAGAGGGGGCTTTCAAAAGATCTCCTCCCTTGACCATCATGTTAAAAGATACAATCAAAACAAATCAATTGATTTCTTTTTAATCGAGAGTAGACATAAACACGACGAGCTTTTTGGGAATAACAAAAAGCCACTGTATTCTTCTCCCTTCAGCTGATTTTCATCATTTGACTCTTCTGATTTAAAGCAGCTGACCTTACGTGCTATGAGCTCAAAAAGGGTACTATTATTATTTCTGATTTTGATGCATGAAAAATATATTAAATCAAGGATTGCACGCCTTTTTTTTGAATTTTGAATATATTACATGTAGTAACGATTGGTAGAATTTATGAATCTATAGTATATCAAGTATTAACAAATTGGCAGCAAGGAAAATACAGAAGGGTAGCAGCTACCAGTTGTTTTTCCAAATTTTTCCTTTCCCTTTTGTCAGTCTAGGTTGCGAGTGAACAAAAAAGCTCGACGTGAAAGTGGGAATTGAAACATAGGAGGATATCTTTAATGGTCAAAATTATTAATTATTTTGTTCGATCAACGCTATTGTTTTGATACACTTTCAATATTTTCTTCAATAAATCAGCTTATAATGATCTCTTAAAGTCTGTTTAGAACATTTAGTAATAATCATTAATTAATTTATTTTTGTGAATAGTACTTTAATTTGGTTCATTTTGAATGTATATTATAGCTAAATGTTAGTGTTGATTTAGGAAGGATAGAAAAATATCAATGGGTATCAAGACTCTAATATAATCAATTTGAAATTAGGTTTCTCAGTATCGTTGAGGTAAAACTATTGCTATGTTACTATGTTAATTAGTTCAATTTCCGATTACACAGATCAAAAAGTTTGAAATGTCAAAAATCATAAGGGGTATAAGTATAATAAAAGTTATTCAATTTTGCACAATGATTCCTAATTTGTAATTTTTTTTTTCTTCGAAAGTCTGACGGTTTTCGGGAAATCGGACTCAACTTTTTGAAAATTAAAAAATAATGATCCGTTAATGCAAATTCCATTTCCAATCTTTGTTTTGACCTAAGGGGGACCCTAGAGGCGTAGACCCAAAAGTCAGCCAAATCCTTTGTACTTAAATAACTCCTTGAATATTACATAAAATGGATTAATAAGGAATGTATACAAGAGCTGAGACCCACAGCTTTCAAAGGAGATGTCCAGTGCTCGATAAGAATCCTTAACCAAGAAGATATCATCCATCTAAATGTGTAAATTTTCACTCAAATTTCACTGAGTCCTCTCAGTTTCTATCAGTTATTAAGCAATGTGGAATATTGTCAATTAATATAATCAGCTCATAAAATGCAAAGGTACCTAATTTAGTAATTGTGGACCTCCATTTGAGAATAAGTCGATATGTTTGTATGATTTTTAGTAGATAAATAACAATCAAAGACACCTTGTCTTAAAGCTAAGTTCAATTTGAGTGACCCAACTGTACTCAACATAAAAATTGACTGGCAATTTCATTGAGAATAAAATTTGATTTTTGACTCAGTGTTCACAAATTCATTTTTTTTTTTGAGAATTACTCATTGTTACTTGTCAATACCATTGCTAAATTAATTTTAATGCAAAAATTGGCGTACTCCGGATGAACAAATCAAATACTGTACTTGTTTTCCTATTATCTGAGTATTATTACTTTGAATGATTAATTAATTAATTAATTATTCTCCTTGACTTGCTGGTAGTTTCTATTTAATAATAGTTATAGCCAATTGAATTTGATCGTACATGATGTACCAATCAGAGTCTCAGTTCCATCAAATTTGATTCTCAACTCCCCAAAAAAGGGCATTTATCCTTACGGCCAAAATATTATCGTTTCGTTCATAGATGAAACAGTGAATGGAAAAAGAGCGTCTGAAACCGAGCGATCCTACCGCTGCGAAAAATAAATAAAACCTTAATCAAACTGAGGAACTAAATTCATTTCTTGCAGTATTTTTGAGCTTCAAAAATACTGATTGATTGCTAATAACGTCCCTGAGTTGAAGCAAAAGTAATGTAAATAATGAAGTTTTATTTTTTTAGATTTTGTTTCCATATTACAAAACCCACTGAGAGTGACTTTAACCCTACAATAATATATGTATATATATATATATATATATATATATATTCACTTACCTATTGTATGTAAGTGGTGGAAATGTTAGGGACAAGGGAGCAACTCTGGGTTCTAAAGGACTTTTTCAAGTTCTTCAAAATCTCACTTTTGCTATATCTATAAATTGTATCACATTATTTTAATATTATTCTCTTAATAACATTAGTCAAAGCTCAGCTACTCCCTTAATTTACATTTTG
Organism: Lepeophtheirus nordmannii; assembly: GCA_963680855.1. Lineage (NCBI taxonomy): Eukaryota > Metazoa > Arthropoda > Copepoda > Siphonostomatoida > Caligidae > Lepeophtheirus > Lepeophtheirus nordmannii. Next base: position 29,942,522 of record OY804524.1, on the reverse strand, counting down.
AATTAAGAATGAATTATAATTAAACTAAAATAAACACCAAAAATGAATTTTCATTTATGAATATACATAGTATCATCAATCAATCATACATACATGAATTTATTAACCATGATGTATTGGTTAAAAATATTGTGTACACTCCTCAATATATGTATGAATGTAGAATTCCAGGGATTGAGCTATTACTAAGTACTAATTTTATACGTTAAAATATTGGTGATTTATTGAATTCTCTTCATGCTTGAATTAATAACATCTATTCATTGACAAAATAGTTTCATAATTAATTATTAGTATTAATAATAAAACAAAGATGGATGTTGAAAATGATGCAAAATGAATTATTAGCATTCAAAACTGGCAAAGGAAATAATATAATTTTTTTATTGGACTAATTTCTTACTCCTATTTACTTTGGTGTTATATCTAGGGATTGAAGGATTGAAACTACATAGATTACCTGCGCATACATAATTATTAAATCCTTATGAGCATCATTTATATTGCATTTGTAGACTATTTTTGCTCTTATAAAGCTTATTTATTTGATTAGATGATAAGCTACATACATATGTATAATGAGTTAATTCTATGTACAATAACTTGATTTATTGATTCATAAAACAAGGGAGGCGACAAAGATTAATTAATACAAGGGCATACATATTGTATAGGTATGTAAAATATAATAATAATAATAATAATGTAGCATTATTGCAAATGACAGCTAATCATAAAATATCAAAGTAAAATTTATCTGCGCCCAGGAACGCAGTCTTGAAACGTATCAATATCCTGAATAAAAAGTTGCAACTCTGATGAAAACCCTTGGAGCTCATCCTCATCTGGCTTAATGGAATGAAATCTATCCTGAATAATTTTTTGAGCATGTTTGATTGTATTACATCTCAAGTCTTGATTCTTCGCAATCTCTGCCTCAATAGCAACAATCATTTCCTCAACACAGCTTAAAAGCGTCGTTCGTAGGGATTGAAGCATGACCATTTCCTTAAATTAAAATAATTAATTATTAATGGATGAAAAGTGGATAGTAAATGAGTTACGTTTTTACTCAGCTCATTGGATTGATGAACCAAGTTTTGAACTTTGGTCATTAAGAGCTCCAATCGACTTGGACTACTCAGAAAGGAAGCATTTCCCAACTCATCCGGACAGGCTGAGTAGGATTGATTCAACTTCATATCTAAATTACAATCCATTCCACGAGACATTTTAAATTTTATAATTTATATACCACTCGACGTCCTCACTTGAACAAATTTAGAAAACTACTGAATTCAAATGGGTGAGCTCAATAGCTATTTGAATTATTTCAAAATGGCGAAATCCGGTTTTACTTTTTTTAATTTAAAAAAATGAACAGTATTTGGCGGGATTTCATATAAATTATTTTTTAGTCATTGCTTATTAAAAGTTAATAATTATAATCATAATTAAACTGACAAACTACATTATGATAATTGATTAATTAATCAATATAATCGGAGTTACAAAAAAGTAATTTTATAATTGTTAACCCCATTCATATACTAATAATAATAATAATCAGATTGTATGAAAAAAACAAAACTATTTAAAATAAGTTAATCTAATGCCAAGTCTCTCTATTAATAAACCAATTAGAATCAGATGATTCAATTAATAGACTTTTTTAATATACATACACATATGAAACAGTTATTAAGCTTCTTTGGTAATATCCTTTTACAGATATTGATCCCTCAAAGCAAAGTCTTATCCCTTCTTAGACAACAACATCAGAAATGACTCTCAAAATAATTATGCATTCACATTTCTTCTATATTAAAACTTAGATTTATATTTTGAAACACTCATAAATCTTTTAACAGAGCCTCGTATTTTATGATTGGAACAACGTTTATGAAATGAATGCGTATGCGACTGCTGGTATAATTATGTCTTAAGTAAATGACGAAATGAAGCCACAGCTTTATTTTTCCTACACAAAACATTGCTATCGACTTCTTCCAAGGAGGCCGACTCTACTGTTTGCATCATTATTCAGGGGCCGTGTAATGCTATTGAAAGTGGGGATGACGAGTAAGAGGAAATAATTTTGTTATAAGTTGAACCATCCTGATAAAGACACACATATTCTTAGTGACTGAGTAATGAAAACTCATATCAACAAACTTCAAATTCCTTGTAGATTATATAATGTTCTCCCTTGAGCACCCCTTTGAAACTCCCACTACATATATTAGATGAATTGTAAGATTCCGTAACCTCGGATAACAAAACACTAAGGGCTCAGTTAAAAATTAACCCTGTAATACTTTTTATTTTGTTTCTTTGTATTTGATTCCAGGGACACTGGAATCCATTGGAAACCCTTTCTCTAAATCAATTTCCCTTCCGGACACTTAACTAGAGAGTCCTACTAAAAGTAGTTTTCTCTAGGAACTTTATGTGAAAAATATATAAAATTAGAAGATCTGAAAATAATATTTTAAATTTATTTCTCAGTGGTTCCAAGGTTCACTTGTAAGGTTTTGCAAATTACTTTGGGATAAATCCAGACAATCATTCTTAAATAAATATATTTGCTAACAAACTTGGCACAACTTGCTATGCTATTTTCTTAGGAGCAAAGTTATAATACTCGTGTCATATCCTTTATAGGCTTGGAATCAGAAAATTCCAATTTTAGGCGGAATGCAGTATTTTCCTTAGACCCCTCTTGAATAACATCCCATTCTGACACACTCCTAATTTTAATCTGTTTTGTTTTCAGAGTACACTGCATTTACAGATTCAAGTCTCCTATGTAAAGTGTAAGGTAGGAGCTCTTAGCAAAGATTCTGGGTCTATAAAGCGGATACATTTACAATTTGACATTCGTCTTGGCTTGAATTCAAATTGAGTTTCAAAGACTCGAAAATGAACTTGTGAAAAAATATCAACTCGGAATCAACTCGGAATCATTGAAAGGAACAAAAAATATCAATAATTGATTTCAAAAGATATTATGTTAGCAGAAAAACATTTTTTTTTTGGATGAAAATGCTCATTTTCGTTGTTAATGTTGTTTATTTTTTCGACTCAAAACCAAAAACAAATAGATTATTAGAGCCCAGAGGCAAAATATAAGTTTAAATATCAATACATGGTGAAACTAATCAAAGGTTCAATAGGCATGACGATTAAATTAGCTATTAATTTCTGTAAACACACTTCAACATCGAAGGACAATATATGTACATGCCTAACTGAGTGCATAGAGTTGTTTAATCCCAAAAACATACGTTGCTTTCAGACTTACCCACTAAACTGATCAATATACATACATACAAAGTCATATAGTTCTTGAAAAATAAAACTTATTATCATTCACAGAGGTGGTTTGACACTTGACTTGAGGACTCATCAAAGATAGACTTGACTCCAGAGTTGAATACAGCTCGTATTTAAAGACTCACACGACTTGACTTGTCCTTGTTCTCAGAGATAAAAGACTTGACTCGAGCTTTGTCTTTCTCTCAAAACTTGAGAATCAACTTTAATTTTAGTTCAAAGATACAGTACTTGTCTTGAACTCGGTAGACAGGACTTGTCAGTTCCTTTAAAACATAGCAATGTAAGAAGCATCATTCCATCTGTATAATACAATACAGTACGTAAAGATCCTTCAAGACTATTATTTTCTTCAAAATCTAGCTAAAGGAATTTCTTTAAAAAAAAAAATTAGGTTTTTAATATTCCCTTGCGTTTTGTTTCTATTTATTCTGGGACACAAAAGTTAAAGTGTGAGAAAATGATTTTGTTGTTCTCAAAAGAGCATTTGCAAGCTATGAAAGTGTAAAAGGTTTGATGTAATCTTTTGTAAAGTAAAAAGTATATTTTTATTTATATATATATATTAAATATTATCCACATTCTAAATGCCTTTTAAAGATCCATACAGACACCATAATGGATTTTTTTTTTTTAAAAAGCATAAGTTTTTCTTGCAATACTTTCTAAAAGCATTCGTAAAGGATAAAACATATTGAAGAGTGCCTATAATCATTTAATATTCATGTTTGATTGAGGAAAAGTACATTACCTATTGACAGTTTAAAAAGGTATTTACTTCTAGTTCTGGGCTTATAGTACCTCACCCTGGGAGCAAATTTATTTTGTCAGGGTTTTTCACAATACCATCGACAAGATTAAGATTATATAAAGAAATTTTGTGCATAAAATAGCAAAAATTACTATTTATATTACATATTTAGGACTCGCACTTCCAAAAATGTACGAAAACCAATTTTGAAACTACTACAAAAAACCGTGAATTAGATTTATTTTTAGACTTTGAAGGGTGTTGTTTTTTTATATTTCAAATTAACAGAGGCTCCTTTAATAAATTAATAAACCCCTTCCCTTGAGAATTGAACAGAGGAAAAACAATGGTTTAGAATAGGGTTTACTTCTATCAAAGTTAATTAAATTTAAAATAATTATTACCGAACGATGTGAACTTAACGAATGACAAGAGGCACTCAAATAGGAAACGACAAATTATATAATAATAATTCAAAGCTAGTTCATCATGGGACTAACAATCTAACCAGAGGCAGCAATAGGTGTACACGAATTTACTCTAAGCTGGCGAAAGTATTCATTGGAAGAAAAAAGTCGATGAATTTAATAATCGATGAGTTGATGGTTGATGTCGCTCAATTTTTCTCGACCCAGTTAAGATAGCCATTTATTTCCCACTATCTGTATTCACCTCTTGATTTGTCAACTTCTCTTGTCCCTAAAATATGTTCTGAACCTTCATTAATTGAAGTCGAATTAGTTTTTATTTAGTTGCATTCAATTGACCTCTATTTAATAAATAATAGTTCAAGAGTTGGGCCTTTTTTCTTTCTCTTTTATCAAAAAAAATAAAAAGGTTCGAAGATACAGTCAAAACACATTGAGTGTATACCATACTTTTTCTCAACTGAAGTGCTAAATTGAGCTTGTTCAATCGATGATTTAATATGACCAATGAGGAATAAAAGGAGTGCGCATCCACAGCTGACAAAAAAAATACATAAAACAATTGATGTCATTACTTGAGCACATCGAGGATGCACTTGTCGTCGACTGTTTTTGACAAATTAAAACAGCTGCTGAGTGAACAAAAAATATTTCCCAACTTTGGATTTCAAATCCAACGAATAGAAAAGAATCTTTATATGAGCATCTATTGAAGGTAGTAAATAAATTAATCTTCCAAACTACTATTCAACTGTCTACTTGATATCACTTTGAGTCTCTTCAAAGTCACGAGAGGGAAAAATGAATCCGCTTCAAGTTCTATGTAAAGGGGCTGACTTCTAATGATCTTCCTTCCGATTTAATAACTCTTTGCTCAAAGACAAATGCTTTGAAGAAGATGAACTCTCAAGTCATCAAGTTTTTGAAGGAAAAGTTTATAAAAAAAGAGACTCAAAGATCACAAAATGAAGCACTTTTTTCCAATAATATTACATTGCAACTTGTTACAAGTTTATAGCAAGTTTAAATTAGTTGCATGCTTTTAAATTAAAAACTTAGAGCTCTGTTCTTGTAGATAATTCAAAAATGAATAGTCAATCAAATATTCTATATACATAAGTTAATATTATACAAGTAATTTTTTACTTTTATTTTCAAGTTGTATTCATCAATAAACAACATCATTTTATAACACGACGTCATTTGTAAATCCTGGAGCCCTCAATTTTACCTCTGGGAAGAGGTTTTTCAAAATTTGTATAAGAAAATTTTCAAAACTCAATATTTCCTCATGAAAAGTTTACTATCAAATTGTTGATATCTATGCCTTGAATATTTTTTTATACTTTTTTTTACAAACAGGAGTAAAATGTTAAATCAATTTTCTTACAAATTCCATTCTCCCATTGTATTTTATTAATAAAAACTAATTCTTTTTGTGACAGATGTTATATGGAGATAGGGAGGGACATTATTTTATTGAGGTGAGTGAGCGTGACCATTATTGCTATCTGGTACCTTTGAATTTTATCAATTTTGAAAATTTGAAAATACTCAATAACCTTGGACAAAATGAGAGAATTGAAATGAATTTGAGTGGTCAAAAAACAACTTATAATTGTGGCAAGTTCTTGCCTCAACGGATCAGAGAAGAGTGAATTCCAATTGATCCTTTTCGTTCTTTTCTTCCTTAAGCTCAAAACTATTTTTTACATTTTGCTGGTGTCTAGATGATTACTACCAGCGATAGCTGAATTGACTATTTCTTTTATTTATTAATTTCGGGGTTCACACAGCTCGATCAATACTCACACAGTTCTCCTTACTTGATGAATTGAAATTGGGAAGTAGTACGCAGAAAAATTACAAAATCAGCTGAAAGCGCGCTTCTACCTCAGTCTATTGCACTTGCTATTTAGTAGTTCTACCGTGAGTCACTGATTTCTTGTGGATTTTGCTCGAAATTGAATGAAAATTTACACATTATTTAGATGGAGGATTTCTTCTTCGTTAATGAGTCTTATCATACGTTAGACATCTCGTTTGAAAGCCCTGGATCTCAGCTCATTAGTGTGCTCCTTACTGATCCATTTCATGTAATATTATTCAAGGAGTTGTTTAAATACAAAGGATTTGGCCAATTTTGGACCTACTCCCGTCCCCTACGCCCCCAGGAGTCCCTTTAGATCAAAACAAAGACTGGAAGCGAAATCTGCATTAAATGCACTAGTGAATCATCCTTTTTAATACACGAAATGAGGTTCCTTCTAGGCTTAAATTGAAGTTGAAGTTGAAAAAGAGGCCAAATTAGCTCAAAAAGTAGTGCTCGATTTCTCAAAAACCCTCAGACTCTTTAAAAATAATCACAGATTATAAATTAGTGTGCAAAATTAAATAATTTTTATTATACTTAGAATATTTGACTCTTGACCACGAGTGTAATTAGTAATATGTACAATTAGAGTAACTTATTAATATTCCATTGCTAGAAGGATTTTCAGTATTAAAAATGATATTTGAAACTGAAGCTTTACAACAATTCTAAAAGATGTGTACATTAATTTTTTTTTTAAAAAAGAACTTGAGAACACTCTTTTGAGTAATCACAATAGAGCTTCTTTTATTAACTCAAAACGAAAGAAGACTTAAAATGGAGGAGGATACATTAAACAGTTTGTCTCCTTGGTATAAGCGTTTTGGCTTCTTTGATAATATTAATAGTATTTCCTTGATAATACTTCTCAGACACATGGAGTCTCCTTTCAATAAAAAGTAAGATGAAACCCTCTTTTTTATTCAGAGAGATAATAGTTCAATAGGTGGATATTTTCATTTCCTATCTTTTTAAAGGCTTCATCTAAAGTATATATAATTAAATTTTATAAAAAGCTTTTTTATTCAGTTTTTTTTTTGTGAAGTTCAGGATCTTGAGCGACGATTTATTCTACTTTATAAATAATGGTTTGAAAATGTACAAAATATTCACTCCCTTGAGTAAAGTCCTCTTCATTAAAAATTCTTAGAGGAAATGACAAAATGTCTTGAGGATCCTCGAATTCATATTTTTCTTTATGGGCTTTTCTTGATAAATTTATAAAAGAAAATATTTTTTTGAGAGAAATTTTTTTTTTAA